>KK122455.1:122076-135487 GCA_000611955.2 Stegodyphus mimosarum | reverse complement strand
ACTGAGTTCACAGAAATATTTAGAAATTAAATTGAAAGCAAAAATTATTTTTTTTCTGAACTTCCATTATTATTTGATCTTCTATAATTAAGATCATGTTACGTCTTCGAGTAAAAATATGCTCTCATTTTCCCAATGGCAGGTATATATATACATAACTTTATTTATTTTAGTCTATTCATTATGCATTGATTTGCTTTTGTTTCAGTTTTGATTTCTATGCTTTGGAATCATTAATTTTGATTTGTGTCTACTTGTAAAAACGTTAACCATTTAAGGTTTATGAAAATTCTATTTATTTTATTTTCTCTACCTTTTAGTTAATTAATTGCCGTTGCAGATTTTGCGAAATTAAAAGTATTTTTATTTACATTTTATCCATTTTCTTATTTTCATGTTTGTAACTATACGTAACCTTGCTTGCGTTAATTGCATATATTCATATTTGCGTATTAATTTCAAAACAGCATTAGGTGTAATTACTTAACGTAAACTAATTAATTAACAGAAACACAGGAGGGAAAAAATACTTAAAACGTATCTTTTAGAATTTAGTCAACTTCTTGATCATCAAATAAAATTTCTTTAGTGTATCATTAAAATGTTATTTCTGCTTTGGAAGCTAAAAGAAAAATGCAAGCTTTATTAACATAGTATTTAAATTTATATTGAGAATAAATAAATTATTGAGTTTAAATAAGCCTAAAATGGTGAAATTTTTGACAAGCGCAGTACACCACTTTAGTTTTATTTAAGCTACTAGTGTTTAAAAAATGTCGAAATTTCCAAGTAATAAATTATACTCTTATAAAAAAAAGATTTTATCTGTTAGTATATTTTATATAGCGAGTAATTAATTTCGAGCCACATTGGTGCAAATTTTAGCTTGATGATTTATTGCAGGTTTTATATAAAATTTTAAAAGGAAATTACTAAGCCTTAAATTTCGTAAACGTTTAAATGCTTCGAATTGTGTATTAACGTTTTTTTAGTTCAACTGAAAGAATACTTTCATTAATTTTACAATTCTCCCCGATAAAATTCAGAATCGAACTGTGTTGATAATACTTTAGAATGCTTTGTGACAAAGACAAAAGAGTTATCAATTATTATTATTTTTTTAATTTTATGCAAATTTTATTTATACGTTTGTTATATTTATGCAATAATTTGCTTCGCTTCAATTTCGTTTTAGACGTTTTGAGTTCATTGGTTTGATTTGTGTTTGGGATTTTAAATTTATATTAATTCTATTTATTTCATAGTATGGTTTTCTAATTAACTAATTAAGTTTTCAGAATTTTGGAAGATATTAATATTATTTTTATTAATTTTCATAGATTTTTTTATATATATATTTGGTAATATATGTATTATTATTTCTTCACTGTTGCCAAAGAAATGTAATCAGTTTTAATAAAAAATATGCAAAATTACTCACTGATTTAAATACAAGAGTAATCCACAGGGAATCCAAATTTTTTAACACAGCCTTTCAATGTTCACAAGCGTATCCAAATAATTCACTTGTTTGCACCTGAAATATTTTGTAATATATTCACACAATAAAGCCACAATTCTCTGAATAAGACGGAATAATTTATTCCGTGATATATCCTCTTTTCCTTCTGACTTGTTTTTAAGAATTCATAAAGAAGCATGAAAGATCACATGGTTATCAAATAGTGATCGTGCGTATCCTAACCAAAAGACAGAAACAAAATGAAGTCAAGGATTAGCGCAGGGTTGTAACTTTCGCCCTTACTTTCAAGAAAAAAGCACAGTACGTTCGAACGCGGAACGAATGATGATGAACAAGGCTTTTTTTTTTCCGTCATAACCTAGACCGGTTCATCAAGAACTTTGCCGTTGCCTTGAGATACAGAGAGACGAAAAAAAGAGAAAAGTGTTTAGTATGTAGGTATCGGAATTCCCCTCTTTATTTCATGTAAACGCATTGTAAAAAAAAGTTATTTTTTTTTTTTTAACTTTTAATTTACATCAAAATATTTTCCGAATTTCTTTTTTTTTTTCTTTTTCTTAACTCAAAAACATTTGCTTCACCCTAAGACCAGTTCCCGCTGCGTCTCATGCAATAAGCTGCTTAAGATATTTCATCATGTTAATCTTGTACTGTACGAGTCGGATATTAAAAATTAATCCTCGAGATCGATCAGAAATGTTATACGTATATTAAGTAACAATCTCTAACATTTCCGGCCAGGGAAAATGGCAAGATAAGGGAAATTACTATTTTGCTAAAATGTCTTCACAAACAGTACACACACACATATATTTGTATATATGTGTGTACACATATATTTGTATATATGTGTGTACGTGTGTGTGTGTGTTTGAGAGAGAGATGAAAAAGATATATATATATATATATATATAAATGTATCAGAAGCAAACTTAGAAGTAATGAATTGCAAGAATTTTCATGGCGTAGACATATTCAAATGGCTAATGTTGAAAGTCTCGAAATGGGACTATGTAAATAGAGATTATTATATTTAGGAGACAGAGGGGAAATTAATTTATATTGCTAATTTAAATTATAATTTATCTTTTGCATATTTTTTTTAATTTTACTTACATATATATATTTATTTGTGTGCGTGTCTGTGTGTGTGATGAAAAGATAGAAAAAGACTTGATATAAAAGCCCGAGTGGAGGCTTTCCTGTAAGCTTGAGTAGAGGGCGTCTGTCACTATTTAATTGAGTAAATAAAATGTATAAGGTAATACTCCTGTCTTCTTATTATGTCTTCGTAGTGTGATAGTCAACACATTCGGCGCGTATTCGAGAGGTCTGAGGCTCGAGTCCCGGGGAGCGCATTGCTCATTTTTCATGTCTCCTGCTTCGAAATAAACTAATGTCTCTACAAAGGGTATTTTATCGCTTCCCACGTCTCTTTAGCAAGTATTGGAAATCATCAATAACTCGCTAATTAGTTTAATAGGTTCCTTGACGTTATATCCAGACAAAATATTGAGGAACATTATAAAGTTTAGTCTTTGTATGCGCATTGTTTGCAGAGGACAATATAATGTGCTACAGCGGCACATTCTAAAATTTAATACCAGAATGAGTTTTTGTACACACCTTCATTTAATGAATGAAATAAAATTCTCAGAATTTTGTTTGCGTATAGACAGGAAACAATTTTTGAATGAAACCTGATTTCTGTCTTTTAGAAAAGAATTCCATTTTTTGACCATCTGACATAATTCTTGGAATTTCAAAAACAACCTGACGCGTACATCACATGATTTCCTTGTATCGGAATATTAATTTATATGTATTTTTCTTGCATTTCCTTTAAACTCATTGAAGTAAATGTAGTTCGTCGATAACGCATAAACCACAATATAATATATGCACTATATTTATTTAACATAGCGATGCTCTGGCGCTATATTCCCTCAACATCGTTACATCTCATTAATTTTATAACTCAGAATGCCCCAAAATTACATCATCTGAAAAATTATCTAATCATTAACACATATTCTCTTCGAATACTACAGTATATCTAAAATGATGTGTAAAAGAAATGAACCAAATAAAATAAAAAGAAACAATTTTTCTCAGACGATTCAGTATTTCTCATTCAATTAATTTAGTTTTTACTTCCTGACAAGGCAAAAATATATAAAAACTCAAAATATTTTCATTAAAATTAAAAGATATAGAAAAACATAAAACGCCAAGTACAGTAAGAACAATTAAAAAAAAAACAATTTTTACAATTAAAATTACAGTTTCTACGCAAAAGCAAGCATTTTTGCCAACAGGCTACCAGGCAGATTTTTCGGTGCACAAAACTAAAAGTTTCCTTTTAGACCCACTCGGCAAAAAGACACTGAAGGTGCAGTAAAAATTAATTCACTATTCTGGTAAGTTTCAAATGTAAACAAACATGGCTGCTATGGTAAAAATTAGGCTTAGCCGTCTTAAACAACATTCAAATTGTTTACAATTCTACAAACAGTGCATGTAGATTAACTAAAGACATAAAAACCTTTGCAATCAATTTAAAGCAAAAAATCCACAATTTACCAATATAGAAGAGTAAGAAAACTGAGCTCACTGAGCGGAGTAGCAGACCGGCCGATTGTAACCAAAATGTTATAGCAGTCCTATGTATAACATTGCAACCTTCTCAGACTGCTCGTTTTTGAATTATGCGAGATACATACATACGAAAGCACGTACATAGACGCTACGAAACAAAAAAATATCCTCTGAATCTATTTTAAATCCGTTTCATAATTCGTTTAATAAAAAAGAGTCCTTTCTTCTGTTCTAGCGCGCAAATCTCACGCAAAAACATTGTTAAATTGCATTCGATAGTGTTCAAAATGGATATTTTCGTTGAAATACGGTACCCGGAATTTTTCTTGATTACAATATCTTATTTACTTGTACAAGGAAGTAAAAAGAATCAGTCATTGCTGAAAAATTATTTTCAGTTAAAAAAGTTGCTTGATAATGTTTCATAGAGGCTAAAAAGCATGAAAATAAAAATTGTAAAATACATTTTTATGAAATAATGATTTATTTAAACTCATGAAATTAATAATTAATTGAAAGGAGTTGTCTGAAAATTGACTGAAGTCTTGTTTTATCATATAATTAAAGGGAGCAAAAGATTAGGTAATTTTCTTTGATAAATTAACCTACAATTTTATATTTATGTCAAAGATAAAAAAAAGCGTGAGCACTTAATTAATAAAAATTAATAATTGGATACTGTTGTCAAACGTATAAGTGTAACCCATGCTTTTATTTTTGTGATACAAAGTGACAGATGAAGTTTGTAAAACTCTAATTCCACAAATACTCTTATTTCCATAAAATAGGTTATAAACTAATTTCCTACTTTTCGTTCATTATTTATTTAACGATTTATAAATAAAAGCTTATTTCATAAAAGCATTTTTATATATATATTTCAGGTAAATTTTCATATTTTTATAATATATTTGTCGGCACTATTAAGGTTGTAATGTTAGGAATGCAAAAATTTAACCTACTTAACTGGAATTCGAACAAAAGATCTTAAATCTTATCAGCTGAATGTGGTGTCCATTTTCGCCAAGAAAGCATGCGCAGAGAAATACAATAACATTAACATAGCTATTTTAGGCAAATTTAGTTATTAATCACGCCAAAAGAGAAGCATTGGAACTCAATCTAATCTTTGTATTCAAATTCTAATTCAACAGACGGTGAACATGAAATGAATGCTTGGAAATTCGATATGAACAAAATGAATTCGTACTTTTAAAAATGTGGTCTTCAAAACAGCTATATAGATAAGACAACAATGGGGGGAATTCTTTAAGACAATTATTCCCTCATATATTTCCGTCAACGTAAATGCTTGCTTTTATTTGATATAAAGTGTGAGAACCTAACTAACAAAATATAATTATCGTCTTAAGAACATTTAGTGCATCTTCCTTGTTGAAGACGTTAGATGTGTATTCTTTTCATTGGATCTCTAGAACCACTGGATTATTGCCGTTTTTTCAAGACATCAAATTCGTGTAGTAATAATACCAACGTGACATTAAAGATCTTAACAAGTTTCCAGTGCTAGAGAATATTGATTGTAGTTATACTTGTGTAGTGTCTTTAAAAAATCCTTTTCCCGGAATTAATAGCTGCCGTTTTATCTCATAAATCTACTTAAAATATTCATATATATATATATATATATATGTAAGTGAAATACCACGGACTCTTCACGAGATCTCCGAAACTACACACCCGATTGACTTGAAATTTGATTGAAAGTCTAGGTTCACATTCAAATAGATAGTGCGCCCAGCAAAGCGCACGTGTATCAGCTAGTATTGTATAATGGCTAATTACATTACAAGGTACTTCTCCCGCCTTCTCAGCATGCACTCGTGATGTAGAGAAAAGCAATCTCGGCGCGTATTTGAGAGTTCCTAGTTTCGAGTCCCGACGATATCATTGCGTTTTTCACGTTTTCTGCTTGACATTAATCTAATGACTCTACAATGGTGCCCGAACTAAAAAAGGTGGTGGAAGAGGATTCTTCACCACTAGGATTTGGCGATTGGGACCCCTAATTCAGAGTAGCCTTTTAAAAGGGAGAGTATATAAGGTATTTCTCCGGTCTTCGTGGTGCAGTGGTCAGCACGCTCGGCGCGTATACGAAAGGTCCGTGTTTCGAGTCCTGGCGAAGGCATTGCTCATTCTTCATCTTTCCTACTTTCAGAAAATACCTAATGTCTCTACAACACAAATATCACTCACATTTAAAAGGGATATATTTGCGAAAGAAAAGAGTTTATGATATTATTTAGTGTTACGTATATTTAAACAGATTCCCATTTATCGTTAGCAGACCGAAGAACGCCACAGGTGCAAAATAAAGAAATGTGCTACGACAGTATAGAATTTAAATTAAAAATGCGATTAGAATTCTGTTTAGTGAGACACTGTAACAAATTTCTGAAGATGTACTAATTTTTTTTAAACGATGATTATATTACACGAAAGAATACCGACATTCTTGTGAAATTTATTGATCTGGTATTTCTCCAACCTGAGTGATGTGGATTAAGAAGCAACCGAAAATTATTTTAATTTCAGGCGACTGTTTATTGTTATTTAAATTTGAGACAATATATTAAAGTCACTTTATACAGTCCAAGTCGGAAAAAATATAAAAAGTGACAAATAGTTCAAAAATTAAAGTTATAAGGTCTTTTCCCCCTCCCTTCTGCATGCCTTCGTGGTGGAACTCGGAGCACACTTGAGGCATAATCTAGAGGTCCAGGGTTCGAGTTTGGGTGAGGGCGCTGCACATTTTTACGTCTTTTGCTTGAAAACAAAACCTTTTTTTATCGAATGGAGAGCACTTGCCTGTTTTCAGCATTGGCCATTCTTACAGACAAAAGCGGCGGCCATTTTATTGTAGAGGCACCTCATAGGCATCCACCGTTGCATTCTATGAGGGGACAGCAACTTTACATCCATGCCTTCTCCGAAATTCAAACCTGAGTTCTTCGGAATTGCAGTTGGGATCCCTAAACACTATACCGTCTGAGTGGCCTCCAAAAAAACCTAATGAACAATTAACAAAGTCAATTATTAAACAATATAATAACTGGCATTTCATTTCTCTTCTAACGCTATATCTACATGCAATACACCTCAAAATGCTATACTTTAACTCAAGTACATATAATTCAATATCAACGCATTTAAACATGCTGCTGAATTGGCGTTCCAAGGCAAGTTTCCTCGAATTTTGTCACGGTAAAATACTTCAATTCTTCTAGTTGTAGCATCGTTCCAACTGTGAATTACCATTCCAAGGCAAAGTTTTATGAAGCTAAAATGCAGTAAGTATTTTTGTTACTTCCAACTGTAAGGTTGATATTATATTCAAGGACGGTAACAGATTAAGAATTTTTTTAAGGAATTATCACTTGCATGGAGCTAATCATTTACACGCTCTACTTGACCTTGACCTGTTATGAATACATTTTTCCGAAATATCGTCTCATAAATTTAGTGAAATAGTATACAGGAAATTCTGCAATCGTAGAATTAATGAGATTTATGGAATTAATAAGTCACAGAAATAATGTGCTAGAACAGGCATGTCAAACTCAGTATCTCGAGTGAACCAAACAGTCATCCCTATACAATAGCGTCGGTCCAAGAACAAAAGACTATTTTCATACTTAATGATGTACTTAAAAAGTGAAAAATACATAAAAGGGAAGTAAAATAAGGAAACCGTGGTAGTTCTCTTACATGCCGCGCACTGAATCGCGTATGACTACGGATTTAAAGTACGATAACGCGCTGTTATTTCAGTTTTAATTTAATCATATATTTTTGTTCTGAGAGAGGAACCCAACGCAGTCTTTATAAATTATAAGAAGTAAAAATCATCATTAAAATTCGCTTCACCCCTTATTCTGAGTATAAATCTATGCAAAAAGTAAAATACTAATATTCCAAGGGGCAACATTCGAATGAATGTGCAAAATAGCAATTAAATTGTATGATGCAATCATGTAGAAACATTATGTTATTTATAAGCCGGAGTTGTGAAAAATTAGTAATGCTTTCGCCGGAACTCGAACCACGGACCTCTCGAACACTCACTTAGAGTAGACCTCGAAAGCAGGTTAAAGAGGCAGGAGAAGTACCTTATATACTACCCCTTTTAAAGGGCAACTGGTGTTAGGGGACCCAATCGCCAAACTCTGGTGGTGGAGAATCATCATCCACCCCTTTTTGTTTTAGTTTGGGTGCCACTGTAGAGACATTATACTCTTTTGAAGCCGGAAATGTGAAAAATAAGCAATGTCCTCGCCGAGATTCGAACCACGGACCTTTCGAATACGCGCCGAGCTTGCTGACCATTACACCACGAAGGCATGTTAAGGATGCGTGAGAAATACCTTATAATCGTAAACAACATTTTTCAGACTTATTAGTGATACGTGTCTGAATGCACACAGAACTAATGATAGATTAATAAAATTTATTTCTCCAAAAGTACTCTTCTCAGTGTGACAGAACACAGCCAGTACTTACCACTCACACTACTAAGAACCTTAAGCACGACACAGTGTAAAAACGCCTCAAATGCGTAAGCTCGCACATTGATCACTCTCAGTACTTTAAACACTCTCAACACTTTAAACTAAACTCTGAAATCAATTCTGAACTCTAAACTGAGGTTCTACTCGGACTCATATATTGTCCCCGCGGGCGTGGAGAAATTTCCAGTAGCTTCGACTTGAACTGAGATGTTTCTCTCCGGCTTTCATAAGTTTTTTAATCAGTCACGAGAAGCTCCTCGTAATTTCTCGAGGTTTCTGGAAAGCAAAAGAATAGAATTACATTTACAGCGAACATACAGTTGCATTATATCAATTTAAATACAAATTACAAGATATCTATTTATTAAATGCGTGTACTCCTGTACTTTTTCTTTTTCGCCGTACCTTTCGCTTAAAATTTGTCATACGCTGCATTAGACGGTGAAATAAAACAATTTTAATTACAATTCTACCAAAAAATAGCTAAATAATACAAAATCCGTAAAAATATCAACAAATTGTTGCCAGATCAGTGACTGTCGGCAATTTCTCGCAAATGTTTTCTTTAAAAAGCAGTCACCATCATCAGCTTGGCTCTATCTTACCAATTTGACGAGTTAGATATTTACCTGAGCGTGCAACAGATTTACTGCTATGACCCTGTTTTACGGGCGATGCTTCACACTCTTAAGGCCTTCATGGTACATTATACAAGGGATGCTACAATTTACATATAATTTCGCTAAAATTATTTACATTTACACAAAATTTGTAATGAAAAAATTTAACAGCTTATCTAAAGGGAACCATTTAATATGAACCATCATAAGATAGCACAGGAACTAAGCTTTTAATATCTGGAGTTTTTGTGGCTAGAAATACTGAAAATCATTTAATTCGAATATTAGGTTTTTATACTGTAGAATATATTGCCGCAGTGATTCAAACTTGATGAAAACTCTATTCTAGATTATTCAAAGTTCAAATAAAACATCGGTAAAAATAGAGAGAATAAAGCAGTTTATCAGGAGGTATACATTTTACACATACCAATCTAACAATTACTATTCATAATTAAAGGAACACACAGATACTTTGGAAAAAACCTATCATCGTTAAATTTTTAGCTTGCTGAAATTCATTTATCATTAATCGATAAATAGTATAAATATTTTTTCACTAAGATTATTTCAAGATGTTGGCAATAATCACGTATTTTAACACATTATCATTAATCAAGTAAAGCAATACAAAGTATATGTAAAAGACGTGCAAGGGCATTACTGATGATCACAGCCATGTTGAAAAAAACAACAAAATGAAACTGATAAAATAAAAAAAAATCTGAAAATTTTCAGATTTTAAAGCTCGCCGAAAAAGATTTGTTAAGGTTTTTTAAACACTGGCTGAACTCGCAATCTACCATCTGTTCCTACACTCTCATATGCTCACCACTTATTTTTGTCTCTCTCTAGCTGTATTATTAACATCGTTTTTTTCTCACTTACGTCCCATACAGTTTCACAGCAAAATTACAAAATGCTTAGAAAACATCTTTCTCTAAAATTTCTACGAAGTATAAGAGGTTGTTGTACATATTTCTACTTTCAGTATACTACTTCTTTAAAACTTTGACGCTCACGCGGCTATCCACCTAAAATAGACATCTGAAAGAGATAAAGTATACACTGATTTCAGTGAGTCCAGATAGCGTCATTTCTTAAATATATTAAATAGTTGTAATTAAACAACTCATCATTTTAATACATTCTAATTTAAATTAATCACCTTGAAAAATAAAGACAAATATTTTTAAGATTTGTTTCTATTGTTTTCATTCTCTTAGTTTACTACTTAGTAACATTCCCATTAAATTCAAAAGTATCTTAGACATTACTGAATGACAACACGTTGGCGCGTGGACGACAAAAGTAATTTCTTTTCGGGCTTGGCAACCCACTGCTTTCATAGAGCCGAGTTTATAACGTATTTCTTCCGCCTTCT
This sequence comes from Stegodyphus mimosarum, assembly GCA_000611955.2. Classification (NCBI taxonomy): domain Eukaryota; kingdom Metazoa; phylum Arthropoda; class Arachnida; order Araneae; family Eresidae; genus Stegodyphus; species Stegodyphus mimosarum. Next base: position 124,873 of record KK122455.1, on the reverse strand, counting down.
CAGCATGCCTTCGTGGTGTAATGTTCAAGGACGCTCGGTGTGTATTCCAGAGGTCATTGCTTATTTTTCATGACTCCTGCTTCTAAATTACGTAATGTCTCTAGAATTTTGTTAATAAAAATGTAAAGATAAATATCTTATATTTTTCTGAATAGCAACAATCTTGAGCGCTCAAGATAAAAAAATTTTATTTCGAACAATGCTGCCACTGCTAGCGTTCAGATCGTTGAGTTTGATAATCAAAAATTCATTGAAACTTTACAAAATATGAAAGAAAAACATAAATTATAATTTTAAAATTCGGGCATCCAGGTTCACATACTCAGGTGGAGGACTAAGTTTATAAAATATTTTCTCATCCAATGACTCTACAGTGGCGCCAGAACTAAAAGGTGTGAACAGTAATTCATCACCACCAGGATTTGACGATCGGCTCGCATAATCACCAGTCGCCCTTGAAAAGGGGAAGTGTTTTTCCCTTTTCTAGCATGCCTTCGGGTTGTAACGGTAGCATACTCGGCACGTATTCGAGAGGTCCAATTCGATTACCTAGAAGGGCGTTGCTCATCTTTCAAGTTTCCTGCTTAAAATATCCTACCGACTCTCCACGTTATTCAAAATTTGATGGCTCTGGGTTAAGTAGCTCACATATTTAGTTTTAAAGAAAATAGTTTACATGTTTTGTTGTTTTAGTAGTTTACTTTTTTACTTTTTTCTTACTATATGGTAAGTATTTAACATTTGAAATATGCAATCTTTTATTTCTGAAAGAATGAAACAACGTGTTTCTGGAAGGTGGGTATGAGATGACGACTAGATTCGAGTTTCCGAACAGATCCTGAAAGAATGATTAATGTAATAAAAAACGTAATTTAATGCCCAAGAAAATAAAAATTTATAAAATCCAAGGTGACTTCAAAATCAGGTCATTTCTGAAAAGGTCACAAAGTAAACATATTTGTAGGAAAAAACAATATGAATTTAATAAATTATTTTATCTCTGAAGTATTATATTAGAATATTTGATGTGGACACCACATGACTTCCTTGTACGTCCCACCTTATACGTACTATTTTCGAATTTCATTTAAACATATTTCCTCGAATTTCATTGCAGATATATTTCTCATTCAATTTATTCCTAAATGGCAAACACATAAAAACCCAAAGTATCTAAGTTAAAAAATGTGAAATACAAGAAAAATCTAAAACACCAAATATATATAAAAACGGTCAAAAAATAATTTTTACAATTAAAGCTAGAGTTTCGGCTGGAAAACAAGCAATTTGACCAGCGGGCAGGAAGACAATATTTTCGATGCACAAAACTGAAAGTTAACTATCGATCCTACTGGGCAAAAGACATTAAAGTTGTTACACCAACTGGAATCAATGAGGTGAGATTAGGCGGATTCAGGATGACGTCTCAAAAATGAAGCCAAGAAAATGTCAACAAAGTGACATCACGACTGCCGCTGTACCATGGCCGCTGTACAGCGTATGGGTCAGACTACGAAGCATATCGCTAAATAAAATACACCGGCACCGAAAGCGTAGCTCATCGTAGGCAGGTTCAGAAAAGTACCTTTAGGCATAATTTGCGTAGAATACCACTGAAATTTCCACTGGTCTTCTAGATTTTACCAGGTATACGTTGGTTGTTAAACAGTTAACTAGTTTACTAACATGCAAGAATAGAAACACTAAGCTAACCACATAGTGCTTACGAACCACATAACAGATTGTGTATATATATATATAATTACAGTTTGTTGTGTATCCAAACGTGTATATATATATATATATATATATATACACGTTTGGTGCGATAGATTGCAGCGAAAAAGAGAGATACACAATTCTGTTATAGATACATGTAGTTGTAGTACTACTACATACACAAAATTTCGACCTTCTAAGGCTGCTCGTTTTTTGAGTTATGCGAGATACAAACGTACGTACAAACGTACGTACAGACTTCAGTGGAAAAAACGCTTCTGAATCCATTTTACAATCCGTTTTGGCAAAAACGTTCATTTATTCCACCCATATGTACAGATGCCACGCAAACCGTGATGCCGGTCACTTTAAGTTATAAGGCATTTCTCCCGACTTCTTCGCAAACCTTCGTTGTGTAATGGTCAGCACTCTCGACGCGTAACCGAGACGTCTCGGCGAAGGCGTTGCTCATTTTTTATTACTCCTGCTTCCGAAAGAACCGAATGTCTCTACAAGTGGAGCCCGAACTAAAAAAAGGTGGTGGCTGGTGAATCTCCACCATCACGATTTGGCGATTGGGGGCCTCTAATCCCCAGTCGCCCTTTAAAAAGGGGAGTATACAAGGCTTTTTCCTGCCTTCATCGCACGCCTTCGTAGTGTAATGGTCAGCACGCTCAACGCCTAACTAAGAGGTCCGTGGTTCGATTCCCGGCGAAGGCGTTGCTCATCTTTCATTACTCCTGTGTCCGAAATAACCTAATGTCTCTACAAAGTTCAAATGGGTTCGAGAGGGGTCAAAATGGACATTTTCGTTGAAATATGATGCTTGGAAGTTTTGGCAATTGCAGTATTTCCATTACGAGGAACTAAAAAAGGGAAGAGAAAAATCTGTGGAGTAGTGCTGAACAGTGCTTACGTTTGTCAAGTGTTAATTACTGGCTACTTTTGTCTGTTCGCTGTATTATTCTTTTCTTATTTGGGATCTATTCTTATCTGGAGTAAACATGCTATCTTCACCTGTAAAAATTGTTAGTGATTGGAGCCGTAAAAAAAGCTTCAAAACTTCTGTTTGCTCTTC
>KK122455.1:83304-122061 GCA_000611955.2 Stegodyphus mimosarum | reverse complement strand
TTTAGATTCAAAATTATTACATGAACCCTTAACATATAAAAATGCTAACTGCTGTGTATTTGAAAACACTAAAAATGCAAAACATTTAATTTAATTATTCTTAGTTTTAAAGCTGATGATTGCAGCAATTTGTAACGGAATTTAAAATGGAGTCCTAAGTTTTATAGCTTTTATTTTTATTCATTGCTATTTTGATTTATTCACTAATTTTTAATTTTCTTGTTCCCATTTTTATGTAATGCGTACCATAGCACGTTTTACGCGTTCGTTTCTTTGATTGCTTAGAGAATAGCGGATGTACTACTATTGCAAACGCGCAAACCTCTAATAAACCCTGTTGTGCGAAGGAATTTGGAACAATACTTGCTAAGCATTGGTAAAGACCAGGTGGCCGCATTTATCATCAAATGAACTAAATTGAACTGAAGATTGATTTAATAAGAAAAAGCACATTGTCATCTACATAAGTAACTCCAGCTTCTTTGATTCAGTAATGTGATTTTTTCGTAAGATGTGGGTGTAGAAAAATTCAACTTTTTCTCTCGTGTTTCGCCCCCCCCCTAGCTTTTAGCGTTAACTTCTGATAATTTAAAAAATATTCGCATAGTTTTCACCTTCCTCTAATTTATATAATTTTGCCCTCTGAGATCTAGTTTATTGATAAATTATATTTCTTTGATAATTTTTTTATTGTATTCAACATGTATTTGCTTTTTTGTATTAGCATCTCATCTATTTTATTTTCCTTTGCATTTATTATTTGAAACGCATTTTGTGCAGATCCTTCGTTAAGCTTCCCGGAAGTGACAGGCGTTCTCACACTTTAGAAACCTTTCAAACAAGTGATTTTGACTTACTTCTGTTATTTACGTTCCATCTCATTGTACCTTTATCTGCTGTTGTTGTGTTCGATCTTTCGAAATCCGGAACTTTTGTTAGTAATCTTCTCCTTCCCTCCTCAGATTCCCTCTTGGTAGCTGTGGTCAAGACTCATTCATGTCAGGTGCCTGGTGTCCGGCTCATTTAATGTCAGATAACGGTTCAATATCTGTTAGATATTCTAATGCTCATATGCTATGCATTCTTATGGAAACGTAGGTTTCTTTTTTTAGGTTTGTTTAGAAATACATCTACTTTAAGTTATCTACTTTACGATGATAGTAAAAATTTTATAGGTTATAATTTAAACGTGTTTTTTAAAAATTTACAAAAATGATTAAAAATACAAATTCTAAAAATAATCATAAAAAGTTGGCGAATTTTATTTGGAATGAGACTAAATTTAGAAATGTGAAAGAAAGAATCAAATAAGTTTAATCAAAAAGGAAAGATTACCAACTTCAATTAACATTGAGGAAATAAAATTTTGAGAGCTAATTTCTTAAAAACTACTCGTGTGATTTTACAAAACTGGGCAGTTTGGCATAAATTGACAGTTTGGCATAATCGATGGTGAGCATTTACATATAGCATTTGAGTTCTAGAATCGAAATATGGAAAAGAACTTGCATGTCATTTTAGGAAAGCCCAATTTTGTGTCAAAATACCTGTATTAGAACAATGCTATATGTAAATCTAATACATATCCTAAGTCGCGCTTTTGAGACATGAAAAACGCACGTTTAATTTCTTCAATAGGCCTACTAGAACGGGAGATACAAAACTATCCCATTTTTTTATTTTATTTTCCCCAGTGTAGCTATGCACTTACCGATGTCACGACAAAAATACCTTTTCGATACATTTAAAATTTAAAATCAATTTTGCAAGCATTTTACATTTGCATTCAGCACTTCCACTGAATTTTGGAAAAGAATCTTCTGTTCCTGTTTGTACATACAGATGTCATGCAAGACATTCATCCAGATGGATTCGGAAACGATCAAAATTATATTTCGGTTTGAATATGATATCCGTAATTTTTCGTGGTTACTATGCTTCTTTTAAATAGTTCAAAGAAGTAAAAGGTAGAAAATTACGTGAGAAAACACGTTAGATATACAAAAGTTAAATAAATGTCTCTTTAGCATTGCCTCAGGTTTTCTTCAATGGGAAAGGTATTCTATGAAATTCCATGTAGTTTTCTTTTCCTTGAAGAAGACACTGTGTTTATCTGTTAGAGGTGAGTGGTTATGCATGTTTTTGTCTTAACATTTCATCTAAACGAGAAAACGTACGTCAGAAAGGCAGAATTCCCTAACCTGTTAACCTACCCCAGAAGGCCAAATAATTCTCCAACAAAACCGCAAAGAGGTTTCTATTTCTTTTCAAGATATGATCACGTGGGATTGTGCTGGGTAATAAATGCTAGGATATTCATATCTCATCGAAAAACAACTTCCGTGTCTTCTCCTTTTTCATGCTTTTCTTTCATACGTCTCGAGACTGGAGTACTTGTTCTGCGTCATTACCCTTAGTAGCGGCCTAGTGCCATCTTTCTCTATCAAATAAATATTCTGTGAATTGATTGCCATTCTATTCCTGATATTTTCTGAGATTTGCTCTTCAGTACGAAGTCAATTACCATTCATGTAAAAACGAGTGGTATTTCGGTAAATAATATTTATCATTTAGTATTAAACTGCTTGTAAGAATTTGAATAAATATTTGCAAATAAATAATAAATTTATTTGAAAAACGTTAATATTATCTTTTAATACTACTATTGCTCTGTGACTTGTGTTATTTTCTAAAGTTTGAATCTAGATGGCTGCAATGTTATTTTTTAAGAAAATATTTTCATGTTACTAGAAGTGCTGATTACATTTAATTTTCACCATCTGTATTATATACAGTAAAATATCTGTTAAACGATTGTAACGGGATCTCACGCATTCTGGGTAAGATATTTTTAAAGATAACTGTATTTTTCACAAGTTTTCACGTAGACCTATCGTCCTCAATGTCGATCTCAGGGACAAAAAATTTTAAGACGCAAAACAAATCTTAGTAGAAAACTTATATCTTAATAGTCTCAAAAGTTATAGTTTTTGTTTGTAGCTTATTTTATAGTTAAAAGAGACACCACAAAACAGACACAAAATATTTTTTTCTGAAATTGGCAAATGTGTCTGAGGCACACTAGAGTCTCGAAGTTGGGCAATAATGCAAAATATTTTGATGGGTCACAAGAGCACACCACGATTTACGCTAATATACCATTCAGTTCTATATTGGAGTTGATGATGAGCGTTTTAGAAGCCACGTACTGGTTTTGTTTGAATAAAAATAAATATAAAATGCCAAAAAATAAAGAGGCACAAAGAGTGCAGCACAGACGACAAGTTAAAAAGGGAAAGAAAAATCATTGAAAGAAGATAATAAATAATTTTAGGTGTAAAAAGGAAAGAACGCAAAACACGATATTATGAAAATAATAATAAGAAAATAAAATCGATTGTAGTTGTTAGTTTTTAAATAAATCACGGTGCTGTAGCACCTTTCATTGTTGCCAATGATAAATTATTAAATTTTGATGTACATGGCAAAAAGAAAAAAAAAAGGAAACGTCCGACAGTTTTACATCTCCCTGTCTACTGGGCCGATTGACAAACTTCAAATTCCATTTTTCATGTCTCGAAAGCGCGACTTACGATCTGTATTAGATTTATACATAGCATTGTTCTGATATAGGTATTTTGACACAAAATCGAACTTTTCCTGAAATGACATGCCAATAATTTTCCATATTTCCATTCTACGACTCACATTATGCCTATATATTAAATTTTGTAAAATGTGGTGTGAAATTTACGGACAAATTCAAAATTTTATCTTGGCGGAAAGTAGATAAATTTCTAACCATACCTGAAAAAACATTAGAGTATTTTATTCAAAATTTCCTAAGATATACGTGAATTTATGTATTTACTCTCTGTGAAATTTGGCATACCGGCGAAAACTGCGAAAAATAAGGCAAGAAAAATTTTTGAATTTCTCCGTAAATTTCGCACCAAATTTCAGAAAATTTAATATTTAGGCATAATTTGATTCGTAGAATCGAAATATGAAAAAAAGGCATGTGAATTCAGAAAACGTCCGATTTTGTTTCAGAATTCCTATGTTAGAATGATGCTATATATAAATCTAATATATATCCTAAGTCGCTCTTTCGAGACATGAGAAACGCAATTTGAATTTCGTCAATCGGCTGAATAGAACGGGAGATGTAAAATTGTACATTTCCCCCCTTCAGAGGAAGAGTCACCCAGACCTGGCTTTTGTTCTAAGCAGTCTTACACGGTCAAAGATTGTTGGTCAAACGATCAATGGTCTTACACAGTCAAAGTGTTAGGTCAAACTTTGTACGTTGTAACATTCATTCTTTAATTTTACCTGATGTTTTGTTGAGTTAACTGATGGCTTGTTTAAGCATCTCATCATCGCGAGCAGACCACAGAACCGATAGATGACACAGGCGTAAAAGGGACGGCCACACACTTATAACAACGCCCTACAAGGGAGTCGAACCCGTAACCTTCGCTTCCAGCTAGCAAACATACTGTGCTAACCGATATACCATATGTGTCAATGGATATCTCAAGCAAAGTATTAATTAAAACATATTAAATAAATATGTTAATTAAAACATACTGACATAAGATTAATTGAAATTGCTAATTATTATATTTATTATAATTTTTTACTTCCTGGTAAGTATTGTAATCGCAAAAAATATTTCGGGGCTCATGTTTCTACTAAAATACCAATCTTGATTGTTCCCGAATCCGTCAGGACAATTTTGTGTGACGTCTGTAAATAAGGACAGAAAAAGAGGCTTCGTTTTACAAAATGAATTTAGAATGCATTCGAGCGTACTTTCTCATGACATCTGTGTACGTATGCATGTATCTCGCACAAATCAAAAACGAGCAGCCATAGAAAGTTGGTAATGGAACTCCTGGGTTATCTACTCGTTGACCTGCTATTTTTATTGCAATTAGCAGTATATATATATATATATATATATATATATATAAACCTATATGTACATACACGTACATATATGTAAAATATAAAAAAAATACGATGACTTTGCTCTACTTGAACAGGCAACCTGTAATTAACTTTGCACAATTTCAGGTTCCTTCCCCTAGATCAGTACCTTCAAGAACACTCTGGCATGCTATATAACCGCTGATATAAATACCAAAGTATGCACCATTTTTAGTCAGACTCTTCCATGCCATCGCTGCTGCAAGAACTTCCGTTGCTTGGTCACTCTTTCTTACTTTTGCTAAATAAGTTATGACGTAGAAATCTTAAATTCAATATTATTTAATTTGAATCACTATTAGTTATGTAAACTGAAGATGTGGTCAAAAAGAAAGTGATCTACCGTTTTAAGTCAACAAATATATGAAACTTTAAAGTGAAATTCTCCTGTCTCATCTTTTCTCTGTCTTCCACGCTGGAACGACAAACAACCGGCTTCTGATGTGACCTGATTGCCAGGCTTTATTATCCCTGTGCTCATCTACTAAAATATCACACTTATATATATATGTAATAAGATGACTTGAAGAAAGTAATTTGCAACGGATTTGGCGATGGTGAAGCTTAACTGCTTAGTTAGAAAAATGCCACTCGGAAGACATACTTGATGGTAAATTCCCGCATAAATTTATTCCTTGATAACTCGCATCATCATTATAGATGTTCTACGCACCCCACAATTTTTATACAACTTACATCTTCTTAAACAATGGACGAAAGTAAAAAAATAAACACTGCGTGACTAGCGGCAGGGCAACACAGCGAAAAGTAGCAGAAGAGAAAAACGAAAAGAAGAAGAGAGGGGGAGTTGCCGAGCAATTACTTTTTATACCCTTTCAGATCACATGACAGATTAATGTCCAAATGTCGGGTTGAGATTTCATCGATTAGTACGTATCACAACTGCAGGGAGTTTAGTTAGAAAAATTATTGTTGTTAGTTTTAGAATGAAAAAGAAAGTTAAAGAACTATTATTAATTTATTATTTGAAAGATAGATATTTTATTTTAAATTTTACATGTATATACCAAAAAATTAAATTAATATTTCAGTAGAAGTAGATTAAGGCATCCTAAAAAATTCCGAAATTGTACTAAAACATATTTAATTTTAAAAACATGAAGCAAAGGTTAAGAGTATTCCAGTATACATGCACACACTCACTCACACACACACACACACATCCTCCTCCTTACCCAGCTTGAAATTCCTTATCTGGATTTTTATTTCTGCAATCGTCGGTTGTAGTCATATACCTCCAATTATGAAATTGTTAAAATATTCATATTTGGGAACTGTAAAACTTTAAAAAAATAGTGTTCCTTAAATAACGAAATCTAAATTTTGATTTGAAAAGCGGGTCCTGTACTTAGATTTGGGAATGTTTTATACTCTTTACGGAAAAATAAAATTATGAGGTGTACGACCCCCGTACGACAAAAATTGACCGGGATATTTAATTTCAAAATTTTCGTTCAAAGAATAATTCGAGTAAATAACTTTAAATAAGGTGCAGTAAAAAATGTACGTAAGTTCATAGGCCATACAAGGAAGTCATGTGGTGTCAACATTATTTTATTAGCCCAATAAAGGGCGTTAGACCAGAAGGACTACTAATTTCGTTTCGCCATTTTGCGTTGGTTCACTAGAAACGCCGTTTCGCTTTTTAAATTGTTGCCACCAAATATTAAATTTTTAATTCAAAGTCTTTAATACCCTTTTATGTAAGTATGCTTCAATACTTATACTATTAAATTATGTATTGTAATATGAATTATGCATTTAATTTGATTTTCATTATTTAAAATTAAAACAAATCTAGACAATGATGAATGTAGGAGACAATGCCTGTTAACCATTGATAAAGATCAATTGTTTCTACACATCGTTAACCGAATTGAACTGAATTACGCGTGTTAAAACAGACTACTTGCAAATAAATCTCTTTAATTTAATAATGCATCATATGTGAATTATCATTATATGTGAATTATACACTAATGGCACGTTTATGAAAGCAAGAATATTGTTTGGAAACAATAAAATAGTGATTGTCATGGTGACAATAAGAAAATAAAGTAAAATAAATAAGTAAGATTCATTGTTTCTGTACCTCTGTGAGAATTCTAAAACCATAAGAATAAAGAAATAATTTGGAAAATTTGAAATATTTCTTTGTTGTCTTTACTTTGTTTGAATCAGAGAGACAAAAGAAAACAATGTGCATTGAAATAAATTTTGAGAATGCGGACATAGAGAATAAATCCTTTACATATAAGAATTTGATTTGCACATGGCCGTACCATTATAGAAAAAGCCAGAAAGCTGATAAAAGCCACGCGGGACTTATAAATGAAAGAGAGGCGCGTACGTTGCCTTTTTCTACCACGTTTTTAATCACAATATGAAAGGAAAAACGCTTTCTATTTCCTTTTAACTAACTTTCTTTCGAATCTGAAAAGCGGATCTTTTACCGCAGCGAAATACCTCCTGAGCCGCCCATTTGCCTTGAACTCCGGTGTCTTCCTGAAAGCTTTTATTTGTTGTTCTAAGTTCCGTTTGATGTTTTCTTTTTGTTCTGCGATTTCCAGCAAAACCGACAAAGCAAACATCAGGCAACAAAACTGAGTGACAGCTTCATCCGTTATGTAATAGAATTAACTTCGCTCGGATGGCAACGTCACTTAGAGACGCATTTAGCTGTCGGATAGCAAAGATTAGATGCCAACAATTAGAAGAATACTGAAAGTAAGAATTGCTCATTGCATTCTGAGAATAAAATGAAGCTATGCTATTTACATGTTTCTGTTCCTCATACTCTGTACAATAACTGTGCAATAAAATAAAGCATTATATCTGAAAATCTTTTATGTAAATTTATAAGAAATTTCAGAAGAGGTCTTGTAGAAATATAAAAGGTATCTTTCTTCGGTTATAAAATGGGAAATATCTGAATTTTCATGATACCTGAAATATGGATGTTTAGTTTGGTTTATGGGATTACGGCAAAGACTCAAGGGCTATCTGTGTAAGGGAAGGGATGCCTTCAGGGAGAGCTTCTAAGGGAAACTAGCTAATATACATGTTACACATATGGAAAACCACGAAAACGCCCATGTAGGCAGCCCGTTCGCGGAATTCGAACCGAACTACCAGTGTTTAGCGACTTTACCGCTCGGCCGCTTGAGGGCTATGGATGTTTAGATGAGGATAATGTGGAAATGTGGTAAGTAAAATAATTAATACCTCCATTTTTAAATTGAAGTTGGCTTCATTGGAAAAATACGATATTTTTTGTGCAATATTCAGAATTAGGTTTCAGCAAACGTTTTGACAACAAGTATAATCGAAAACGCACCTAACTTGGATACACGTGTTTTGAGAAATATTGAGAAATCTGCTTCGGAAACAGCTATATAAGTAAGATAAAAGAATATGTAAATCAAAATTCTAACTTTAATTTGCAACAGACTATTTCATATGGAGTATTTCCTCTTTCCTTCATAAAAATAGAATCTCTCTAAACTTTCAAAATTAATACTTATCATACGGCTATTACATAACACTTTCAGCCAATATTAATTTTATAAGCCTAAATATTAACCAGTTATGGTAAAGCAAATTAAAATTAGCCTAACAAACCAAAACTCAAATTACTTTGAAACCAACTTACATCTCAGAACACGTTATATTTTCTCTTCTCCTTCTTTCGATAACTAGACTTTCTTTGTGTTTGAATATATTGTTGTGTGCATACGGGTTCGTAATAGATTGCAAGTACGTAGACGCGGTGAGAGGTTAATAAAAATATATTTTATCAAAACAATAATTAAAGTGCCAGAATTTTCCGCAGATATACTCGTACAGGAGTCCACAGTATCACAGAATACAATCAATAGTCACCCATCAAATTACTAAGAACGTTAAACGCAACGCAATGCAAAACGCATTTAAAGAGAATCCAAGCCGGAGATATCTCATTTCACGCAGAACTAACAATTCACAACAACAATAACTAAGCAGCTGAGAGCAGATGCACACTTTTCCGCTTGAAATAATTTCCAACCGGTCGCCGAGATATTTCTAGTATTTTCTGCTTCTCGAAATTACTGGAAAGGAATGCGAGTGTGGAATTACAGTTACAGTTTAAAATAAATCTTTATATCTTAAACTAATTATAATGCAGCAAATGGCTTCGTCCCATCAGGAAATTAGTAACTCGCAATTTAATAAATAAATGAATGTTTACCTGATAGGTCTGGTTCTGAATCGCCGGCGTTGTCTTGAATCATCAGCTTCAATCCTTTAGACACGAACACTTTATTGACGATATTTACAAAACACTTGAAGATTTATGCCACTAACTGCATTATTATAATATTATTAACAACAGCTATCTTTACAATAGAACATTAGCTGCTCAACGATGAAAGTCTCAAAGTCTCAATAAAATACCATTCCGGTAGAATCCTTTCATCTCTCTGCCAACTGTCTGGAACAGCGATGGTGTCGTAGCTGTCTGTCACAGCGCCACCTCTAATGGCGCCATCGGAGATTTCCCATCAGTCATCGGAGTTTCCACATCCTCCGGCCCAGAAAGACAAGATTGTCTTTTATCTTCAGAATCAAGTTCCAAGGGATACAGATGTTGTACAGCTCTTTTTAAGAACGTCCCATTGTGTAATCTCACAGTGCAAGCTCGGATGCTGCCATCACGGCCTGTATGTGTCTCGGTTACTAAGCCACATTTCCATAACAGTCTTGGTTGGTTATCATCATGGATCAATACAAAGGTGTTTTTGCTGATCTGCTGGGGCAAATTGCTCGTAGCACATTTATGAGCAGATTTCAAATCCATTAAATATAGCAGTTTCCATTTCTTCCAAAAATTGTTCAACAAGTTCAATCTATATTTATATCTCTTTTCCAGGTCTGACTTCGTAGAAGAGATTGCAAATATCTTTTCAGGTGGTAAAGCGGTTATTCTTTTTCCAATTAGAAAATGTCCTGGACATAATGGACTCGGCTCATTTGTTTCACTATAAACATAAGTCATCGGTCGGGAGTTGATGATGGCTTCCACTTCAGTTAAAGTTGTTTCAAGTTCTTGGTACTGTAAACAAGCTCTCCAAAGGATCTTTTTGAGACAGGTCTTAATAGATCGGACAAGCCTCTCCCAGAAACCTCCCCACCAAGCTGCTCTCTCGACTATAAATTTCCACTGGATCCTGTTTTCACTAAAAAAGTCCTGGACATCTCTATCCTTTATTAAGTTAAACATTCTTTGAATGTCTTTATCTGTTCTTTTGAATGTTTTAGCGTTGTCCGAGTAAATAATTTTACAAATTCCACGTCTTGAAATAAATCTTCTTAACGCTAGCATAAATTCTGCAGCAGATAAGTCATTCACAAGTTCAAGGTGCACAGCTCGTATTACGGCACAAGTAAACAATGCAACATACACCTTTTTCTCATTTTTTGTATATAGTGGTCCTAGAAAGTCTACGCCGCAAACTTCAAATGGTAAAGCTTCTCTGATTCTGTCTGGAGGTAGAGGAGACACATTTTGAGAGTAAGGCTTTGCTCTCAAACGTTGACAAATGAAACAGTTCTGCAAAATACTTTTCACCCTTTGTCTTCCTCTGAGAATCCACATTTTTTCTCTAAGCTGAGCAAGGGTTTCAGCAATTCCAGCATGAGCCAGTTTCTCATGAGCATATTTGATCTGCAAGTCCGAAAAATGATTCGAATTAGGCAAAATAATAGGATGAACTTCTGCAAAGGTCAAATTTGAGTTCTGAAGTCTTCCGCCTATTCTCATTATTCCATCTTCATCCAAAAATGGATTAAAATTCGCAATCCTAGATTTACTAGAAATTAGTTTCTTTTTCTGCAAGCATTCTATTTCTTCTGGAAAATGAGCATCTTGAGTTCTTTTAATCCAATATTTCTCAGATAATAGTATTTCTTCTGCTTCAAGTGGTTTCAAATTCTTTGTAGAAGTTTTCGTATTGTTAATAAATCTAAAAATCCAGGCTGTTATTCGTAATAATCTGGATAATTTGCTATATTTCTCTATGTCCAAAAGGTCTTGCTTCAAATTTACTACACAGCTGGCTTGGACCGTTTCATCTTTCTTCAATGAGGATCTTCTCTCTTCTTCTACAGCATCAATTTCATATGTTCTATCTTCTTCTGGCCAAGTAGTTTCCTCTTGTCTCAGCCATTTTGGACCCTGCAGCCAATCTCCACCTTTAAATAACAATTCTGAAGTTTTTCCTCTTGTTTGTAAATCTGCAGGATTATCAACACCAGGACAATGTGACCATTGATCTACATTTGTTTTCTCTTGAATTTCACGAACTCTATTTTGAACAAATGGCTTCCATGAATAGGCATTTCCTCTAATCCAATGTAAAACCACCTTGGAGTCTGTCCAAAATCGTACACTGATGTCTAAGTTCTTGAATACATTATTCACCACGTAGTTACTCAGTCTTGTTCCAATAACTGCAGCTAGGAGTTCTAAACGTGGTAAAGTTACTCTTTTCAAGGGTGCTACTCGAACTTTAGCAATGACAAAGTTTGTGAACACTTGCTGATTATTTGTTTGGTATCTAACGTAAATTACAGATCCAAACGCCTTTCCACTAGCATCAGTGAAACAATGAAGTTGAATATTGTATATCTGAAGTTTAGAATTATCTCTAAATAAATGTCTAGGCAACTTAAAATGTTCCAAGGTTTCAATCCGCCTACACCAATTAATCCATTTTTTATTAAGTTCTTTATTTAATTTATCATCCCAGTTTAAGCCAGTCTTCCAAATTTCTTGCATAAGAATTCTTCCTATCACTGTGAATGGATTCAAATAGCCTAATGGATCATAAATACGACTTATTAACTGTAACGCTTCCCTTTTAGTTATGCATTCATTTGTTTTCCGATTTTGATTTAAAATACCTTGAAATTCTACCCTTAAATTATCCTCCTTTGTATTCCATTTATATCCTAAGACTTTAGATTCTATAGGGCTTCGATATTCAGGATTCTCATTTGAGTTGAAATGATTTTGAAGATCAATAGAATTTGTCGACCATTTCCGCATATTAAAACTAGCCTCGTTTAAAATTTCTTTTACTCCTGCATAAATTTCTAATCCTTCGTTTACGTTATCTACTCCAGCTATTAAATCATCGACGTACAAACAATCGTTTAAAACATTAAATATTTCTGGAAATTCTGTTTTATATTTATTAATGTGGTATTTAATTGTTGCAGATAACAAGAAAGGGCTTGGTTTTGCACCAAAGAGTACTCTAGTCATTCTCAAAATTTTCAGATTAAAATCCTGGTTTGAAACTGGAAGATCATTAATCCATAAAAATCTAACAGCGTCCCTATCTTCCCGATTAAGGCTAATTTGAAGAAAGGCTTGTTCTATATCGCCACTGAAAGCTATCTTATTTAATCTAAAACGAAGTAAAATCATTAACAAATCGGGATTTAAATTTGGCCCAGAATGCAAACAATCGTTCAAAGAGATAGAATCATTCAAATGAGATGACGCATCAAAAACAACTCGAAATTTTGTGGTAGTCTTATCTTCACGTATTACTGCTTGATGTGGCATGTAATATAATTTAGAACCCGCCTCCGTATCTATTGTTTCAGCTATTCCCATTTCGAGATAATTATCTAGCACCTGTTTATATTTCTGGTAAGTCTCGGGTGCCCCTTTAAATTTACGCGTTAAACTATTTAGCCTTTTAAACGCCAAACCATAATTATCCTTCAATTCATCAGTTCTATCATTCCACGGTAAGCGCACTTCATATCTATTTCCAACAAGTTGAATTGTTTCATTAAAATTCTTTACAATTTTATTTTCAATATCATTTTGTTCTTTTTCCGGAGTGATACCCATTGACTCTAAATCCCAAAAGTTTTTTAAAACAGTGTTAATTTCTTTATCTTTTTCGAAATTTTCTTGATTTGTAACACATTTCAAAACGTTAATAAATGACTGCTGAGCTATCATTTCATTTGGTTTATTAACCCCATTTACAGTCCATCCAAACATTGTTTCCGACGCAACAAGTGAGTCTGACAGTCTACGTGTTTTTCCCGAAACCATTTTCCAATAATAATCGCTCCCAATTAAGAGAGACAATTTATAATAATGTGAATTTCCATATGTCCTATCCGCGAGTTGTAATTTATTTTCATGAAAATAACGCTTTACTTCCTGACTGGGAATCCCAATTAACCCCTCACTTATTTTTTCTGCTTCTAAAACTTCGATCGAAATGCTGTTATGTCTCGTCTGCGGATTTCTCAAAACAATTTTATATCGTCTGCGCTTTTCACTCTTCGATGTATTAGAACCAAAGGAATGAATCGTAATATTCTCTTCTCCCACGCATTTCAACTTCAATTTCTTTGCAACGCTACTGACTACGAAAGAGCGCTGTGATCCAAGGTCAAACAGCACTCGAATGACTAATTTATTACTTTCACCCAGAGCTAAAACACTTGCGGTTTGCAGATATATTTCCTTACCCAAGTTCTTATTTTGTATAGATGATACTACAGTTTCTGAATTAGAAATGTCACTTTTATTCTCACTAGTTTCACAAATAGCGGTATGATGTTTTCGCGAACATAATTTGCATCTACTTTTAAATTTACAGTCTTTTACTATATGGTTTTTCTTTAAACAATTCCAACACCTGCCTTCTTTTTTTAAAATATCTTTTCTTTCGTTAACAGGTTTCGAACATTTTTCTATTTCGTGATTTTCTTTACAAAATAAACACTTTTGACTATCAATACTGGTGTTTAATAAGGCGGCAGTTGGCGTTTTATTTTTCTTAAAACCCCCTTTAAATGAATTATCTCTATCGCGTTCCTTTTCTCTAACAAATGTTTTATTATTATAAATTTCGTCCGATTCCCCTTTTCGAAACGATAAAGTTTTTTCTCTCGTTACTACCTCCTCTTTTAAATAGTTTAACAATTTACCAACATCCCAAGATTCGGTTTCGTCTTTATAATCCCTATTATAATTTAACATTATAGAATCCGGAATTAGTCTAGTTATTATGGGAAATAATAAATTGCCATAACTTTCCAGTTCAATACCCAAAGATTTTAAACTGCGAATTTGGATTTCACAAGTGTCGTACAGATGACGCAGATCTCTGAGATTCGAAACATTTCGCACAGGAGATAAATTTAAAAACTTGTTTATATGGGATCGGATCAAAAGTTCTTTTCTACCAAATCTATCTTCTAAAATTGTAACGGCAGTATCATAATTCTGTTCCGAAATTGACAGTCCCTGTATAGCAATTTGAGCCGTATCTTTCAGTAAACTCTTTAGATAGGTGAATTTCTGAATTTTGTTTAAGCTTTCGCTTTCGTGAATCGCTGATTTAAACTGACTCCAGAATTCTTGCCAGTTTTCCGAATTGCCATCAAATTTTTCGATGTTTATTTTTGGCAATTTAACAGGAATTCTGTTTTCTGGTGTAGCGTGTATAGTTGCATTTGAGGATCTCCGCTGATTCAATTCTCCGTGATGTGAATATTCTCGTTGTTCAGTATTAGTACTATCCTTTGTTTTTAGCAAATCTCTTATGAAACAATTTATTTTTGTTTGAATTGAAATTATATTCTCCCGATATTCTTGATTAGCTTCAACTTCTTCTTCTAATTTCCCTAAATCAGTTATTTCGTTTTCTATTTTTTCGTCAAGTACTGTAAGTTTTGTTTCTTTATCAATTAACTGTGCTTTCTGTTCTTCTAACCAATTTAAAGTTATAGTACTATTCGCATCATTTAAAGTGTTGTTTATTTTATTAATCAGTCTCGTAATAGAACTTCTTGTAACAGTTCGTTTTTTTCTTAATTTTTCGATTTCAGTTACGTCGAGTGACATTTTTATTGCTTCTTTCTTATCTTCTATTTAATAATAAATCAAATATTTTCTAGGAACGGGCGTCACGTTAAAGGCGCCAGATAAAATAAATCTTTATATCTTAAACTAATTATAATGCAGCAAATGGCTTCGTCCCATCAGGAAATTAGTAACTCGCAATTTAATAAATAAATGAATGTTTACCTGATAGGTCTGGTTCTGAATCGCCGGCGTTGTCTTGAATCATCAGCTTCAATCCTTTAGACACGAACACTTTATTGACGATATTTACAAAACACTTGAAGATTTATGCCACTAACTGCATTATTATAATATTATTAACAACAGCTATCTTTACAATAGAACATTAGCTGCTCAACGATGAAAGTCTCAAAGTCTCAATACAATACCATTCCGGTGGAATCCTTTCATCTCTCTGCCAACTGTCTGGAACAGCGATGGTGTCGTAGCTGTCTGTCACAGCGCCACCTCTAATGGCGCCATTGGAGATTTCCCATCAGTCATCGAAGTTTCCACACAGTTAACACAGTAGTCAATTGCATTTATTCAATTTCAATACATATTACGGTGTTACAGGGATCGGAACAAAATGTCGCCAACTCGTCGTCAAATTTGGCGACTTTTGGCGATTTCCACCCAAATTACCGAGATACCCGTTCACTCAATGCTAAATGCACTTGTCCCTGTATTCTTACTTTTCCGTCATAGCTTTCTCTTAAAAGTTATCTTGCGCTACATTACACAAAGACATATAATAATTTTACTTAAAAATTATACTAAATTATCTATCTAAGTACAAAATTCGTTACAACATATTACTTTCCTAGGTACATATTGTTAATAGTTATCTTATTTACTGCTGTTGATGAAATATAGTTGATGGCATATTACAGTGACCGGACAGAAGTGTCGACAAATGGTGGCCAAATTTTTCGACTTTTGGCGATTTGTATGGCTGGCTTCTTGTTCTGTTATTCAGTTCACATCGCATCATGCCCAGAAAGTGTTAATGAAGATTTCTCAAAACTGCTTGGGGTAAAATTGAATGATAATGAATCATGTAAATGTTCTAATCTTTGAATAAACACCATGCAAGGCACATTTCTCTGCATGAAATTTTGAAAAAGACATACTTAAGAGCTATATTTACATGAGCAAAAAATGACGAGTTTCAGTCATCAAAACACTAATAAAAATGTTCCTTTGGCTGCTTTTGTCTTCAAATAACGAGATGCTTTCAAACCTTAGCATTAAACGTCTAGATTATAACATTTTCAGCTAATTGCATTAGGTCACAAATGTGATTAGGGATGCTTTTAACAATGCTTTTAGCTGAATGCAGTATTTCATTTCTTGAGGCTGTTCTAGTTTTAGAAATTTTCCTTTTTGTAAAATTAGTAGAAACATTTTCACATCGATACAGGAAAAATGGCGTGGGGTTATTTTGGATATATGACCAATAAATAATTCGTGGCGGTAATGAAATTATTGACGTGCTTTCGAAATCTTCAACTGTTTTTAAAGATTTTATGACCAACGTTTTGTCTCTATAGGTTTCGACTCTCGTCAATTGTCATATCTGTGTGTAGTTCATTAGACGTTTTCGCAATATGCCAATCATTTTTTTCTCAAATTGAGTGCAATATGCAAACCATGAAAACTAAATAAAGAAGCATAAAATAATTATCGTATTTCCCGAATGTAAAATTATTTTGACAGCAATTTCAGTATAATCTTTTCTAAATAGAATAAAATTATGTTTAAAACTGCAAAATAAATATTACTCTGATAGACACAAATTAACATTGCGTTTTACAATGGCAAACGGTACTATTCTGTATAAGGAATGATAAGGAATATTAAGTCTTTTTTGACTCGTGCAAACAATTAATATGTGTAGCCCGAGTTTCGAATTTCAAATTTTATATTTTATGTATTGTAAAACATTTAATGAATTTTTGATTAAAATTTTAAGGATCTGAAAACAAGCAGTGGCAACACTGTACGGAAAAAACATATTTATCTCCAACACGTGAGACATTTTATATGAAATTCTAAGAACACTGATATGATGAACTGAGAAAAGACTGAAAAAACTGAAAATGTTCTGCCAACATAGCACAGCGGGACAGTTACGCACAGCATCGGGAATTCTAAGCATATGCATCTATGCCACTTTTAAAATTTTGTAATTTTGCTGTTGAAATGTATATGGCGTAAGGGGCAAAGAAAATAATGCTAAAAAAAGAAATCTGAAAGCCTTCAGATTTTTATATTACACCCAAAAAGACGTTTTTTAACGCTTTGTGTGTGCTACCTTTATTTATTAAACATCATATTCTTCGCACTTAAACCACATAAAATTCAGTTCAGCACCAATATCATAAAATATTTAAAAACAGAATATCTTTATGATTTCCCATGCACAGTCT
The DNA here is from genome assembly GCA_000611955.2 of Stegodyphus mimosarum. Lineage (NCBI taxonomy): Eukaryota > Metazoa > Arthropoda > Arachnida > Araneae > Eresidae > Stegodyphus > Stegodyphus mimosarum. Next base: position 104,691 of record KK122455.1, on the reverse strand, counting down.
CGCGCGCTGAAGACATTTTTTTTCCGTACAGTGTTGCCATTGTTCCCTTTGAAATCGTTGAGTTTGTTAATCAAAAATTCATAAGGTTTTACGAAATTTGAAACAGATAATAAAACAAATTCGAAATTTAAAATTCATGCTTCTAAGTAACCATGTTCGGTTGGAGGGCTCAGTTATTCAAAATTTGATGGCTATGGGTAACGTTGTTTTTTCCACAATGTGAGAAGCATTACTATATTCATACCGATTCTTCATTACTTAGATTCTTTAAATATAATATGGGACAATAATATTTAGTAGCAACGGTTGAAAAGTGAATCAGTGCATAAAGTGAAAAGACGCAAAATATCGTTTTGAGACTAATAGCCCTTTGTGCTAATAATAAAGCTAAAGAGATAACAAGAAATTGATTAGCAGGAGAGGCAGCAGATTGGTAGGCGAGCTCACAAAGAGCGTAAATCTTCTTAATAATATATATATATTTTTTAAATTTAAATTTATTTACTTGTAATTTCTTTTCAAAATGTATCTTTTCTATAAGATATTGTTTTTAATGGTAAGCATTTTTATGACTATAAAATTTATTCCTTTTTTCAGTCGATTCTATGTAATATATATGACAGTACAGTCACATTTAAGTAAAGTCACATTTAGTAATTTAGTAATGCCAAGTTTAAACAAGAGACTTCTTTTTGTTTTATTTTTTCTTCGGCAATTGCTTTTTTTTGGCAATTGTTTTTGACGTTCGAGCCTAGTATGCCGGATATTATTGGGGCAGGCTATGTGTATGCTTAGGCTGCTCTAAACCATTTGGCTACCTAAGAAATCAGTGCTTCTTTTGCGATGCGCTAACAATTGCGCTTTTTGAAATCACCAAGGTCTAACATTTTTCATTAACACTAAGCAACAGGTGACTCATTTGCAATTGTAATTTCAGCAACGCATAACTTAAAACTACATTCTAATTTACGAGTGCCTACATCAAACCCAACAAATCACCTAACAGCCACGATTTGCATTATGCGTGTCCTTTGTTCTCTTCTCCTGGTAAGTGTTTTGTTTTTTTGCTTACCACCTGTGGTTGCAGCCAGCATTGTTCTATATACGTATTTAACCTTCAGATTATTCTCATCTGCATTATTTTCAGTTTTTTGCGACTTACTTCAAAATGTTTAAATTTCTTTCTCAGATAAAGAGGTTATATCTTTAGTTACTATTAACGGTTTGTAACATAACTAATTTATGCATTCATATAATTGAAATTTGATACTCAGGGTCTGATTTCCGCCAGGGGAAAAGGGCATGTGCCCCAAACTAAAAGAAGTGCCTCCTCAAATTTGAAAAAACTGGCTTAGATTTAGCAGGAATAAAATGTTAAACTCGTACAGTCATTAGGTTATTTTGAAATCAGGTGATATAAAAAAACACTGCCCTCGCTGGATTTCCATCCTTGGATCGCTCAAATGCGCGCCGAGTGTGCTGATCATTACACCACAAAGGTATGCTAAGAAGGCGGTAGAAATATCTTATATACTCCCTCTTTTAAAGGGCGATTGGAGATTAGGGGACCAATTGCCAAATACTAGTGGTGAAGAATCATCATCCACCGCTTCTTTTAGTTCGGGCCCCACCGTAGAGACATTAGGTTTTTTGAAAGCAGGAGATGTGAAACACAAGAAAGGCTCTCGCCGGTACTCGAACCTCGGACTCCTCGAAAACTCGTCGAGCGTGCTGATCATTACACCACGAAGGCATGCTAAGAAGGTCAGAGAAATACCTTACAAACTTAATATTTTAGAAGCTCGAATAAAATGTTAAACTTAGTATTTCAGTTTTGGATGTTCTTTTGTAAAATTCAGACACTGAGCTTTGTCTCGCACAGTTGTTAGCTATCAATATCGTTTAGATCTACATTCTTAATAAAATACGACCCTATAACTTTTCAGCCAATCAGGGTTACTGCATGAAATGTGTCGTCATGTGTTTAAAGAAAGCTCCTCGTTGCATTCAATCAACTTGGGATATAAATCTGTAGTAATGAGGTAGATCCATTGCGTTATTTTGAAGCAAGAGACATGAAAAATGAACTGTGCCCTAGCCAGGGCTCGAACCTGGGCCTCTCGAATACACGCCGAGTGTGCTACCGTTACACCACGAATGGATGCAGAAGAGAGGGAGAGAATGTGCTCACTTCTGGCACCTTATACACTCCGACTTGGGATTAGGGGACCCAATCGTCAAACCCTGGTAGTGAAGAATCATCATCCACCACCTTTTTGTTCGGGCACCAATGTAGAGCCATCAGGTTATTTTGAAGCTGGAGACGTGAAAACTGAGAAATGCCCTGGCCGGTACTCGAATACGGCAAATTGTGCTACAATTTCACTCTTTACACTATGAAGTGAACAACAACATCTGCAAAAATTGAATAATTTCTATCCAACTTAAGTTTAAAATATATCAATGCATCAGGTAATACTGAATATATAACTACTAGTCCGACATCAGAGGTATAAGATAAATGTAAATACCAAATGTGATGTAAGAATGTTGTTCAGTAAAGATCAATAATTTGTGAGCAGATTCATTGCATTGTTACTTTTCTCTTTTCTTCTTCTTCGTACGTTAAGGTTTCGCGGATTTGGAGAGAATATCGATGACACTCGATGAATTATCGAAACATACTTTATTGGCTAGTATTTTTCAAGACAGCTCCAAAAACACTTTTACAGTCGTCGAAGAACTACTACAAACAAGCTAGAACAATCAGCGACACAGCCTTCAGACTATCAGGCTATAACGGTGGCGACAGCTTCACAGCAAAGCACCATAGTACAATTCCCGACTCTGCTCGGTCGTTCTCGAAACTCTACGTACTCTAGAGACTCTCCACGACAGAACTCGCGAAGCACTCGACGATACACTACAGTACAATTCACGACTCGGTTCGGGCGTTCTCGGAGCTCAACACACTCTAAGATGAAACTCGACAATGCACTATCTCGTGATACACTAGGAAACGCTCTGCATGCAGTCGACGACCAGATAAACGCTCGCGCACTGACTGAGTATCAGCTGGCTAGAAGAAACACTAAATAACTATCCGTGTACCAGCAGGGTTTATATAGCTTTTGGCTTGTGTTCGAGAACATTCTGGGCTAAACCAGTAACAATTCGTTCCAGAAGGTTCTCCATGCATCTATAGTATATCGCCGATTTTGGTACCAAATAGGCGATTTCTCGCCAAATGTGGCAACCCTGCTTTCCCTTGCCGTTTTCTGGCAACCCTAAACCTACTTTGCGGGGAAGCTATCTTACCGCAACTGGACATTTCGTAACAGTATCTATAAAAAGAATAAATATGTCAAATAATGCTGTTTGTAGGCAGCTATTCTAACATTATTAAGTCCAGGATAAATGTAAACATCAGTGTTACTACACAAAAAATGAATGCACTAAGAAGACTGAAAATGTAATTGAAGATATTTGTGGGGGGAGAAAAAAAACTAAATTTGAAAATGACTACTTATCAAATAACACTATATGCACAGCAAGTAATGCAATATTGTATATACAAAAATTTGTATGTTAAGACATCCTATACAATATAGATGAACGACTTATTATGGCAATCATTTTGACGCAGCTTTTTGGAGCAGCCCATTTTATGAAAAAAATTACTTTTATTAGAAAAAATTATGTATTACATACACACATATTCCCTATTCAGCTGTATATTTTTTTAAAAAGGCAATCATTAAACCTAATTACAAACTTTTTTTTTGTTGTCATTGGAGTAGAATTTCGTAGCGATCACTGTGCGAAAGATTTCAAAACGTTGTTCTTTTAGAGATTTTACTGTAAAATAATGTATTCCTGCAGACATTTCACCTCTCTTCCTAGTAATATGTGAAAATCCTGCAAGCAAAAATATCAAAATCGAGATCTAGACAAAAATTAATCATAATTTATCTATAAAAGTCGTTGAAGTTTTTAATACAATAAAAAGAATGCATTTGTAAACGACGACTTTATAAAGTGAATATTTGTAACGCGCATGTTTGCCTGAATAACTCTTTTAAGCTTGATTACCAGAGTTTGGTGCATTCTGAAGGTTTGGCAATTTTTACTAAAGTCGTTGCAATAATATGCAAGCACCAGTAATGCTCTGTAAAGAACAGGTAGTAACCAAATCAAGTGTATACATATGTATAATATATCACGTCAAGTGTATATGTTACCGTGAAAGACCGAAGCTGGAGAATGTCCACTTTCACCGAAGAATGTGAACATTCACCAAATACGTCGGTGAAAGATCGAATATAACATTACAGTCTTGTACATTCGGATCCTCACTGGTGTATGTCGACAATCACAGATATGCTCTGGTGTAGGTCGAAAAGAGCGGAGTAGACAAAGAGGCGACTGTCTGTTTCCCATAAATACAGTTGCCAAAAAGAAAGGTCCTCTTGTGCAGTTCAAAGTGTCATAATAGTTTAAGTTGTTGCAATAAATAAGATTTGAATCACATAATTTAGTAAGTTTTTTATTACTATTATTTTATTTTGTCATGTAGAACTTACTGAAAGTCGACATTTGCCAGATTTCGGTGTTTCACCGTACATATACATGCATATCATCAGCTTTTGAGGATCCGGAGAGTACTTTGGCGTGCTGAAATTCAGCGCCATAAGGCACCTCACACATGCTCAGTCGGTTCAAGTCAGGTAAGATATTGCGAATAATACGAGCCATATCATCTGTTTGCAAGTATTCTGTTACCACGTATATTCTATGACGCCGAGCATTGTCATCCATTAGCAAAACGTCGGAGCTAACATGCACCCCTAAACAGTCTAACCTTGATTTCAAATACCTCGTACATATATCGTGAAACGATTACACAATCTCCTTGAAAGATATGGAGATCGGTGCAGCCATTTGTCACGATTCCTTCTCAACTATGAAACTGCGGTCGCGGAAACGGGTACTTCACAGACAAGGAAAGGCAAGTTCCACACTTCTTCCTCTCCGTATCAAACATGCCTAAATCACTGTTTAGACTATATCTGGTCACCTCAGTAAATAAAACCCCAAATCGTCTTGGCTTCATTGAAGATAACGACGACACCAGTTTAAACGGGCCATTCTGGAAGTTGGAATGAATGACACACAAGTCGTTGGTTTTCTCGCATATAATCCAACCAAGCCTTCGCGCAGCAGCAGAACGACTAATTCGAGTTTCTGTGACAGCCTAAAGGTCTAAAACCAAATCTCTTGTCGTCGATTAGCAGTTCCTTTGAGCCCATAACGACAGAAAACAGTCTTTTGATGTAGTTATTACTCTCAATCGTCCTTCATCAGACTGTATACCAACTGACCCAGTGCTTAAAAGCGACTCCAAACTATTCATATGACACTTTCAGAGATATTCGAATCTTAGTCGACCTTAAGTTTTGTTTAACCTCCCTTCTACCAATTATTCGTCACTTTTGTCTTTTACTAAGTGATGTCTTTGAGCCATAGCTACTGAATACAGATAACTCTCAGGAACCACATCCACTTTAAACAACAGTACCGATGAGAATTCCAACATGTATCTATTGCGAATCGCATTATCAATCATCAAATTTGCATATTTCGGGCTCTAATGTATGCTTGGAAGTAAAATTTTGTGTTCAATTGCATTTAATGAACATAAATAATAACAGCATTGGACGCTGCTACAACATTAACTTAGTAAGCATATTATTTCTCACTATCCTTTAATTTTGATTACCTGTATATATATATATATATATATATATATAGTTAAAAGAAAGTAGTAGGTGAACAATTGACCTATTAGTCAAAAGTTTTCGCATTGAGCTGCAAAATTAAGATCAAAGCCAAATAAAGTGAGTGAAATTCGAATAACAATCGCCTAAAAGTAAATCATAGACTTGTTCCTAGCAAAAAGAGAAAAATTCTAAAGGCATTCGCCTAAAAGTAAATTTGATACCCATTAACTAAGGTAAAACATTTAAACAAATTAATTACTTAAAAGGATATCACAAAAAAAAGAAAAAAAAACTAAATGCTGGTATTTAAGAAAATCAACGTTTAAAAAAATGCGCCATGTAAAAAAACATTAAAGCACAAACAGAATTAAAATACCAGAAGAAATAGAAAAATGGCAGTAAATGGCCATTTAAGCCTACGTCGAGGTTTTAGTGGACTCGTCAGGGGAAAAGCACTATAACACGTACATAGATAAACTCCATTACGCGTTTCATCAAACGACAATAATTGAGACAAAAACTAAAAAAGTTTAAACAGATAATAATAGATAACAATCTACATAATACCGTAAATATTAATTCTTATCGTTTCCTTTACCAACGCGCCTGCCAAAAGACTTTAAAACAATAAGACTACAGAGTAACCTTTAAAAAATTGTTTGGTAAAGCTAATGTACAAATATACAAAAGTAGCCAATTAGGCACGAGTCAAAAACTACATAATTTATATAATATTGATTATATATATATATATATGTATACACACACCATGTTTATATTATATATATTATATTTTACTGTGATGGCTGAGTCAAAACAGCAGGAAGAAGAGACTGAAACAATTAACTTCAGCAAATCACCATCTTTATTTTTAGACACATCAGAATCATTTATTTATAGATAATATACTTTTTGATCATAAGCAATTACAATAATTTTTATATACAAATAGATGCGACGTCATTTTTGACATGATAGCATAAGCAGCGTGGATTTGATGGCAGGGCAGAAGTTAGTAAAGGAGTGATGCATTTCTTTGCTAAGCAGTTTTAGCATATATGCAGCTAATCTGTGATTGGTTAATTTTACGTTTTAGTTACCTTTTTCAAGCAGGGTTATGCAACATGGAAAGATTTCGAATTTGGGAGAACAGAAGAATTTAGGGGCGAAAATACCAAATTTAGAATTGTCAATTTTGAGGTTGCGAATTATTTGGTTTCATCCATCGTATTATATATCTTATATATATATGTGTATGTATGCAAAGAATAATCAAGCCGTTAATGATGCCCTTATATAAATAATACTAAACATATGGATAACAATCTAAACTCACCAAATACACATTACACAGCCAAGTGGATCGCTTATTTGGGACATAGCAATCCAAGTACAGTCAAAGGTAATATGTACAATACCGATGCTCTGCAATGATTAACGATTGTAACTGAATGAAATTACTTGTAGATTTGACGTCAAAACTAAAGTCCCCTCCAACTCCCAGAAAGTAACGGAGTTTTATCCCCAACAATAGTCCACCATGTCTTCCATTCAAACACAGCAATATGAAATGTTGGGCTTTATTTCTAAAAATGGTGGTGTTGCAGGAGAGCTACCTTTACGAACCGTGGAGAAGTTTCCTGTACTCCACTCCCTTCTAACTACCTACTTACCTAAGATCATGTGATTTTCTGTATAAACTTGTAAAGATTTATTTATTGTTATCTAACCAGATATTTATGTTCAGTGTCTTTACTGCCATTCTTTCTTTCAGTTTTCCTACAAGAATGCCAATTTTTAATTTTCGTGTAAATGAGGTAGAAAGAGATAGTAATTAAATGAAGGTTGTTTATTGTTTAATCAGATCGTGTTCCATCTGCTGTGGGCCACGTTGCTAATTTCAGTTCTGTGAAAGCAGTCTGTCTTTGGCGTTGATTTATTTTTGGCAGAAGAGTTGTCACGCATGTGTAGGTTTGAGACAACTTGGGTGTTAATTCTTTCTGCATAGCCTTTGGCTAACTTAGTTTAGTTTTAATTTGAATTCATTACTTTTGAGTGACTCCATAAATGCTGGCTGGTTTGCAAGCAAAAGGAGTGGGTTCTGTTCATAATAAAGGTTCTTTTGCACCCTTCTCATGTTTCTCTATTTTCTTACTGGACATAGCGGTAAGTCGCTTAGTCATCCATCAAGTTTCTCAATTTAATGTAGACTTCCTTAAAATGTGAAACTCTACAAACTAATACAGAAGAAAATTGGTGACAAAATATTAGAAAATTTAACTTTAATGATATCGTTTTACTTTTAAAGAAACATTTCTGAGTTTAAAATTATTTCACACAATACTTTATATGATAAGCATTTTTAATTAAATATGTTTTACTTTAATACCATTTTTGACATTGAAACCTTAAAAGGGAATCGCCATAACAGCTTTTTTTCCTGGGCGTTTCATTTTTCTTTTGTGACTCGTCTGATAATTTCACATTTATCCTTAAAATTGTTCATTTCATTTAAAGTCTTCTTATCATACTCTTTTTTTTAAACAAAATCATTCTTGCTTTAGCAAAATAACATAGTTATTTTACTGAAAGATGCTATGATACAGCCATTTTTGTTTTCAAGAAGAGCTATAGGCCATTATTATTTTTTTAGAATTTCTACGATTATTCTTCTTTATCTAAACGGCTCCCATATATTTTCCACTTGAATTTTTCTCCTCTTTAAGTAGCTGACTGAGAAATCTACTGAGAGTGATTTATGAAAGTACCAGTACTTGATTTTCAGATCACGAATCTCATATTTTGAATTTGATGCATAAACAAAATCCATCAATTTTTAACATCAAACAAAAACTCATTCATTATAGACTCAAGAGAAAAAGCGATTTATATCTTAGTTTGAAGCACAATACTTGCGTTTATACATATATGCTCATCATTTTGAAAACATGAAATATTCTTTGCAGCAAGATCCAAAATATAAAATATACATGTAGCTGGTTTTCGGCTTTCTGCAGATAATCCTAAGAGCATTTTGAATATAGCCTTTGAAACAAATATGAGATATGTCAGTTTATATTAATGATATCCGGACGTTCTTCGAAATAATGGAATAAATAAAATGTCAGTAAAAATTTGAGCGAGCTAGGAAATGGAAACAGAATATTAAAAGCTTTTAAAGCGAGTATGTCTTTAACTTATTAAGAGTTACTTTTACATCATTTGTGAGAAATTTACACGTACGGCTCTATTTAAAATATTGTTACTCTAATCAGGGAGGGGGTTCTTCGGCAAGAGCATTAGTTAGTTTCTGTCCTACATTCGCTATCTGTCATGATGGAATATGTAATAGCGTGCTAACGATAAATGCACGTTATTCGATTAAATATGTTATGACATATAAAGTAAATGCAAAATTAAATAAAGCATGACAGCGTCAGTAACAGTCAACATTCTTTTTGCTGTTGTTACTTCCGGTTTTCTGTGAGACAAAATGAATTTAGCCCGTACTGGACATTTTTAAACATTTTTTAAATACTGAACTCTTTTTAGAGTTGCACAAATTATAGATACATTAGGAATTTTTGACGCGGAAGTTATAAAAAATGAGCAATGCATTCGCCGCGACTCGAACCACGGACCTCTTGAAGAAGCGCCGAGCGTGCTGACCACTGCACTACGAAAGCGTGCCAAGAAGTTGGGAGAAGTACCTTATATACTCCCCCTTTTAAACGGCGACTGGGGATTAGGGATCCAGTTGTTATATCCTGATGGTGGAGAATCATCATCCACCAACGTTTTAGTTCTGGCGCTACTTACTGTAGAGTAGTTATTTTTTTTTAAAGCAAGAGATATGTAACATGAGCAATGCCTTCGCCGGGAATACGGACCTCTCGAATACACGCCGAGTGTGCTGACCACTACACCACGAAGGCATGCCAAGACGGCAGGAGAAATACCTTATAAAGTTATGATACTATATGTATATATATATATAATATACATATAGTATCATAACATTATAATAATAGATTTCATTGTTTCTTACAGATTTCTCACATGCATTTTGATATTTAAATAATTTTTTATACAAACTTGATGCTTTAGCTAGATCGTATATTCTAGCTGACAGTTGCCTTCTAGAGATATAATTTTTGAAATAAATGACATGACAGTTCGAGAGATTTGTGGTTTTTAAATTAGTCCTTTGATATGAAATTTAAACATCCTTCCGCCTTTTAATTCTTAATAATAATATCTGACATTTAAATATAGTTTTATTCTGTTTTAAGACGCAACAGATATTTCTAGCTAGTGTCGAAATACAGTTTCTTCAACGAAACCTTTTTCGATAGCAGATTCCCTCCTTTTGTATTCAATAAAATATATGTTGCATATTGAATTTGTTTTACATTAATAAATGAGAAGCGGAAATACTTACATTTTTAAAATGAAAAAAAATATATATTTATTGTTAAAATGTTTTTCTTTTGCATTAGCAATAGAGGAATTAGCATTAGCAAATAGCATTAAGCAATGGATATTTTGCATTATTTGCAAACATGTTGCTAGAAGTAACGGTTTTGCTCAGTAAATGTCCGTTTCTAACCGCCATGTATTCTAAAAAATGTATTAAAAACTGATACTAGAATATGAAGCAAGTTTTAACATTCAAAGTCCAATAAATGTTTGTACTGCATATTGTTATACAAATTAGGTACGAAATTACTGAGTATATTTCAATTTCTTTAAACTTTCCACCATTATAAATTCAGTATGCAGTTGGTTAAAGTTCTTTGATTTAGTATATACATATATATGTATAGATGGTTGTAAGCAAGATATAATTTCCAAAATCAGATTATATGAAGCCTATCGAAGGGCGTCAGGAAGAAGAGAGAAAATAATTAAGAAAATTAATTAATAATTAAATAAAATTCAATAATTAAATAAAAAATAGGAAATTATTGAATTAATAATAAATGGTTAAATACAAAAATAAAATATTGAATCCCGTTTGGGCTATGGCTTGATTTACAGTTTAGCTCAAAAACTAAAATATAGTTCAGCCGGACTACGGCTTATTAAAACCCCGGATGTATTATATTATTTTAAGAGATGACAGGAACCAAAACTATTTTTTTCCAACATATCTACGCAAAAAGGCAAAACTATTAATGCGTCACTACTGAGCATAGAGAGAATGTTATGAACAGTATAAGATAATGGACGGAAATTTTAACTTATACGTGTAGCTTTGGAAACAAAGAGAGAGGAATTTAACACTCCGGACCGCGATGCCCTGCCAGTATCATTCTAGCTGTCAAGCGGAATGGAACAGCAAAACAAACTTTCCCCGAATCAGATCCGATACCAACGTGAGCACAGACGTAAGGCTCTGTATAAGTGACAATTTCCGTCCCTGTATTATTTGATTAAGTAGTTCAGAAAGTCTATATGAGATCTGCAGTGGGAAGTCACTAGTACCGCATGTGCACGAGCTAGGTGATCCCTTTGGGCATTCAAAATTGTACCTACTCTCATAAACTTATTGCACTTCCCAGAGAAAAATCCTTTGACATATGACGGGGGTTTTTCTTTCTTCAAAAGTCTCAACCTCCTTCAAAGCATTTGTGTCCCAAAGAAAGACGGGCATGCATTCAAAAATTATAATAACTTTTCAAGTCATGTTTCTTATTAAAACAAAATTTATCCTTGAAATGGTGGTTTCGCTTTCATTCAAGGAACGCCGGAGCCTTTTAACTTGGAACTTCTGTACGCTTCGGCTAGAAATACCATTTATCTCAAAAATTTAGAAATACTGAATCCACGGTCCGGTGGATTTCGGCGCAATTTAATCTCTGTGTGTAAGTATACGACAATAGAAATGTTCGTGTCTTTTATGTAGAAGGTGAAGCATAACGACTACAGTAAATGCCCAGTAGTGATTACCCAGATATAATCAGGTTTATTAAGCTTAACACAGACACTGAAGCAATATAAGCTCTGAGATATGTAAATCCGCTTTTCTATAATTTCACATTATACTATATTTAATATTAAAGAGAATTTCATACTATACTTAATATTAAAGAGTTAAAGAGAAGAAGCTGCAGATATTTAAGAACAAACGGCCAGCGTTAGAGGAGGGACAATTTTGCAAATGAATACTGAGTCCAACGCGAAGAGAACCAGGCTAACGTTTAAAGTTAAACCAAAAAAATATTTAGATTTGAGTTGATTTTGAATAAAATGGCACCGATTTCTAGAACTATCAAACATAGATAATTTTTCTTGAGGAAAAAAAGGGAAATACAAACAACCAGTTTATGTAGATATAGATAAGCGAAAGGAAAACACTGTAGCGTCGAATGATCTGGGAACAGTGAAAAATCTAAGCTATTAGAATTTTGAACGGCTGGGAAAGAACTGAATTTGAAATACACAGTCCAGTCACATTAATGTGACCACCACGTACTTTCCATGTCAGAGTTAAATAACCAATCACAGAAGGCAGGTGGCAGCACAGTGCAGTTGAGCGTATATAAAGGGTGTGTGAGGGCTTCGGAAAACATTTCAATCGTTGGCGTAATGCAGAAACGAAGCGATTTATCCGACTTCCAAAAGGGCATGATCATTGGCTTTCGGGCCAAGGGTGGAAGCATTTCCGAAACGGCTGAGTTTGTGAACTGTTCGCGTGCCGCCGTGGTAAAAGTGTACCGTGCATGGCAAAATGGGACTGTCCAAAATCAGCGACGTGGCAAATGTGGTGCACCACGGGCCATAGATGACAGAGGCGAACGACGGTTGCGGAGATGCGTTCGGGCAGATAGACGGGCTACCGTTGAGCAACTGACCACCAAAATGAACCAAGGGGCTACCAAAAGTGTCTCCCAAAGTACTATTCAGCGAACATTGCTGCGTCTGGGCCTCCGAAGCAGACGCCTGGTTCGTGCACCTATGCTGACTGCTGTTCATCGACGGCGAAGGCTAGAATTTGCACGCCAGTACAGCAGCTGGACGTCCACTGAGTGGCGACAGGTTGCGTTTTCGGATGAATCGCGTTTTATGCTCCATCGGACAGATGGACGTTGGCGTATAAGGCGTGAAACCTCTGAAAGGAACCACCCTGCAACCATTGCCGGAACGGTCCAAGCTGGAGGCGGGAGCATTATGGTCTGGGGAATGTTTTCCTGGCATTCTCTAGGTTCACTGATCATTGTGGAAGGCACAATGGATCAATACAAGTACGCATCTGTCCTTGCGGACCATGTTCACCCCTACATGCGCATTGTTTTTCCTCAGGATGATGGCATCTTCCAGCAGGACAATGCGAGGTGCCATACAGCTGCCAGTGTACGTGCGTGGTTCGAAGAGCACCAGGATGAGTTTACCGTCCTCCCCTGGCCAGCAAACTCACCTGACTTAAACCCAATCGAGCATCTGTGCGACCATCTCGATCGAGTTGTTCGCGCCATGGATCCTCAACCGCGTAATCTAGCGCATCTGGCCACGGCATTAGAGTCGGCATGGCTCAACATCCCAGAGAACACCTTCAGGGACCTATGTGACTCTTTTCCTGCACGTCTCGCAGCAGTCCGCTCTGCGAAAGGTGGTTATTCTGGCTTTTGACAGATGGTCACATTAATGTGACTGGACTGTGTATCATCATTAATTAAATAATATTAAATTTTTGTGAATGTTAGGAAAAATTCTTTGTTACCATTTTTGATACTAAAGAAGATGTTTTTATTTCAGATTTTCTAAGAAACATTTCATCTAGTACAAATTCGATTAATCCAGCCATGAAGGAACATTTGAAGCGGAATTACATAACTTCCTTACTTTCCTTGACAGTTTAATTTTTTTCTACAGAGAGCGCTACATTGGATTTTGCAATTTTATGTCCGTTATTTTCTGTATAAAATGGGTATTGATCTTATAATTTGATTATAAAACATTTTTGCTTCTGAAGAACGGTTTGCGATCTGTTTGCTTCCATTCTCAACCTGTCACCCAGCTAAGCAAAAAATGGTTTCTTTCTAGTCCAACCCTTCTCAAGGTGCTTACGTTCTCAACTGTTATGTTGTGCTCTAAAGGTTTGTTCTTCAAAATCTTCTCTTGCTCCAAGGCTTATTCAAGATCAGTTGCAATGGATAAAGGATTTTCACCTGGGGTCATTAATAAAACCCTAAAAAATGTACTCTTTAACTTCAAATAAAACATTTCACTACCAGTAAATAACATTAAAGCAAGAGTATACCCTAACAGTATATCATCTCATTCTATTATCGTGTTAGTTAGAAAAAAATTGCTCGGCTTCTCCATAAGTGTGTCTTTCAAGTCCTTTACTCACCTATTAACAAAATTTATTTCTCATTATTAGATATCACATCTCCTATATTCTTCATTCTATATTCTTCATTCTCCTATATTCTTCATCTCCTATATTCTTCATTCCTATATTCATCTCCTTCATTCTTGGGGAATTTATAGGATGTACTAATTATTAGAGTGGTTTGCTATACATCGGCAAAATTAAAGTTAAGTTAAAATTTCGCATCAATAAAGACGAAGCTTATCATCAAAAAAGAAAACTAAACATAACTTCGATTTTGATTTAGAAGTCAAAAAAAAATCAACATTATATTTGCAACTTTTCACAGGACTAGTTTCGATGGTTTTACCGAGCCGTCATCCTCAGCTGCAAAAGCGCAAATGAATGAGATAAGATATAGTGATAAGATAAGATAAGTATAGCTAGACAGGAGTTAAAGTACTGCCATTGTCTATTGCTGAACAAGAAAACTAAAATATAATTCCCTGAAAGGCTGAAGGTAATGAGGGATTAGAACTAACGTCATTAGCTAGAACAGAAGAATTTTTTAATGTGAAACGCCTCTAAAAAATCTAATTCGCCAATGGAAGATGTTTTGTATTAGATGAGAATTATTAGCGCCAGCCTGTCTGCGACAGAGGAAAATGTTGACGAATAGCGCTGCTGGTTCGACTCCGGCTCGACGGACCAGAAATTGTAATGAATCTATTTCTCGTCGATAGCTATAAGTCACAGTAAAATAATAGCACACGTATATTAGAAACAACGCACTTTACATTCAATATATTTATTTCCCTAGAGACACTTTGGCTCTAGGTTCCTTGCTTACAGCGTCACATCTGAATCGCAACTCGGAATGCACAAATATGCATATCATTTCCAGAAGCTACATATTCTAAGCAAACTGCAATAAATCTAAAAGGAAATAAAAAAGTATAAAAAACAGTTTCTCACAGACGACAGTTCAAAGCTACTTCAAGTGCGCATGCGCTATTCGTCAACATTCTCCTCTGTCGCAGACAGGCCGGCGCTAATAATTCTCATCTAATACAAAACAGAAGATGTTTTTGAATAATTTAGACTGCAGAAAAATTGAAAGTGTGATTTTCGGTCCAACAATGTTGGGCAACAGAGAATTTCGGTGTTTCCTTTTTTCTAACACATGCTTCATGCTCCTTAACGCGAAATTGTAAGACTTTCTTAGTTTAGCCAATGTAAATTAAACCACACTGGCAAGAAATCGTGTAAATACCCCAGGAATTTATATCCGGAATGGGTTCTTTAAGTATGAACCCAGAAGTTTATTAATAAGATAATAAACGACCTGAAAGTTAAATTTCTGTAAAGTACATGCAATTTTATGGCTAACTAATGGAAAGAAAGGACTGACAAAATCTCCTAAAACAAGAGTGTGCTTTTTGGTGTGCAGAGCTGAGAATTTCTTTACTGCTCAAGTAAAAATGTTGGGTAAAAAGCCCCTGTCAATAGCTAATACTTCAAAAAATTTGCCCACTTTCCAACAATTTGCCCACTTTCAAATTCATTCAGCTCTGGCATGAAGCGATCAGAACTACACGGAACACTGTCTGGATAACGATTAACACTCGCAATATACTTGCAGTTTTAAGGCTGTTGTACTGTGGCTTTAGTACGCAAACACATCAGCGCGACGCAAGAATAAACATTCTAGTTCAAATCTGCATTTTACGAGGTGTTTCCATATTTATTTCCAAACCTTGTACCACCGTGCTGCCTTCGGTGTTTTATTTTAAAACGTTATAGTTTGTTTTTTCATAACCTAAAACTGGACAGCTAAAGATATGCTCGTTAATTGTTGCAATTTATGTAGCAAGTTATTTCATAACTATCAACTTCTTCTCATGTAGCACTTCGTCAATTTTAGCTGCTGCAACAAAAATATTAACTTCGTTTTTACTTCTTTGTACGAGGTAAAGGAAGTATTGCAATCGAGAAAAATTCTGGTATCGTATTTCAATGGAAATATCTATTTTGACCGTTTCCGAAAACATTTGCAGGAGTTTCTTGCGTGACGTCTGTACGTATGGACATAACAAAGGATCCGTTGTTTCAAAATTGATTGTAAAATGGATTTAAAATGGATTGAAAAGCGATTTCTACGTAATGTCTGAACGTATCTAACATAACCCAAAAACGATTAGCCAAAAAAGTAAAAATTTAGAAGAAATAGATTAAACCATCCTAGGAAAACTCTAAAATTTTATTAAAAAAACAATTTAACTTTAAAACATGAAGCAAATGTTAAGACGATCCCGTAATATATATATATATATATTATATATGTGATGTACCCAATGTAGTCGTAGCTGTAAGTATCAGACGATAAGTTTAAATAAAAAACAGGATCCATTTATTAATTTCCATGAAAAACAGCAGTTACAAAAAATCAGATCCCCGGAGTAAATAAAAAAGAACAACTAATAACTTTTTGCATTGAAGTTTACTCCATCGTTACATTAATGAAAAGGCCCTCGATAAGGTCAAGATCAAGATAGTACTTTCGATTCAAGGTGTTAACTACTAATGAGTTTTAACCTATATATCAAGTAAGGCCGGAGGCCGCTCACTTTTGTTTAGATAAATCCGAGGTGCTTAGCACCGCGCCCTTAGTCGAAAGAATGGTCTATGTGGCAAAGTCATACAGGAAGGCAGTCATGAAATTAAAAATTGATATACTTTTGTAGATGTAGAAATATTCGAAAAAATGTTGAGCAAGTGCTGGGTGCGTGCTGACTGAAATGAACAAGAGATACGGAGAGTAAGTCAAAATCAAATCACGTAACCTGAGGTCGCGTTCTGGTTCGTTGATAAATACTGCTGTATTACTCAAAGTTTTATTAATTTAAGAGTAAATAACTCAATCAATAATAATTGCAATCTACTACATAATAATGATCTAATAACTATGGAGAGGTGAGTTTTATGCTACATAATTCTTGTTTAATTAGATAGAATTAGATTATTCCTTTTTTGGGCGTGGGGGTCACATGGACCAATCATGTTGCAGGATAATCTGTTAAGCGATTTCAAGACGAAATATAATAGTCCATAAGGCTATTTCAAATTACTCTTCACAAAGTCCGTAATTTGGCTTTGCCAGATAATAAAAATACACTTAAAACACAACACAAAAATAGTTAATCATATCACGAATTCTTGAGTATATGAAATGCAATTAAATACTGGGTACTATTTACAATATGTATACTTTCACCACTTTGAGTTGTGATGAATAGAACGTGGTCGCTTAACCAGATTTCCTTCTGTTGGATCATAATTTGCGAGATTTTTAATAGCATTATGTGATGAATTCTGAACTTGGGTAAAGAATTTGTGCGAAATTATTAAGATCTGTTCTTGTATTTCAGGAATCTTCATTCTTGATACAGCTGGATATTTCTAATAAACCAGGGTGCTGAGGTTATTGAGGGTAGAATTTTATTCTGTAGATAGCTAAGTTTCTTTCTATGGGTTTTGCAAGCCGTGGCCCAAGTGGGGACTGCGTATAAGAGAATTGGTCGAATAAGCATCAGGTAAAGATTGCGTTTAGTATTCAGATTTAATTTAGAATTTTTCCCTAGAAGCGGGAAAACAGCCATGAAAGCTGCATTAGCTTTGTTGGCGATATAACTGATGTGTTCTTTGAAAGTGAGGCTGTGCATCAATATATACTCCAAGATATTTGTACGGATTGGCCGAAGGGATAAGTGTATCATGAATTTTTATATTGATATCCAGAGGGTAGTTTTTCTTATATCTTCTGTACATAACTATACAGCATTTGGTCGGATTAAGATTGATTTTCCATCTGTTGCACCATTTTGCTATTATTTTAATTTGGCTATTCAGTTTGTCTATTGCATGTTGCGGGTTTAAGGAATTAGTAAGTATTACCGTATCATCGGCATATTTAAGGATTTTTGCATTTTGCGGCTTGGGCATGTCACTTGCATATAGATTAAAGTTTGCTGGAGAGATGACGGAACCTTGAGGTAGTCCTCTATGAATATTTTTATGTGTGGACAAAGCATCACCACAGCGGACTTGGAAGGTACGATCTTCTAAATAGGAAATCATGAGATTTAAGAAACTTGAAGGAAGGTTCAATTTCGATAACTTGCATATTAAACCAGCATGCCACACTCGATCGAAGGCCTTTTCGAAGTCGAGGTAGCATGCGGCAACTCCGTTTTTCTTCTGAAATTCTACGGCAATGAATTCTATGAGATTAAGAATTTGATGCGATGTTGAATGAGCTTTTTTAAACCCGAACTGCTGATCGTCTGTATCAATTAATTTGTCAGGGAAAATTTGGAGTTTCGAGGCAATTACGCGTTCAAATACTTTGCTGATAGCGGGTAGAAGGCTGATAGGTCGATAGCTGGATACTTCTTTTGGATTTTTGCCTGGTTTCGGGATCATTATTACAATTGAATGTTTCCATTTTTTCGGAAAATAAGAGAGCCTAATACATGAAGTAATTAAATTGCACAGCAGAATTATACAGTTTTTCGGTAGAACATTAAGGGCTTCATTACTTATGTTGTCAAAGCCTCCGGCTTTTTTATTCTTTAGCTTCCTGAGGATTCCCTGGATTTCTTTGGGGAAGGTAAATTTTACAGAATCTCTGTTGCTTTTAAGTTTAATTTCTTCGACTTCATTATTGATAGTATAGTCAAAAGGACTGATTTCTTCATGTTTCTCGAAAACTTTAGGCTCTCCGCCATGACTTCAGCGATTTCCGTTTCTGAGCTGTGTGTCACACCTCTGTGCGTAATAGGGTGATGAAGATTTGCTTGGTTATTGCAGCCCCTCGATATTCCTTTGCGAGTCCTTTTATAATCTCTGGAATGGCGGAGCTTCGAAGAATTGACGTCAGCCTCTTAAGCCAATCCAATTCGCTTTAAATATTTCCTGAACATTCAGTAACTGTACGTGTAGAAAAGGCGGGAAAATCAACTTGACTACGGGGCTGTGGATTTAATTCCAGGTACTTCCAAATAAGAGATCGTCGCCATTAAAACTGAACACAACATGCTTTTAGAATTGTGACAGGGGGAAAAACAAAACGAAAATACGAAATTTAAGTTAAGGTTTTAAGTGTATTTTTGACTATGGAATTTTATTGTTACATATATATATATATGTATTTTTTAGAAAGTAGTAAAAGAACGTGAGAGACATATTTGGTCAAGAATTTTGCGCATTGAGCTGCAAAATTAAAATTAAAGATAAGCAAAAGGAGTAAAATTCTAAAAGCAATCGCCTAAAAGTAAATTTGATACCTTAGTTCCAGGGCTAAAAAACTTAAACATTCACTAAAAAGTAAACGCAGTTGTACAAAACTAAAAATCTAAATGTTAGTATTGAAAAAACAGTTAAAAAATTAAAACACCGAAAAAATTAAAAACAATTTCAAGCATTAGCTAAATTAAATATAAAAAACACCAGAATAACTAACAATGAATGGCAGTAAATGGCAATTTAGCCTAACTGGAGGTTAATCACAGATTTATCAAGGGAAAATCGTGACAAATTCGAGCACAGCTAAACTCCATTACGCGTTTCGTCTAACGATAATAATTGAGACAGCAGCGAAAAAACATTAATAGAAAAATAAAAGAAACTACATAATACAGTAGTTCTTATCGTTTCTTTTCCCAACGCGCCTGCCATTAATTTAAAATAAAAACACTACTGAAAAAACTTTACAAAAACTTGGTAAGGCGAATGTACAAGCATATATATATATATATGTATATCGGTTACCAACTCCAATATATACCAACTCCTTTACTCACCTTAAACGTCCCTACCTGGCCTCTATTTTTGCAATCATTGGGCGTAATCATATACTTCCAATTCCGAAAAGGTTTTGTATGACGAAAGCATTAATATTTTCTAAATCTCAAATAAAAAACATGATTAATTTTCCATATGTAACGAAATCTAAATTTAATGCCATAAACCAATTCCGATACTTGTATTTGAGAAAGATTTATATTCATTATGAAAAAATAAAATTATAAGAAGTTTGATGACGTACGACAAAAAATTGAGAGGAATATTTAATTTAAAAATTTCCATTCAAAGAATAATTTGTATAAGTAAGTTTAAATGTAGTACAGCAAGAAATGCTTATAACGTATATTGTAAAATTATATGAATAATAATACAGTCAGTTTGCTATTGATGTTTGAATTTCGAAATACTCAAAAACGATTTTCCGCAGCAAGGTGAAAATTTGTGTTACGGGATTGCTATAACATCTAGTTGTGCATTTCTCTTTCTTTTTTGCAATCGGCAGAACCAAATGAATAAATAAATATATTCCCACTCTCTAATCCGGCTTAGAAGTCCTTATGCGGCCTTTTATTTTCGAAATATTTGGTCCTAATCGTGTATTTTCAATTACAGAAATATTTTAAAAGTCAAAAATATTCATGCTTTGGCAATGGCAAATGTAAAATTAATTTTAATTTTCGACAAACTGTTTTTAATATGATCTCCCGGTTCCTATACTTAAAGTTTTGTACTCTTTATCAAAAAATAAAATTATAAGGAATTTGACTCCAGTAGGATAAAAACGGACAGGGAAATTTAATTTCAAGATTTGCATATTTTGATGCCAATTTTAACTTTCTTAAAGGATCCTGTAATTAATCACGAGTTTCTATTAAATTGTGAGCTAAATCTAATTTTGTGATTTTGCGTGGAACGATACGTAATATAGTAATATATATAAAGATAAGATTTAAAAGCCTTAATATATATAAATAAAGGTAAGATTTAAAAACAATAGATATTTTCATAATAGTAAGTAAATAGTGTTCAGAGGGAAAGGAATAACTAAGAAAAAAATAAATTTTATATAGAATTGTATCTCTCCTGACTTATACGTACAATCATAACGCGCTTTCATGCTAGTAATAAGTTACAATGTCCTCCACAGGACATTTGCCTCTCTAAGAGGAGGATGTCTCCCTGGAACTTCTTTGCCAATGTAGTTTTATCAGTGTACTATTGGATTAAGATTAGCAGATTTTGCTAGCTGTGAAGCCATTGAAGTATTCTCTCAATGTCTTCACTTTCAAGGAATTTGTCAACGAGAATTGCTCAATGTGGATGAATATTATCACTCATAAATAAAGAGGTCAGATACATATGCACTTCTTAATATTCTAAGACCTCATCCCATTATCTCTGTCATAATTGCACTGTTGAAAACGT
>KK122455.1:50079-76865 GCA_000611955.2 Stegodyphus mimosarum | reverse complement strand
CTACCTGCACAAAACCTTTGCTCCTGAAGAAGATTGACCTGTATTATGTCGTCTTGAAATTCAAGAGAGTTTAATACAAAATTTATGTCAGTCTAAAGTTTGTATTTTGCCTTTTAATATATAGAGAGAGAGACAATATATCTACAAACTTAAAAATTTTAATCCACCTCGAAACACTTTCTGTATGCTCTGTCCATTCTGTGTTTATTTAATGAATTCCGAGTTTTATTGTTGGTGGCAATGCTAAAGGAAATTCCACCGAAGATTTTGTTACCTGGATTTCAAATACTGAAATTTATGGGATGTTCCGCATTGATTTCACGTGCACTTACCAAATTTATACGGAACATTGTTTTTAGAGTTTTAAATAAAAGTTCTTTTCTTTTACATACATATTGCCTGACAATTTGTAATTATTACTTTTGTGTAAAATTAAAGTTAATTTTCTGCATTACATTACCAGACATTACATATTAATTATCAATTAGCGTTTTGGAATTTCATTCCCATTAAACTACGCTTCCTATTGTATATAAACTTGACTGAAACGGTCTCTAGACTCAACATTTATGACTCTTAAATTCCCTGGGGAAAAATCAGAATTGGAGTGCAGAAAATGAATCTTAAGCTAGGGTTAAAAGCAATGATTTATACACTTTAGAAGCTCGCTATTTAGTTTTCGGTAGTTTTCTGCCTTTTCATTATTCAAGTGATTTATGTGCACTATCATGCAATAGTTTCACTCTTTGAGGACAAAGGAATTATTATGTGTGAAAACAAAAAATTTAATAATTTTTGCATTTCTTTGTTTTTGTATTAATTTCTTTAATTCAAGGACTAACAAACTGCTCAAACTTTTCAGTTTGCCTGATCTGAAGAAAGGGGCTCTTAGTCGGAAAATATCCACTTAATTTCTATTCATATTTCATTCATTCAAGGGAATATACATATTATATGTAATAAATATGTATATTCCCTTACCCAGTTATACCCATCCCATTTTCCGGTTTATCTTTACTCGGTCTTTATTTTCGCAATTCATTCTAGTAAATATTCCTGTTTTGGCAATGTGAAATTTAAAAAAAAAAGGAAAAAAACAACGAAATTTAACTTTTAATGAGATCATATAAGTTTAAATGGAGTACAGCAAAGTGTGCAGAATAATAGGCCGTGAAAGAAAGTCATGTGATATCTTAAAATGTTTTTTGTTTTTCCACTTACAAAAGTAAAAGTACCCCATGTATTCACGTACACTGCGAAAAAAAAGAAATGTGACAGTTCTACATCTCCCGTTCTGCTGGGCTGATTGACGAATTTCAAATTAAGTTTTTCATGTCTCGAAAGAGCTACTTTGGATACATATTAGATTTATATATAGCATTGTTCTAACGTAGGTATTTCGACACAAAATCGAACTTTTTTCTGAAATGACATGCCAATTTTTTTCCATATTTCGATTCTACGACTCAAATTAGGGTCCAATATTATATTTTGTAAAGTTCGAATGGAAATTAAAAAATTTATCTAGGCATATTTTTATTCAGTTTGAGCCAAGAATAATTCACTTGGAATTGGAAAATTATGTATTGGAGAACTTCTTAATTTGTAGCAACATATTTTCCTTTCCCTTTTTTTAATTGCAGACGAACGGAAAAAAATTATCTTTCCTACTGTCAAATAATTCTAACAAAGTGCGTAAACCACATTTGGAGCTATTATCGCTTATAACAAATATGCAAAATTTCAAAACGCGCCAATATGTAAATTCACAAAAATCTTGCAAAATTTGAATAAAAAATTCTAAATTTTTGCAGGTGTGCCTAGAAATACATCTATTTTAAGATAATGTTAAAACTTTTAAAGGTCATAATTAAAATATTTCTTCTAAAAATTTGTAAAAAATATTTTAAACTACAAATTAAAAGAAAATCGTAAAAGATGGGCGAATTTTATTTGGAAAGAACCTAAATTTCGAAATGTGAAAGGAAGAATCAAGTAAATTTAATAAAAAAACAGATATTAACAAATATATGCCCAATTCAATTAAAATTGAGGAGCTAAAAGTTTGAGACCTAACTTTTTAAAAACTACCCGTTCGATTTTCTCAAATCTTGCCAGTTCGGTGTAATTTGAGTCGTATATGTGAAATATGGAAAACATCGGTCATTTCACAGAAAGTCCCACTTTGTGTCAAAATAACTATATTAGAAGAATGGTGTATATAAATCTGATACATATCAAAGCGCGCTTTCGAGACATGAAAAACGAAAGTTAAATTTTGTCAATCGGTCCAGTAGAACGAGAGATATTTTTTTCGCAGTGTATATCCAGATTTCAGCTCAGGAGAAGAGCTATTTTTTTCACATATTTACAATTATGCTAAGGGTTCTTCCTTGTAAATTATAGTGCTACGGAAAACATTTATGTTTCTGTACCAGTCTGTCACATGTGCAACAAAATAAATAGTTTTGATTTTAATCTTTTCTTTTTTGAAACAAAATTGTTTTAAAGCTTGTATTCGTAGAATTTATGAGCTTCCTCAGTTATCAAGAGTTTATTGTTTTGGGGGATCAAATAAATTTAGAAATATTCTATAGCTGTAAATCTTAAGTAATATGTCAGATAATTGCGGTGTAAAATGTCACCAGTTTCGACGAATAAAATGCTTAAACGTAACGTTTTCTGTTTCTCCATAAATCTAGATTCCTATGAGAATTTTATGAGACATCTCATTCCTTGGCAATATTTTCTTATTCTGATGTTTTCATAAACCATATTTCAAGAGCAGAATCTGCGAAGCCAGTGGGACTGGAGACAACGAGTATAGAGAATGATAGTCAAACTGGTTTCTGATACAGCAGTTAATATCAGCTGCAAAATTCCGTTACAAGAGACGATAGAAAATACTGATCGCGTAACTGAAGATATCAAACCAAAATTCATAACATTGAAATATATCTCGTTTTTTTCAATAAAACCAGTTCGATAAGCATTTTCCTCTGCTAGATTTATTAGGGATTTTTGATGCTGGGCATTGGAAAAACATGAATGCCCTAGACCAGTGGTTCTCAACCTGGGCGATATCGTCCCCCAGGGGGGCGATCGAAAACTTACAGTGGGCGATTATTTAACTATACGCTTTTGGGGGGCGATAGTCATTTTGCGTGGGCGAAATCATTTTGAATACCCGCTTTCAGTGATGGGCCGCTGCATTTATATATTGCGTTGTGAAAGAAGCGAATAAAACATTTTGTAAAACAATATTGTTATCCTTTGGTATTTAATTGCTACAATGTATATTCAATGTTTTATATGTCTCCCTAACGGGCAAAATTAATTGGAATGTGAATACAAAGTTGCATTGTACAGTCCGGTATTGCAATCCCTAGTGTGCATGTCTTAGATTCGCTTTGCGTGTGCAACGATTTCAATCATTTAGTCGAGCAGTCAGTAATGAGTATTATTAAATTTGAATTTTAATGTGATCTGTTGTGCTCTCGCCATCTGTGATATTTGCATTATTTTTAAAATAAACGTATTTTATTTTGTTCTGTATATATTTAATTAAGTTAATTATTACTTATAGGAGAGAGTTGTCATATGCATACTGGTCACCTAATGCGTATTAGGTCATTTATTTCTAAACAAAGGCTTTATATTGTAAGTTCTAATTAAATCGATAAAGTAGGAACAAAAATTCCGTTACAATAATTGTTTTGTTGTGAATTATAAGAGATTGAAGAAATCAGGTGAGTTTTCTGAGCTTTCTTTATAAGATATATTTTTGTGAATAAAATGGTTTACTTACATATAAACTTATTCAAGAAGTACTATTTTCATATAGATACGCTTTAGGATACCGGTATCCGAAAGCATACTGTATGCATTGTCTTGGAAAAATGATTATATCACAAATATTTATCAATAATAATTAAAAACTTGTGGTCAGTTAGAAACTTCGGTAGTTATAGATTGGTTTCAAATTATAATATTCCTATAAATTATTACTAAATAATATATAAATCACATTTGAAATTAAGTGGTACGCATATGGCAGTTCTCCTCTACCCATTGAGTAAATAAATATTTTCAATTTTACTTATTTTTTATATATTTAAAACTGATCTTTTTAAAATTTGAATTATAGATCAACCTCTAAAAATGTCCCAGAAAAAGAAATGCCGGCAATATTCTGTTGAATATGTAAAGTTTGGTTTTATTTCTTCGCCACAAAATAGCCAACTTCCAATGTGTTTGCTGTGCAATCAGGTATTTTCTAATGAAGCAATGAAACCATTCCGGATGATTGAACATTTAAAAAGAAAACATCCCGACAAGCAGGACAAAGACATTGAATATTTCAAAAATTTAAAAACGATGTTTACCAAAAGAAATAAAATAATCAATGTATTCAAAACAGCAACCACAAATATAAATAAGGGATTAGAGGTGTCATATAAGATGTCACGTATAACAGATCAAAATGCGAAACCTCATAATATTGGAGAGAAATTATTATTACCGATTATAAAGGAAGTTCTTACCATGACTTCAGCAGATCCAGCCAATATTTTGTCAATGATTCCATTACGTAATGATACCATATCAAGAAGGATTAATGAAATGGCCAATGATGTTGAAAATCCACTAACTGCGGATCTGCAAACACGAGAGTTCACTATGCAATTGGATGAGAGTAGTGTACGGGATAGTGATGCAATATTAATGGCTTATGTTAGGTACATAAAGGATTCAAAAATCATCGAAGAAATGTTATTCTGCAGACATTTAGCCACTGATACATAAGGCACATCAATATATGAATGTTTTAAAACGTATTTTGATGAAAAACAAATTCCTTTGAAAAATATATTGGCCTGTGCAACGGATGGTGCCCCTTCGATGGTAGGACGTCATCGTGGTTTTATAACCATGTTGAAGGACGAAAATCCAAATATCTTTACAATTCATTGTATAATTCATAGGCAACACTTGGTTGCCAAATCCATCGGCGGGATATTACACGAAACAATGAATTTAGTAAAATCAATAATTAACAAAATAAAAGCACACCCACTTAATGATAGATTATTTCGGCACCTTTGCCATGAAAATGATGAAGAATATGAGCGCCTATTATTGCACACGGAGGTCAGGTGGCTATCTAAAGGAAGTTGCCTCAGAAGAATGTTCAACCTATTTGATACAGTCATTAGTTATTTAGAATCAACAAATTATAATTTTCAAATGGAGATATCTGTTTTAAAGAGTGACATAGCTTATTTGGCAGATATATATGCAAAATTAAATGAATTACTTTTGAAACTGCGAGGAAACAATGTGACCATAATTAAAGTGAAAAGTTTAATTATTGGTTTTATAAATAAATTAAGTCTCTATAAAAATAACATGGGTAGAAAAGATTTTTCTTTATTTCCCTGTTTAAGTAATACAATTGTACAGGAGGAAAATATTGCAGTTTATTATAAGCATTTGGAAAGCCTAATTGTAGATATGAAACTTCGGTTTAAAGATGTTGAAAATATTCATATTCCTGATTGGGTTATTAATCCATTTAGTGCTGATCCTACTAATGCTCCTTCGCACATTCAAGAAATATTAATAGATTTGCAGGCAAATGTAGAAGCGAAACATTCATTTGAACATAGTACTTTAGAAGAATTTTGGATAAAAATTGGCAGTACTAACACATTTCAGAGACTTTGGATAGAAATAAGACTATTAATCATGGCATTTCCAACGTCATACCTAGTGGAAAAGGGTTTTAGTGCGGTTTCTCAAATGCTGACTAAGCAAAGAAATCGCCTCAACATTTGCCAACAAGGTGACTTACGATTATATCTGTCAAAATTAGAACCCAATAATGTTAAACTTTGTCAAGATCACCAACCTCAAGGTTCTCATTAAAATTTTATTTAGTTTATTATTTCTTTGTTATGTTAAAATTAAAACACATAACTTTATGTATCTTACTTTTTTTTGTAAATTAAAGTAAATTTCTAACTAATAAATGTTATTCTACTGTTGTTCCTTTCAAAATTCTTTGGATATATTTTACTAACGCCTAATGTAAGCCAAATCTACCTTATATTAGGGATTATCGTACAATTTGTATCTGTTAAAATTTATAGGGGGCGAATTAAGAAGCGGGTCTTACAAAGGGGGCGTTTGGTCCAAAAAGATTGCGAAACACTGCCCTAGACGTTTCTCGAGCCTGGACCTCTGGAATACCCGCCTAGTATGCTGCCGGTCACACTACGAAAGTATGCTGAAGAAGGGAGAAAATACCTCATTGTATTACAAACCTTATTCCCACGTTTAAAAAATATTACGATAAATCTGCCTGGAGAATGTTTTAAAACATACCGATTTGCTGAGAAATTATTAGCCCATAGGCCGTTAGCCCAGAAAAGCTATTAATTTTGTTTTGCCATTTTGCGTTGATTCAATTTAAAAGGCGAAAAACTTTCCAAACTGTTGCCACCAAATATTAGTGAATTGTACTAAAGAAATTAAATAATGAAGAATCTGCATAAACGTATATATGCTTCTCGAATTGTGATAAAAGAACACTACCGAGAACTATAAAATCTTGAATAACGTAATTCTCCACCGAATATGGTCATCTGGAAGCCCTAATTTGGATTTTTTTTAATTATCTGTTGCATATTTTGTCAGACATCAAAGAATTTTTGATTAACAAACTCAACGATTTCAAAGCGAGCTATGACAAGACTGTACGGTAAAAAAAAGTTTCCAGCGCGCCAAACTGTGCAACGGAAATTCTAAAGATACGCTCACTTTAAAATTATTTTACGATATTGCTGTTGAATTGAATTTTATGGTTTAAGTGCGAAGAACATGATATTTCATAAATGAAGGTAATACACAAAACGTTAAAAAAAGTCCATTTGAGAGTAATGTAAAATCTGAAAGCTTACAGATTTTCTTTATTTATTTGATTTTTTGCTTGTTTTATTCTTAAGCGAAATTTATTTAATACTCAGCCTGTTATAAATACGCGTGTTTGATTAATAATTTATTTTTGTTTTTAATTTTATTATTTTTTTCCTATCTAGACCCACATTTCTCAATCAGAATTCCTCAGCATCAAGCAAATCATGCCTAGAAATTCAGGGAAGGGGAAGGGAACTAAAATAAAGTTATTGGCAATTAAAAAATATGAAACATTTACATGTTACATATATAAAAAATACCTTTAAACATTATCGGGTATTGTAGCAGTGTTCAGCCTATTATATCAGTTATAAGTGAAATAATAGTGAGAAAGCATATAGGCATACCACACGCCTTTTGTGAAAGCGCGTTTATTAGCCATTGTACACAAAGATCTACAAAAAGGATTTACGTTATCAAAGAGTTAGAAATTGCAGTACAGAATGCATAGATACTGTCTATTAGCTTTTCACCTGTTTCTTGGCATAGAGACAGAGTTCTCCTTCACCATTTTACTTATTCACTGATGTGCATGCACATGCGTAACTATTAAAGTCAATTAACGAAGATGCGTTATGATGGAATGACGGCACATAAAAGAGGATAGCAGTCATAGTAGCCGATTTTATACTTATTCCTTTCTTGCACGAAGTAAAGGAAGCATTGTAATCGCGAAAAATTTCGGGTATCATATTTCAAATATCCCTCTAGACCATTTCCAAACACATTTGGAACATTTTTTCCATAATATCTGTACGTATGAAGAGAATAAAGGACTCTTTTTATCAAAATGGATCGTAAAACGGATTCGAAAGGAAATGGTTCGTGAAGTACGTACCATACATATGTATATTTGTATGTATCTCGCATAACTCTAAAACGATTAGGAATGGAACGTTGAAATTTTGTGTATGATCTGCCATAACACCTGTGCCATAGTTGTGGATTTCCTTTTTTACTGCAACCGGCAGTATGAAATATGAATACACATCCTCAACCTCGCGTTAAATGTAATTACCCGGCCTTTATTTTAGCAACCGTTGGTCGGAGACGTATACTTCCAGTTACGGAAGTGTTTTAAATGGCGAAAATGTTAATGTTTTGATAATGTCAAATTTAAAAAAAAAATATTTTCGACAATGTTACGGTTTATATAATGTACTTACTCTAACAATATATATCTAGCAATGTTTATTATCTCTTTATTTTTCGAAGTATGGAATAACATTTAATACAATTTAGCACAATTGATTGTTGATATAAAAAGAATATTTAACAGGGAAGCCATATAGTATCCTCATCAAATTTTTCATTTTTGTCAAAGATTCTTTATATAAATTACTCCGTAAAATATGTGAAATCTGCCTGTTTATTATTGATCATATTTCTGCCTTTTCTTTATCTTTATAATAATTAATTTTGAGCGAGGAAAGAACAACGAACGATTGCAAGTTTACAAGAATAAGTGAGGGAGAGAAAGCGACACGTTTGAGATGAAAATCATCTTCAAAACAAATACATTTTAGTTCAGCTTTATTTTGATTGGTTGTATAAATGTAGTATACAAAATTTAAAATTATAATTGATTATAATTGACTTAAACTTTATGTAAATATCTGCGTAATTAACGTTACATAAAAATCAAGTGAGAAAAACTTTAGAACGTACTTTAAAAAGTATTCGTCTTCAGATTTTATATTAATTTAATCCATTCACCTTTTGTACTTGCTTGTTTTGGATGCACGTCAATGCAATTCTCTTCACATTCTCTTTTAAATAGGTTTTGTTTGGTAGTTTTGTAAGGTTTTAGTTATACTAACAAAGTTTTATTTTAATTTGCCTTTTTCTATCTGTTCTCATTTCAACTTGCCGTTAGAATAAGCGCGCGTTTCAGCTTTATGCTAATTTGAAGTGGAGCCAAGTTCTATTTAAACGAGAGGTAGGAACCTCTCAGAGTGAGAGAGCTTTTAGTCTCAGACCACTGTTACGCTATTCGACGTTCGCCTGACTAGCTAGTATTTAAATTCTAAGCCGTAGCGCTGTTACGCTATTACTTATTGAAATAAGTCGTAGTGCGTCAGTATTGGTTAAATCTTGCTACGCACCATTTAGTTTAAAGGCAAACTTCGCGGTATAGCTCTGTGAGCAACGACTACTTAATTTCTAATTAGCTTCAGTTTAAATTAATTTGATTTGTTCAGTTTAGACCCAAGTGCGGTCATTATTTTCTGTATCCCTCCCGAGTTGGGATGTGGCTGTAAATAATTATGGTTTAATAAAAGAGGATTTTAAATACTTATTTAGTGCAGTTCTTCTACCACTTAACCACGGTTTTCTACCACAGAACATAGCTGCATTCAGCTCCCTGTTCAAGATCAGGACTCAGTTTAATTCACGAACATGTTTGCCAAGAATATGCACCGAACACTCAGTCCTGACAGTTTGATTTCAATGGCTCTTTTGCAAGCTTGATAAAAAGCCAAGAAACGCTTTGCTAGTGTAAATTATCATTCAGTGTTATGTGCCTTTTGTTAAAAAGAAAAGATACGGATAATCATATAGTCTGATTAATAATTATTAAATACTGATTCTCTAAACCACGAATATCATTTCATGATTTCGGCAAGCGTAAATGCTGCAAAGATAATTTTTTTACGCATTCAAAGGTTTTGAATGAGATATACTTAAAAGGTGAAGATTAAGTAGCATGGACATTGAATAATATTTGATTAATGGAAGTCTTCAATAACAGATAATCCTATAATATTTATTTTTTATATATTTCTTTCATTTATTTTGCTTTATAAATGCAGTTTTATTTATCAGCCCACGAGTTTGCTTGATTCCACTCACGATTTTGCTTTGATTCACTTTTAAACGTCGTCCACTATAAATGTGTTGTTTCACTTTTTGTTTGAGTCTGTTGCCATTCGGCCAAATCATGTTGTATATTTATCTTTAAAATTTATCTAAAGATTTAATAATATATAAAGTGTCCCAATAAAATGTATACACTCTTTGACAGTTCATAACAACCACATTTTTTGTTCTTTTCTCAGGTTTGACTGCTTACAATTATGGCTGGAATCATATTCAAATTTGAGGAAAGAAAAGTCATTCTGAAGTGCTACTGAAAGAAAGAAAACATAAGTGAAGTGCAAAGACGCTTTAGAACGGAATTTCAACGAGATGCACCAACAAGACTCACATTTACTCGTTTGCGGGATACGTTAAAAAAAGAAAGAACTGTTAAGCATGTACATAAGAACCATTCCGGAGACAACGATCATCGACCAGCCCCGCAACAGAAAGAGACGTCATTGAAAGATTTCAGCAATCGCCAAGAAAATCTGTTCGCTAAGCGGGTCGTGAGACAGGAGTTCCAAAATCGAGCGTCCATCGCATTTTGAAGCGTGCTCAATGGAGAAGTTTTATTTATAGATTAGTGCACGCTCTCAATGAAGGTGACTTTGACAGAAGACTTGAATTTTGTAAATTGTAACAAGCAAAATGGGCAGAGGGCAATCAATTCCCGTGCAAGATTGTTCTGAGTGATGAGGCTGCGTTCAAGTTGAATGGTTCAGTTCATCGTCGCAATTGCACTTACTGAGCACCTAACAATCCTCATATGACAGTGGAACATCATGTGAACTGACCAGGGATTACAGTGTGGTGTAGTTTGTCAGCATTTGGTTTAATCGGACCTTCTATTTTATGCTACAGTGAATGGTGCAAATAACCTCAACGTGCTACGAGAATCACCTATATGACACCTCCAAGAGATGTTTAGGAATGAAGAATGATACTTCCAGCAGGATGGAGCAACTCCTCACTATCATCTTGACGTATGGGCCTATCTCGACGATCACCAGCCAAGGGTGACCGTCGAGATAGGTCCGTACGTCCTGGCTAGGGCGAAGAGGAAGTATCCTTAACACCCGCTGGATTTGACCATTTTCTGTCGCAGGCATGTTAAACAAAATTTTTACGCGACAAGACCAGCTACAACGAATGAGTTAAGAGCAGCCATTGAAAGATAATGTGCCAAAATACCAACAGAAATGATTAGGAATGTTCTGGATTCAATCAGCGAGCGTTATCAGGTGTGCATGGACCACAATGGCCAACAATTTCAACACTTTTGACAATTGCTTGGTTTCTACATTTGTTCACATTACTTTCATTTTTTGAACTCTTCTGTATTATGATAATAGTTAGTGTTATGGTCATTTAAAGAGTGTATACGTTTTATTGGGACACTCTGTATGTATTTACAACTCGAATTTAATCTGTTTGTTACTGATTGCAAATAAAGCTATTTAAACGCAATACATACAGTTGCTAAGAACAGTTTTTTTAAACCTTTAATCGGATCGATTTAAATAAAAAAAATGTTTAGTTCATAGTATACATAATCAAAAATAAATATATCTAATTAAGTATGTTCATAAAATTACGTTATATGTTTTTTCAAATGATATATGTATATAAAAGATATATATGTACCATGTCAGTCTAAATATATTTTCATCTAATATTCAATAAAATATCTGGTTGTAACGAAGGTTATCCTCCAAAAATGTTCTTAATAAAGTTATAAGAAATATAAGCTGTACCTTTAGTGCGAGTAGTAATCACCACCCAAATCTATGATTTTTTTTCTGCAAAGGTTTGAGTAGTTTCTGAGAGCTTTCGGCCTAGAAACTTTCTGGCAATCCCACCAGGTACAAAGGGTGATCTTTTCGTTAGTCAAATTACGCTTTTCGACGCTGCCGACGGTCTCATCGAGCGCAGACCAACTCCGTTAAGTAAATCCACGTTTCATCACAAGTGACAATCAGAACGTTCTAAAACAAGTCTTTCAAATGCCAAAAATTGTTTCACAAATTAAGATTAAACAAGCCAATGCGAACTGTTTGCGCAGACGGTATTTGAGGAGGCGGGAAATATTCCTCAAAATCCGGTATTTGAGTACTTCATTTCGGATCTGGCAAAAATAATTCATGAAAACACGATATTAAAAAGTTGATTAGATACGTTTTACCCTACCAATATCTACTTGAGCTATATATATATATATATATATGAATAATATTAAATTAATGAATTATAAAGAGGTTATAATTTATACAAAGAAAAAATAATTTATTTCTTTAGAGTAATTTGCTGGAAGAAATATTTACAGCACAACTCTGAAAGTTATGAATTATGCACGTTTTATCGGAACATAAATACCAGTGCCATGCGAAAATCTATTAATGAAATATATACAGGTTTTATAAAATAAAATGGTATGTAAGAAAAAGAATATACAAATTTTCTAAATTTCATGCGAAGAATCTTATTTTCAACATATTTTAGAAAATTTTTCTTAATTAATAGTCTTATACGTTTTTCCTTTTTCTTTGTTGCAAGAACAATGCTATGGGAACTCATTTAATATCTCATTAAATTACCAGTAATGAAGATTCTTTGAGAAAATGCAATATGTGATTGAACTATATGAGACAATCGCTTGCTTCGTTGGAAAGAAAGCCTCAAGTGTTAAGAGGATTATGTAAAATTAAGCCCTTTGAGCTATTCATAATAACACCGTTGTAATGAGACATTTTCTGATAATATAAATTGTAAAAACAATTTAGACACCAGCAACATAATGAATAATGTAGAGTAATTTTTTGAGGGAAGTCTGAATACTGCTGGCCTGAATGAAAATTTAAGCCTTTAATCCTCTTAACGTTTACTTACTCCTTTAAGCTTCATAAAAATCTCTTAAATTGCATGTAATTAAACCATGTTTCATAATATTTGATTCGTCTTTATTGCCTTGATGTTACATAACAATTAATTTTATGTGTTTTCGCTCGGAGAATGCAGTTCAAATAACTTTCTAATCAGGGTAAATATGGCTAGGTTGGATTGTTAAGACTTACCTTTTTTTTAAAATCTTATTATTAATGAATTTTTTGTGAGCTTTCTCCATCAAAAGAAATACACACGTATAATTTTATTTCAAAAAGAAAATCTTCAAGTGAGAAATAAATACAGTACATGAAAGAAAGGTATTAAACATCTTAAAGTTGATAAGAAGGAATTATAGAGAAGAATTAAGGTGAACATAAGAGCATATAAACTTGGTGATATTGCTGTGCAAGTGTGAAACTTTACCTAAATTAATATAAATAATTTAATATAAACTAGGCAGATATACAGGGTATTTATAAAGTCCCGGACAAATTTTGATGTTTAATAACTCATAAAATAATAAAGATTGAATAAAAGTAATAACATAAATGGTTAGACAGACTCAAAACGTTTCATGACCCTTGTCAATGAACTTCCACGTGTGCCTCCTTCGTCGCACGGAGAATATCAAGTCGATATTCAATTTCATGCCAGGTACCGGCAAGCATGTCGGCATCCACAGAGGCTAATGAGGATGTAATTCTGGCTTTTAGGTCATCCATGTTCGACACTCTCCTCCTGTAAACGTTGTCCTTTACCAATCCCTAAAGGAAAAAGTCCAACGGCGTTGTATTAGGTGATCTTTGTGGCCAAGGTATTGGACCTCCTCGTCCAATCCATCTTCCTGTCAAATGGTCATTCAAAGAACTACGAACGATGGTACCCCAATGAGGTGGTGCACCATCTTGTTGCAAAAAGACATGTGGCTGAAGCTCTTCTAGTTGTGGAAATACGAAGTTTTCCAACATGTCTAAGTACACGACTGATGAGACCGTCTTTTCTGTAAAAAAGAAAGGCCCAATGACTCGGTGGTGCATTAGTCCACACCACACATTAAACTTTGGGGAATCCCTTTGTGCCTCACGGTATTCATGGGGGTTTTCAGATCCCCATATGCGCACATTATGGCCATTAACAATGCCAGAAAGATGAAAGGATGCTTCGTTGGAGAAAATTACAGAAAAGTACAGATATTTAGATTGGAAAATGAAATTATCTGAAATTAACCACACGCGCAGACGATATTTACAAAAGTAAAGATATTCAAACCTGAAAAGGAAAATATATAAGTTATTACATCAATAAATGCCATAAGTTTGTTTATATCTTCATTGATAAAGTAGGAAAGAGTATTCGAGGAAGGACGTGCTTTTGTCGAGCTCCGCAGGATACCTCATCTTCTACTGTAATTCTTGGATGTACGAGAAAAATTCTTATTCACGATTGTGTATGAAGTCATTCTGAACCTGCGGATATACGTTTTGTGCATGTGCAGTGTGATATTGTGATTATATTTGTGTTTTTCTGCGAAAAACGGAAAACAGGTCGCAGCAAAACCACGCCGTTTGTGCTCACTGAACTTGCCGAGGCATCGACGGAAGGGTCCCGCCGGGCCAACACGTGGTGACCGTACTAGGGTTCGGTTTCCAAAGAAAATCTACAAAGTGCTAAATTTCGCTAAAATTTGAAAAATCGATATCTTCGCGTCAATTACTCCTAGAAACACCATCTAAAGGATAATTAGGTAGGAATTTTACATTCTAACGTTTGCAATAGCCATTTTTTACCGAACTGTTTTATTTTAAATTTCACTTATTGGACTTAGACTTTTTTTTTTTTCTCAGCAGTTTCAAGCCAAATTTACAAACTGCAATTTTTGATTAAACTTTATAATTCAATATCTCTATCTAAAGAGTCGTCAGCTCTGTATTAAATTATCTTGTTTTAAAAATATATTATTTGTTCATTAGTAGAATAGTATATATTTTGGCCTGGTGAAACAATACCTATCATTAACTGTACGCTAATTTTTAAGTCCTAACTGTTTTATTTTTGTAAATCAATTTCTCAGTAATGAATTGTGGTATTTTCACCATCTAAAGAGGTATTATCTTGGAATGTGTTACTGTACCATTCTATATTATCAATTTTTGTCTAATTGCATTAATTAGTGTTTTGATTTTGTATTTGCATATCTATGTCTCATAGCATATGTGCTTTTAATTTGATGGTTACTAATTGATACAGACTTAGACAGACCATATGGACAATCCTGTGAATAACTTGTGCATATTCTGTGAATTATAGACAACTCTGTGACAATTTTCAATTATATAGACAATTCTGTGAATCACTTGTGCACTTGTGCATATTGGTATCACATTGTAATTTCAATACCATATGTGCTTTTAATTTAATAGTTACTAATTGGAACAGACTATACAGCTAATTCTGTGAATCACTTGTGCATAATGTCAAATTCAGATTCATTTACGTATTGTGATAGATTTGACATATCAGAATAAATATCCTCAGCAGAACATACATTTGAGGAAAAAATCAGTGCACTCTTTGATGAAGGTGTTCATATAGCCAAACTCGTACGGAGCAGCAGACACGTCTTTCCACAAGATCTCAGAGAGCGTCTGATAGCCACTCTTATTGCCTTTAAAGAACTCGCAGTTAGCGGCTCTCGTAAGGAACCTATAGAGGTGGACACCACAGCAACAAATACAGATACTATTATAGTGCGTAGTATCTCATCTAACACCGATTTGGACACACAGTCTGTTGCTCTAAACACTGATCCAATTATTGCTCCAGCTAATTTACCAATCCCAGTTTTACCACCGCCCACATTTGCGGAGGTATTGAAGCAAACCAAGCGACCAAGTCTAATAATCAAACCCAAAGAGAAAAATCTTCAGCTGAACTCAGAAAAGAGCTTCAGGAGAAAATTCCATTAGCAAAACTTCCGGTTTCAGTGGAACGTATTACAGCTACTACTCAAGGCGGACTTGAAGTCTATTGTCGATCCTCTGATGACATCACCAAACTGGAAGAGCAGCTCACCCGGGCTAATGTCAACGCAGAATTTAGACGAAGACAAAAACGAAAACTTTGCTGCGCAATACATAACGTCCCAATCGAAGTTGCCCCAGAAGAACTTGTCTATGAACTTAGTACCTCCACTAGACTTCCCTCAGGTACATTCAAAATACTCTTCAGACTTAAAGAACGACGTCCAAACCGTGTCAAGTGGATCCTGGAGTGTGAGCCTCGAAGCTTCACAGCCGCAATTAACATCCGTAGAATATTCACAGGCTGGCAGCCTCACACTATCACTGAATTTCTCGGCATCAAGAGATGCTACAAATGCCAAGAATTTGGCCACACACAGGATGCCTGTACTAACAAGGGGGAGTACTGTGCCTTCTGCGCCGGCAATCATTCAGTTCGAAAATGCACAGCAGACCACCCAGAATGTATCAACTGCGGTGATGCAAACAATCGATATGGCACCCAATTCAACTTCAACCATCCGGCCTATCATCCCTACTGCCCTGTCTACCAACAAGCAGCCACCAGCATCAGGAACATCACCGATTATTAATGCTCAATCCTGCAGCTCTCAGCTCGCTTCAGCCACACAAAATATTATTACAGGACTTGCACCTTCTTCTCAGCTTAACTTATCTTATAAAACTTCAACTCAACCGATTAAATGCCTCCAAATAAACCTGCAGCGTGCAAAAGCTGCAACTGCACAAGCAATACAATTTGCGATAGAAAATAGCATTGACATTATATTCGCACAAGAGCCATATACTCATTCCGGCAAAGCCACTGGCTTTCCATTACAATGGAATGTATACCAGAAAATTGACAGTGCTCAGCCTCCACGCGCCATATTAATCTCCTGCAATACGGACTGGAATTCATCTATCATTTGTCAGGAAAGGGACAATGTTGCGGTTCTTCTGGAGCTACAAACATTCTCAACGGTTCTAGCTTCCCAATACTGTTCTCCAACAGAGGATCTGTCCCCACTGTTTCAATCTACGCAGAATATTTTATATTTTCCTCATATCCCTAATATGGTATTTGCTGGAGATTATAACGCACATAATACAGCTTGGGGTTATCGAACCACTGACAGCAGAGGACGTGCAATGGAAGATTTTATTTCCAGCAATAACCTTATCTTACAAAATACAACAGACGCCCCACCATCCTATGATCGATTACATGCTCATGGATGGCCGGACTTAACGCTTACCACTACTTCAGCAGCCAATTTAATACAAGGCTGGCAAATTGAAGATTCTATCAGTCTTTCTGATCACGAATACATTACCTTCTCAATAGATAAAGTTACCTTTTTTCCAATAATAAAACGTTATAACCTCCCAGGTCGCAAATTAAATTCCTTCATCAAAAAAATTCATAGCAAATTAAGAGATTTAGAACATCATCTTCTACGGGCAAATACTCAATCTGAATTGGAAATCTTTTCTGACTTATTACAAACGGCCATACAACAAACATGCAATGACACTTTACCTGTCCGAAGCTCCAAACGACTACAAGCAGTTAACTGGTGGACAGGCGCTCTTCGAGCACAACAGCAGAAATGTCGCGCCCTTCGTCGAAGGCTAAAAGCGGATAGACGACTTAATCTACAAACAAATACCCTACAGCGTTTTCAGATGGAACGAGCCAAATATAAACGTATGATTCTAGAAGCAAAAATCAATTCGTGGAAATCGTTCTGTACAGAAAATAAGGAAATATATGGTATACACCATAAAATAGCTAGTGGAAAACTGTTTAATCCTGCACGTTTCCATGTCACACCTTCCTTACAATCAAACACTACTTATACTGAGGACACATTTCAGCAAATTCTTGAAGCTGTCTTTGGCCACGATGACGAACAAGAAGACACGGCTTCCCACATCCTAATTCGGAACAATAATAATACGTCTGATGCTCCTCCGGATCCTGATTTCACAAAACAAGAACTTTTGCAAGTGCTACGACACTTACCCAAAAGGAAAGCGCCTGGACCGGACGGAATTGATTATTGCATTACCAAAGTAATTATAAATACAGCTCCATGTTTCTTTATTCAGTTCTTCAACAAGCTTTTGCACACGGGCACCTTCCCACGGAATTTTAAAATAGGACAGGTAGTCCTGTTCCTGAAAAAGAACAGAGACCCAAGTAATCCTGACTCCTTTCGCCCAATCTGTTTACTCTCAGCAATGGGAAAAATTTTTGAGAAGCTTCTAATGAACCGTTTACGTTTTCACCTACATAAAAACGCCATCCTTAGTCCTCGACAATTTGGTTTTAGACCCGGGTTTTCAACTCTCCACGCTTTGCATGACATTCGGGATATAATACTACAGAATAAAAACAATGGCTATCACACGGCACTCTTAAGCATTGATCTTAAGAGTGCCTTTGACAACTTGTGGTGGCCCGCTATAAGACAGGCTCTCAGAGCAGCAGAGTGTCCTCAAAATTTGTATCAAACTCTTAGTCATTATCTTTCAGACAGGAAACTTATTTTAATACATACAAATGGCATCATAGACCGACAACAAACAAAAGGATGCCCACAGGGCTCATGTGCTGGCCCGCATTTATGGAATTTAACTTTCAACAGTGTACTAACAGCAGATTGGCCAGCACATACTGAAATATTTGCATATGCGGATGATGCTGCTCTGCTTGTTAGGGGAAAAACACGCGACGAGTTGCAAAAGCACTGCAACGAAACATGCGAACTCTTCTCATCATTCTGTTCAAAACTAAAGTTAACTATAGCAGAACATAAATCTCAAGCTTTGCTAATACCCAAAAAAGGTGGATCATTGGCACGAAGACCTAGAATAGTATTAAATAATCAGCGCATGAAGATCGTTCGAGAATTAAAATATCTAGGTCTTATTTACGATGAGAAAATGACCTGGATACCCCACATCCTTGACCTCAAAACAAGGACTGCGACAATCGCCAAGCAAATGAAGCGATTCCAGGGGTATAGGTGGGGTTTAAACCCACATATCCAGAAAGTATTATTTCAAACAGTTGCAGAAAAGATGGTTACTTATGCGGCTGCTGTATGGGCTTATCCCATGCAGGGTCGCAAAATAAAATATCTTAGTTCTATCCAACGTCCTTTTGCTCTGAACATCACAAGAGCTTACAGTACCACAGCATCCGATGCTCTTAATGTACTAGCCGGACTGCTGCCTCTCCACCTTAGAGTCGAAGAAGAGGCAGTTCGACAAACAGTCAAACAATTGCAACGGCCAGCAACTTTTCGCGATGAGATATATCTGCCAGAAAACTATGAGAGACTAATGCCCAACTTCTCATTACATCCATCACACCAAGGAGCTGGAGTTCGAATTCAAATGAAACCGGTCTCGACTACTTCCAATTCAGAGACGGAAATCTACAGTGACGGCTCTAAAATAGATGACAACACCGGCGCAGCTTATGTCGTTTTTCAGAACAATACAGTTATACACCAGTGGAGAGGACAGTTAAGACCACAAAACTCCGTTTTTCAGGCAGAAGTGTCTGCCATTTCTGAAGCAATTCGCTATCTCACTGATCAGCACATTTCCGCAGCAACTGTTAAGACAGATAGCCAATCCTCTCTACACGCTGTAGGTAATCCTGAACATCCTTCACCCCTAATACAAGGTATTCAAAGAGATTTACGAGAGCAAATGCCACATCAAATCAAATTACAGTGGGTTAAAGCTCATGCTGGCCTATT
This sequence comes from Stegodyphus mimosarum, assembly GCA_000611955.2. Lineage (NCBI taxonomy): Eukaryota > Metazoa > Arthropoda > Arachnida > Araneae > Eresidae > Stegodyphus > Stegodyphus mimosarum. The sequence continues at coordinate 57,343 of KK122455.1, read as the reverse complement.
AGGAAATGAAACTGCTGATCGTTTAGCTAAAGATGCAGCCTCCGGACATACTGACGTACAAATAAACATACAGTGGCCTATATCACATCTCAAGAAGACATTACGGCTCCAGGTCTTAAGTCAATGGCAAAACGAATGGGACAATAGCCTTACCGGCAGACGCACGTACTACCATCTCTCGTACGTCAACACAGAAAGAAACATTTCTTCTCCATCTTTAGTTCGCTACATTACCGGGCATGGGCCTTTTCCTCAATATTATGCGAGACACGGCATCAGTAACACTGATATATGTAGCTGCGGGGAGGTCGGTACACCCGATCATTACGTCACAACTTGTCCTTTGACAGAAGAACTGCACATTCCTTTTCCCAGCACCAATCGACAAGCCTTTTCCAAATTCTTGATAAAGCAACGCCACTTAACTCGCAAATTAGTGCGTATCATTGATAAGCTCTCTTCTTTAAACCTGGACTTATGCCAACCATCATAGGACTTTATTCTGCATATAAGCTCCATACGAATCGGCATATATGATTTCTGCACAACTGTACTTCATTACCTAATATATATAATCTGTTATAATATTCTATAGTATATCCATATGTATTTTTTATTGTATCACGCAGCCTTACTACATCTTTTGTATTAATTTTACTTATTAGGCATATCATACAAATCTGGATCATGGTGGACGTGGTGCTGTACTAATTAACCGTATGGTAGAGGCATAGTGCCCACGTCCTCCGTTCCTTATCCTTATCCTTATATCTTCATTATTTTAGGAGTTATTAAACATCAAAATGGGTCCGGGTTTTTATAAACACCCTGTATTTTAATAAGCTGCACGACTATTTTCGTGGAAAGTTCCAGAACTGTGAAGTGTTTCTTTTGGTAAAATAAATTTTATCCAGCTATCATCGGAACTCAGAACAACGAACCCAGTTTCTTTTTTTTTCGGGGGGGGGGCTATCCAGTAACTTCTCTCTCCGCCTCCCTACTGAATGACGAAGGACATTCATGTGGTACTTGTGTATTTTGGTACTTATATATTACGTGAGTTCGAATATTCAGCTTGGGACTGCCGCCTGAACGGACAACACACAACGGCGTCTGAAAGACATTGCCATTCAACCTAGTAAGAATTCGTAATATTTCGTAATCTATTACGAAACCGTACGTACGCAATAAAAAAAATGTCCCTGTGCAGACGAATAGCTACCAGGAGCTTTGTTGGGAGATGTTTCTTCGTGTAGACAAGTCTTAACGATTATCTGTGCAAGCGCTGCAGACACGTATCTGACGCGTCGGAGGTATGTTTCCCTGTGTAGGTGAACTGGTACTGGCGCCGCAGACGTGCAGAGATACTTGGTCGAAGATGTGTCTACTTGAATAGAGTGGGCTTTAGAAAGTAAATTCGTTCGTATATCTGCTCGCTGCCGGAATTTTGTTTCGATATTCCGAAATGAATATAAAGCTTATGCTTAGAAGTGAATGGTGGGTAGCGTTTAAGTTATGCATTGATTCCAGAAGCACTCATTGAAAAGTTGTATAGTTTAATAATTGATCATTATCTGAAAATGCCACCATGCAAATCCTCGAGAGTGAGAAAATATTTCTTCTGACCGACTGCAAGTATCATAAATATCAAATAAATGAACGATTCTTGAAAATCAGCTTGAAGTACCAGAAGCATCGGACACATGAAAGATTTTTGCTGACCAATTACAACTGCAAAAACTGTCATAAATATGAAAACGTTTTATTGTGAATACCTGCAATGCTGATGATCTACAAAAGACAACAAAATCAAACAGATAAAAGATTTGTGCATCCAATTGCAACCTTTAGAACAGTCAAGAACAGCATGTTATTCTTGGAAAATGCATTTTTCGATATTTGTAGTTTAGTCACAGGAAATCGGGAATCACGTATCTTTTAGTACTTACAACAAGAGGCAGTTTTATAGCGGTTCTCATAAAGAAAATCTTCGTTTAACTGGGATTATGGTATTTTCCTTACCTTAGTATGTGTAGTTTTGATTATCAGATTTGATGAGGCATACGAAATTGCGTTGATGGGAAACAATTTTGTGCTTAATTGATCTTCATGGCTTTCGTGTTTATTTACAATTTCACGTTCTTTTAAAATGCAATATTTCGCGAAGAATGCAGATTGCCTGTTTCTTTTTAACTGCGCAGCATTTTTCGAACTTTTTAAACTTGTCTTACATAAAAAATTCTGATGACTTCCTTGTACGAAATATTAAATTATACGGAATTTTCCTGCATTTTATTTAAACATTTTCCATTAACAGTTAAAGAATTTTGAATTAAATCTACTTCGTCGATAGTGCATAAACCACAAAAGAATAAATGCACTCTTTAAAGTTCACTATATTTATTTACCATAGCCACACTTCGGCGCCAGGTTCACTTAACAGTACTACATCTAATTCATTTCATAACTCAGAGTGAAGAAAAATTATAGCATCTGAAGAATTACTACATGTTCTATTCAAATACTATAATAAATCTAAAACGATGCATAAAAGAAATTAGTCAAATAAAAAAGGAACAGTTTTTCACAGACGATTCAGCGCCACTTACCTAATGCGCATGCCCACTAATTAATTCAGTTCTCACTTCGCGATAAAGCAAAAATACAAAGAAGTTCAAAATATTTTAATTAAAAATCGAAAGATATAGTAAAACATAACACACCAAGTACAGTTAAAACACCTGAAAAAACAGTTTTTTCAATTAAAACTACGATTTAAACGCAAAAACCAGCTAATAACGTAAATGATAATTCCAGAATAAATCAAGCATAATTTAATTGGCAATAATAAAAGAAGATGTTGCTTTGTTGTTGAGAAGTTTATTTTCTCTAGACTGGCAACAAATACGCTATTTTAGTAAGCTTCAAATGTAAACAAATATGGCCGCTATCATAACCAAAAATTAGGCTTAGCCGCACTTAAAAAAACATTTAAATTGTTGATAATTCCACAATTATTGCATGCAGGTTAACTAAACGCATAAAAATATTAACCGAAAGATAAGAACAGCATAAGTTAATCATTTCTAAAGCAAAAAATGCTTATTTTACAAATTTATAAGAATCAAGAAACTGAGCTCAGTAAGAGAGTGGATATATATATATATATATGTGGGGATATAACGATGAACAAATTAGCTAACGAAAGACATTTTAATTAGACAAACGATTATTACATATATTTAACATTTACGAGAATTAAAAAGTGATTCGTCAAAGTTTTAAACAGAAGCAGCGTCTCTGCTAACACATCCATTCGTCTAGCGTCTCCAAAAGAAAAAGGTAATTCCCCTCATTTTCGCTTGACGCCTACGCAGCTCGTAGTAGTAGAGAAAATGACGTCACAGCATCTGGATTTCATCAAGGCTCCAAATGATCGGCACTACATTCTCGGCCATCCTAGGGTGGACTGGCCCTCCAGGACACTGCAAAATACAACAAAACAAAAAAAGCAACAAGAAAGGATATACAATAACAGAAATAAATGTTTACGAAAATTTTAAAGCGCTGTCCATTTCTTGAGGAATTCGGCACATGTGGTAGTGTACATGGGTCCCTCATGGCACCCTTCCTTTATTACGTCATAGGTGTTGCCACCCTTAACTTTCGTGATCTTATAAGGTCCGAAATACTTTGCTCTTAATTTCAGGTGTGGTCCGAATTGAGTCCTTTTGATTGCCACTAAATCACCAACTTTGTACGGCTGTGCTTGTCTTCTTTTGGCATTATATGTCTTTTTATTTTCCTGTTGGACTTGGAAAATTTGTCTCTTGGCTTGCTTTCGTAATTCTTCTCTTTGGGACTCGAATTGAGATTGAAACTCACTTTCTATCAGTTCTTTGAGCTGATCGGTGCCCTTACTGTTCATTTTGGTACCGAAGAGTAATTCGAACGGAGTGGTGTTAATGCTTCTTTGATATGTTGAGTTAAGCGTTCTCTGAACTTCATGTGTATGTTTATACCATTCAGTTGGTTTATTTAAGGACAATTTTGCTAAGACTGATATAATGACTTGGTTGATCCGTTCGACTTGTCCATTTGCTCTCGGGAGGCCTGTAGTGATTAGATGATGTTTAATATCTTCTTTAGCACAGTAGTCAGAAAACTCACTGGAAGTGAAAGCTGTTCCTCTATCAGAAATGATCTGACAAGGGCTTCCAAAAATGGCCTTCTGATTCTCTAACTTCGCTATCACCTCGGCTGAGGTCGTAGATTTTGTTGGATAAATCCAAGTAAATTTGGTAAACGCGTCGACCACTACTAATATGTGCTTGTAGTTTTTATGGGTACTTTCCAGAGGACCCAAGTGATCTATGTGATAGGTATGCAAAGGAATGTCCTCCTTGAATCGCGGATGTAAAAATCCTTCTTTTTTTCCTGTTTTGCGATTTATTAAGATACAATGAACGCAACTGGCGATAACGTTTTCTATCTTCTGCCGAAGTTTGGGAATGAAATAATATTCATCCAGGTGTTTCTCTGTATGCTTGATACCGGTGTGCCCTTTCTCGTGAGCATCTTTTATAATTTCAGTCTGCATACTTTCCGGTACAACTATTAATTCTTTGCCGTCAATAAACTTGTATAGTATGCCATTTCTATTACAGTAATTTTCATAACTTGAGGTTTTCAATAATTCTTTAATGGCTTTTACTTCAGTGTCATTTTCTTGGGCAAGTTTTAATTTAGGTAGGATATTCTCAACAGAAACACATAAAACGTTTAGAGGAGCTCTACTTAGAGCATCTACATGTGGCATTCTAACACCTTTACGATGTTCTATAACATAATCGAATTCCTGTAACAACAAAGCCCAACGAGCAACACGCGTCGCTAAATCTCTTTTCTCCATCGTCCTTTGAAATGCTGAACAGTCCGTCACTATCTTAAATGAAATTCCCAAAAGGTAAACACGGAACTTTTTCAGTGCTTCTACGATCGCGAGGACCTCCAACTCGTAACTTGAATATTTTTTCTCTGCATCAGATGTTTTCCTGCTCATAAAATAAGTGGGGTGAAAACTGCTGTCATTTGGGGGTTTCTGCATTAGAATCGCCCCGTATCCTTCTATGCTGGCATCTGTGTGTAGTTCAGTTTCATAATGAGGGTTATAAATTGCAAGTACAGGCTTCTCAGCTAGCGCTGATTTCAAACGATTGAATGCAATCCTTTGTTCTTCACCGAATTCGAACTTATTACCCTTTTTTAGCAGGTCGCTAAGTGGCTTGGCAATTATAGAGTACTTAGGAATAAATTTTCTGAAATACCCTGTCAATCCAAGAAAACTCTGAATCTGTTTTAAATTAGATGGTTTCGGGAAATTCATAACGGCTTGCGTCTTCAAGGTGGATGGGAAAATTTTACCCTCTTCTATGACATGGCCTAAAAAGTCAATTCGTTTCTTTAAGAACTGGGATTTTTTAAAATTTATTTCCAACCCGTATTCCCTTGCTAGGTTTAAAACTTGACTCAGCCTCTCGATTCCTTCTTCGTATGAAGCGGACAAAATGATGATATCGTCCATGTACGGCAAAACGATTCCATCGTTAACTAACGGTCGAAAAATGGTATTTATGAATCTCTGGAATACAGCTGGTGAGTTACAGAGTCCAAACGGCACTTTCAAAAACTGGTACTGCCCTTCATGCGTAACAAATGATGTGTACTTCCGACTTTCCTTTTCGACGTCCACGTGAAAAAAGCCATTTTTGAGATCAATAGTGCTGAAAACACGTGCTTCTTGAAGGCGGTCTAGGATATCCTCAATCAGGGGAAGAGGAAATCTATCCTTTACGACAACTTTGTTTAAACGACGATAATCAACGCAAACCCTTGGTGTCCCGTCTTTTTTTTTAACGATGACCAATGGGCTGGAATATTCCGAAGAACTTTGTTCTATAATTCCTGACTTTAGCCATTCAGATATTTGGGTTTCAACAATTTTCTTTTCCGAAAACGGTAATCTACGCGGTTGATGCGATACTGGCTCGTCATTTTTAACACAAATTTTTAATTGTATGTCCGTAGATTTGGTCTTACGTGGCATATAGTTCGAAACTAACTGTTGAACAGTCTTTTTAAAGCAGTTTGGAACACTAGGTGCAATGTTTATTTCGTTTTCGTTACTGGCTAGGTCAACAGGTAAAACAGACACAATATTTACTTCCTCCACATCCTGTGACTTACTTTTTATGGTAACCCCATTTTCGTTTATTAGTATTTCACCTTTCAATATTACGTTTAAGCCTAAAATGGCCTCATGTGTCATCACATTGTTGTCTACAACATAAATATCTGCAATACACTGGAAATCATTAATTTTAATATTACCTTTAAAGAAGCCTAGAGGTTTTACTTGACATTTACCCAACCCACTCAACGTTGAGCTTACGGGCACTAGCCCTTCGATATTCAGCTTATCAAAAATAGATCTACGTAACAAAGTAGTTTGACTTCCTGTGTCTATTAACGCTGTTACGTATACATTATTAATTTTTACTTCTTTAGTCAACTTCGAGACTACTTCAATATTCACGTTTGCTACTTCTGGTTTCGAGTTCGTATTTGAGCATTCGAAACTTCGGTGCCCAAATTCTTTACATTTAAAACACTTGAAGCCATTATGAACACATTGTTTAGAAATATGACCGCTTTCACCGCAGTTGAAACAGGTTGTATTACGTTTAATCTCAGGAATTGTTCCTCGACTATCGGTTACGTTACGCTTTGTTTGGTTAGCAGAATTTTTTGAGTCATATTTACTTCTAGATCCCTTTTTTTGTTTACTTTCAAATTTTGTTTTTGACGTTCGCCACTTTTCCTCATCATCACATATCTGTTGATAAAGCTTCAATTTATTCTTAAAATCAGTTAATGTTTGTGACCCATACAAGCAAGATTTTTTAAACGCGGAGCCTGGTATACCATTTATAACATATCGTATTAAAGCAACATCTTCAATTTGACCATTTTTAGCAATTCTCTTCATATTTAAAAAAAACTCATCAAACGTTTCATTGCTCTTCATTTTTTGTTTTGATAATAACTCATGCAGTTCGGCCGAATTGCAGCTGGAACTGAATTCATCAAGAATAGCATTCTTAAATAACTGCCATGAGTTCAACTTTGGTTCACTAAGAACAAATAATTTTGCTTTGCCTGTCATCAGACGTTTAGCAAAAATCAATTTCTGCAAATCATTTAA
>KK122455.1:21034-48879 GCA_000611955.2 Stegodyphus mimosarum | reverse complement strand
TGACGCCTTGACGCCTACGCAGCTCGTAGTAGTAGAGAAAATGACGTCACAGCATCTGGATTTCATCAAGGCTCCAAATGATCGGCACTACATATATATATATATATATATATATATATATACTTTTGGTGTGCCTAATTGCAACCAAAATGCGAGGTGCACATCTACATGTTATAGCAGCCCTACATATAGTTTTCAACGTTCTGAGGCTACTCGTTTTTGAGTTATGCGAGATACATACATATATACGTACGTAGAGACGCCACAAAACCTCTTCAGAATCCATTTTAATCTTCTAGCACGCGTGCTTTGCAATTTTACATTTGCACGCGCGCGTCGCATTTTTAAGACATCCGTTATTTTACAGTTTTCGTCACGAAAATCGATAGAAATGTGTGAATATTCATAATAAATTTGTTAGGAATAACCTTATTATTGCAAAATACAATCATTTCCAGTCTCGAAGTAACTGTACAGTCTCTGTCTCTTGAGTATTTGCCTTTTAAACTTATATATTTTTTGTGCATTCCAAAACTTCATCAAGCATCTTTATATCAATTATTTTCAAAAATGATCCTATTTCATCCTCTATATCCTTGGCATGGTGTTTTAGGCCTGGTAACCCATTCACCATATTCATCTTTTTTGTCTTTGAGCAGTATACATACTTCTGTTTTCGCATCGTTCAATCAAAGATTTATCCTTACCAATATAGACCATATCATCATCATTCCTTTTTTCTATATCGCTGTTATCATCATCATCCGAAAAATATTGTTCAGATTGTTCAGAAATATATTGTTCACTGTTGATATTATTTATCTCTATATTTTCCTTGCTCAAATGGCCATTGTTATCATATCGAAAGGTTTCCTTGTCTGCCTTTTCTTTATCAGATAATTCTTGAAGAATGAGAGCAAAATCAGTTTGTTGCACATATTTTTTTCTTGCCATGACAAAGCCGAATGTATACAAATTAGAATAATACAAGACAATTAATAATGCAAAATTAAAAAAATATTTGAGAAAAAAAATATTTTCCGAAATTTCATTCACGACCAAGCGCGTGTCGTAACTTTTAAGAAAAAGCTGCCACGTAGCACAAAAGCCCAGTTAAAAACAAAGTGAAATGACTTCTTCTTGGCACATTCTATGATGTGGGAAAGGGCAACAAGGAGAAATAGAAATGACGTTAAGACGTCTCAGCTTCGATATGCGAAAAATGTGCGTTAAAACCCAAATTGTCGTTAATTTTGCGCAAACGCGCGTGCTGGAACCTTAAATTAGTTTCATATACACTGGTGTGCAAAAATTAAGGACGAGACGGTTTTTTCAATATAACTTTGTACAAAAGCTTTCCAAATCAACACATTTAATACCGTAAGATCCCCAATACGTAAAAACATGAGTAATGTAAGCAACACTTACTAAAAGAGAAATCAGAGGGATAAAAAGAAGCTTTATTGAAAAAGTAGCATGGAGCGCAATGCGACTGAAGGCCGACACATCCCTGTGATGGGTGTCCAGCAAGAAACATCCGGTCTTTAAGAGGGGATATAATCTCCCCTGACGGCTAGGCAGGTTTCACATCATTTGTGCATGCTGGATATGTGGTTGTTAATGAGCTGTTGAGACACTGCTGCTCGTTCCTTTTGTAGCACCAATCGCAGTTTCGGAATCGTTACTGGCGATAAGTTACGTGCTGCCACGGGTCTTCCTAGTAAGTTCCATACATGCTTGACGGGATTTAGGTCCAGAGACCTTGCCGACCAATCCATGTGTTCAATATCTTCACTCTCCAACAGCTCTTTGACAGTAACTGTGCGATAAGGTGGAGCGTTGTCGTCCATGAAGAGGAACTGATGACCCATACCCCTTGTGAAAAGAAGCATGTAAGGAAGAAGAACCTCGTTACAATAGCAATCCCAGGTGACGAACCTCCTTGGGAGATATGAAGGTCGGTCCGGCTACCAAGCATTATGTCTGCTCGAACGAGAACTCCGCGATCTCCAAAACAGTCCCTTTTGATGATGTTGAAGGGGTTATTGAGTGTTCTCCGCTCTGTCCAGATTTGTATGTGTCAAGAATCTCAACTCAGACTAAATCTGCTCTCATCTGTAAAGAGTACTCGTCCCCATTCATTGTCTCTCCAATTCCGGTGTTCCCGGCACCACAGAGAACGCCTTCTCCGAAGGACAGGCGTTAGAGGTATACACCGTACAGGGCGTCGTGCAAACAGACCACCACCGTGCAGTCTTCTGGCCACGGTAAAACGCGATATCAGTCGTCCAGTCGCCTATGTCGTGTGTCTAGCGATTTCTCCCGCTCTCTGCCGCCTGTTTCTTCTGGTCTGTAAGGCAATATACAGGTCATCTGCGGGTGTGGTTCCTCGTGGACGACCACTACTAAAAACCCGGATAGCTGTTCCTGTAGTTTGAAATTGTCTCCAAAGTCGTGAAACGATGCTGTGAGCAATTCCGAACTCTGCAGCCACACCTGTCACACTGCGGCCTTCCTCCAACTTCCCAATGATTCGACCTCGGGTAAAAGCATCCAGATGTCGTCTAACAGATTGATTATTCGCCATTTCTCGCTGAGGCAGCAACTCGGTGTGATTTTAACTGCTATACGGCGTGCAATCTCTTTGCCAGAAATACTGATCTTACACCGACAACATGCTTTATGCTAGTCAGACACTCCCCCATTAGGTCTACCTGCATATCTGAGCATGTGCTACCGTACATCACCTTACTTAATCTCCTGATTGGTCTTTCTGTCCGCTCTGCCTCTTCGTTCAGCTGATATGCTAATTTTTCGACTTCGTCCTTAGTTTTTGCACACCAGTGTATATTTGGGGGTAAAGGCATCTTTTATTCTGTCCTTACATACGGATGTCACTGAAAACCATCGTTAAATTGCATTCGATAGCAGTCAAAATAGATATTTTGTTGAAATATGGTAGCCGACACTTTTCGCGATTACAGTACTTCCTATTTACTTCGTACAAGGAAGTAATAAGGATCAAATTTCAGAAAAAATAGACTACATATTTCACCATTATCTTCTTCTAATCAATAAACACTTAATCATGAATTTTTTTCTGATGTTTTTTTCTAATTATTACTAATACTGTTAACTTTATGATACAATTAAAAAATCGATGAATAAAATGAACAACGAAATGTTATTATTTTAGGACATTTTCAGACACTTCATTTATCTTCTAAAATAACAGATCATTACGGGTAATGCTTAAAGTGATTGTCAGTAATTTTTAACAGTAGGTTTAATAAAGAAATATCTTTTTTTTTTCTAGAAAAGGCATGGAGAGAAAAATATGTGGGGGGCGTGGACGCATTTAGCTGATCAACATTTATTAATTATTTAAAAATGTTTAACAATGTGTTTACCCGAAACACTGCATGCAGTCAGGTTTTCATTTCATTTTATTAGCTGATCACTTTTTTTTAAACTTTTAATGCTCACTCTTGCGAAGTTTAAAACTATGTTGTGAAATAAAACTTTAAAATAATTTGTCCACCTTCGTGTAATTATTATTTAATATTATTTATTTATAATTTAATTTCATTTAATCCTATCGCTAAGTCCCAAAATGTATATGCAGCTTTAATTTATTTAATTTATTCTCCATTTTTTTTTTCATTTTCCCGTTTTCATTCTCGCACTATTCATACCGTAGCAACTTTTACTCGTTAGCTTATTCGATTCCTTAGAGAATCGGGGTTTATTAGCTGTCACATAAGAAAATACCTTGAAGATATTTCACTTCATGTGAGTTACTCGTACGATGGCTATCCGTTTCCCTCGTCTTTTCTCATTGCTAAATACCTGCCAATCAAAGTCATATTTCGGGCAATTCCCAATCATAGTTTGCTTTAAATAAGTGCTGTAATTGAAGAATTCAGGAAATATCGGCTTTTACGCAACGTGAATAATAAATTACTCAGATGATATTCGCAAACTACGACACACGAACGGAAGACCACCCTCATTTTCATGGAAGAAAAAGAAAGCATTTTCACTTTTTCCTGTCTAAATTTAAATAAATATTTTTCATTTCAGCACTAAAAGCATATTATGCTCATCTACTGGTGTTATATCCTAGAAGCTATGGTCATAAAATGAAAGCCTTTTCCGAAACATTAGAGCCTTTTCCGAAAAAACGGATATCTACGGAATTACAAATCTATGTATCATGAATGCTCATCATCCTGAAGCTTCCTTCTCTTGTATTTTTTAATATCCTATATATATATATATATATGTAAAAGATGACGCCGCTTCTCGATATATGCAGTACTTTTTGCAATAAGTGTAGTAAAGTGTTCAGTTATAAAATTTTTCCCTTAAAATTAAGAAGTAAAGATATCTAATGAAATTAAGGGTCATTAATTTAATTTCCGTTGTCTGCTGTGTTTTTTAATTTCAAGAGAATAATTTTACAAAGAGTGTTACAAGTTTTCCAAGTGAAGATAGTTTACAAGACTAGTTAGTTTTATACGTAGACATAGGGTTAGATATCTTATATATCATTATGCTCATTATTGCTACGTTACATACACCTATTGCAGACAAGACAACGACAACACTAAAATCAAATTGATTAAATTATTCTGCAGTTTATTATAAATATAACCCAACGATCCTAATCCTAAAGAATTAAAAATTTTCTGATTGGTAATAATTTTGGATTTCACTAGTTAGATTGTTTTTTAAGCGTTTAAATTTAAGGTGACTTTTTAGTCCAAAGGTGCTAACCCACAAGGGCTATTAATTTCGTTTTGGCATTTTGCGTTGCTTCACTATAAATACCGATTACTTTTCAAATTGTTGCCACCAAATATTAGAGCCCTGTATTATATTTAAAGAAATTAAGTAGCGGAAAATCTGCATAAATGTATATAGGTTTCTCGCATTGTGATAGAACGACGGTAACTAGAGCCATCGAATTTTGAATGACGTAATCCTCCTGTGAATATAGGCATCTTGAAGCCCATGTTTTAAATTTGGAATTTGTTTCATAATCGATTTCATATTTTGTAAAAATTTCACGAATTATGATTAACAAACTCAAAGATTTCAAAGCGAATAAAACAACGGTACGTAATGCCATCACGTTTTGAATAACGTACGCTTCCACTCAAATATGGGCATCTGAAAGCCCAAATATGGAATTTAGCGTTTGTTTTATTATCTATTTCATATTTTATAAAATTTTTTGATGAACAAATTCAAACTATTCAAAAGCGAGCAATGGCAACATTGCACGAAAAAATAACATTTTATCTCCAACGCGCGAATCTGTGTATCGGAAATTCTAAAGATATGCTCATTTTGTTTTGCGATATTGCTGTTGAACTGAATTCTACGATTTAAGTGCGAAGACTGATAGTTAATAAATAAAGGTAAGACACAAAACGTTAAGAAATGCCCCTTTGGACGTAATGTAAAATCTGAAAGCTTTCAGATTTTTTTTTAAATTTGGTTTTACTTTTTTATTTCTTTTAAGGTCACTAGTTTTCAAGATTCATACAATCATAAAAAGCAAATCTCTTATGTAAAGATCTACAATATAAAATTGTACGCCATTAAAGTTATTTTTTTTAATTCAGTTGGATCATTCCGCTTTTAAATCGTTTGCCATTTCATTTGTAATGCATAAATTATAGTAATTTGGTAATTAGTATGCATTATTTGAACAGTGTTTGATCTAATAATTGCATTTTAAAAATAATGTATCATTTTGTTTCTTGTGTTACTTAGATCTAATGACTCTATTAATGCATAAAGTTCTGTGGCCATTTTAATTATTGTATCGTAACTTAAATTAATGGAAAACTATAATACTGTAATTGAAATTTTAAGTATCGACTTATTATTTAAGTATTATTTTAAGTATTTTAAGTTATCTATCAATAAGAGATAGATTGATAACTGCTAAATTACATTACTTAAAATTTAACCTCGTCAACCATAATATGTTATCTGAAGATTTACAGAAATTCTCCAGAAAACCATAAATAGCAATTAAACCACATCTAGTATTTTCTGAGTCACTCATTGAAATCTCAGTAACTAGCTTTGTTTCCAGTTGTATCAACTTCTTCTATACAAATTTATCACTGGCAAAAATTTTAGAATTGATAGAATCTTCTCCAGCATTCAGCGTTTTAATAGATAAATATTCTTTCATAACTTGCTTAAAGAAATTACAGTATTTAAATTAATATGTGTACAATAATTTAAGCGAAAACAAAATTACATTCTGAGGCTTATTTACGCTAACTGATTGTAAAATCACGCACATTTTTTTCGGGCATTTTTAAAATTTATTTGCACAGATCTTCAATTATGCATTGACACATACGAATCCAAATGTTGTCTTAATATATTATTTTTTCCTCTGTTTTGTAGGTTTTGATTGTTACACAATAAATGCTATCAAAATATATTATGCAACAAAATAATTAATTGGGGAAGTGCTAATCAATAACTCACATAGTAATTCAGACACTTAAAAGTTCGTTGAGGTGTTTTGGAAGACGAAGCATTTGTCATATTTTTAGAATTAAAATATATCACAAAAATTGTCTGCATTTCAAATCTACACCATTTGCGTATCTTTGACGCAGTGACCGCAGAAAACATCGCGGATGAAAACGTCGCGGAGGAAACAACGCAGGGCGAAAACGTAGTGGTACAAAGCATCGTGGGAGAAAAGAAAGCAAAGACAAAATATCTCAATTCTAAAACATCGTGGTACAAAATATCGTGGTCAAAAATAAAGCGGATTAAAAACTTCGCAGTTTAAAACATCGTCGTCGAAAATATCGCGGTAAAAAATAAAGTACCTACAAATCATCGCGTGACGGTAACATCGCACACATGCGTTTTCAGGTTTTAAAAGTTGTAAATGCTTTTTCTCATAATGATTTGGGAGCGCAAGAAGGAAAGAGGCATTCCTCTAGTACTGTATTTCATATTTGGAATTAACTAATAAATTTTTGCTGAAAAAATAAGAACGAAACTTAAGCATTTAAATATTGAAAATGAGTAGAAGATTAATGCAACTTATGAGAACTTGATAGAAATATAAATTTACATAATTAATTAACAAGAGTCATTAATAAATTAACCTTCTTTTTGCAAAGTTTTACTGATATTTTATCTGAAGAATACAGTCTAAAAATGCTTAGAAAAAGGAAGATAAATAACTGCATGAGGTTACATCTATAAAAATTGCTTAGCTAATTATGAAATTACTTTGTTTCACGTTTGTTTATCTGATATTATTTTGGTGAAAGTTATACTGCTTGTTTTGTTTTCGTTTATTCCTAAAGTGTCGTTAGATTTTCATGTATAGCGTGGAATCAATTTTTTGGATGTCGTTTTATTAGTTATGACGAAAGTCAGTTACATAATAGGTCAGTATGGGATTTGAAAAACGCATGCGTGGGATGTTATCGTCATGCGATGATTTGTAGGTACTTTATTTTTTACCACGATATTTTCGACAACGATGTTTTTGAACCGCTTTATTTTCGACTACGATATTTTATACCACGATGTTTTAGAACTGCGATGTTTTTGCTTTCTTTTCTCCCACACGTGTTTAACCGCGCCGCTTTCGCCTTGCTTTGTTTTCTCCGCGACGTTTTCGTCCACGATGGTTTCGGCTGTTACCCTTTGTCACTTATATTATCTTTAACACTAGCATTTCAAAGGCATTATGTGGTATTTATACTGGTTCATAGAATTCCTTTCTCTGATTCCAAATTTGTTTCAGGAGTGTTCTCAAGATTATATGGACCATAACAATTGTGAGCGTATGCTGTTTAGCAACCAGTGTTTGTCCCGTTTTAGACGTCCTCTATTTTGCTGTCTCAGATAATGCAAATTCTCATTTCACAGTTACCTAACGTCTGCATTAAATCGGCATTATCAATGACGGTGATGTAACTCTCGACCTTCCCTATTTCTATTGCATTTACATTCAGCAATTTTGGTCTTCTTCCGCTCTGCGGTATTCGAAGCTCCCACATACATATATTCAGCATTTCAAAGATTATTACTACCAGAGTTTTATCGAGATCTTACTACATATTTATGTTAATGGCAAATGTCGTATCCAATTTGTTTAGCATCTCCTGATCCCTACCTTTCACCTTCAAATCTAACTGCATACAACATTATCCATCTCGTCCGTTCCTCCACTTATTGCTATCCGCTGCTTTATTTAACACTGTTAACCTGGCCTCAATAAATTCAGCATCACTTACCTATAGCTTACAGATACAGGTAGAAGTGGACGGGATACCAGAATTTGACTATCGGTCATACAGGTATATTCCGCCCTACTTACTTTGTACTTCATCCCTGGTTTTCAAAGAGAATATCTCGAGGATGTTGTCCCAACTACTTTTACTCTAACACCAGCCTTTCCAGAGGACTTTGTCTTGCCATTTTTGAACGTCCCATTACCGTACACAATATATACACTTACAGACACCTACGGCTTTCCGGGATTCGAACTCACCCCATCGGTATTGCAGTCACCATTACTAACCACTACAACTACAACGATTTTCTCGATTGGAGTTCTGCATCTTTATCGTCCTGATTTTCTGAATTGATTTAGTATTTTCTTCTTCATTTGAAGTAAATTGTTATTCCAGATTTATCATCATCTCTATGTTCACAGTAAATTGCTATTGTTTTTACCATAAATGCTCTACACAGGATCGGTTTTGCGTCCAGAAGACTAAGACAAGTGAACAGGTCACCTGAGTCACTTACCTCTATAACGGCTACGTGGCTTGCACTGCCTTACAGTAGATTGTAAATGTATCTGGAATGAATTTAAATTTTGTATGTTACTGGATTGACGAGAAAATGTTTTTAGTAGTCGATGTTTCCTTTCCGTTTCAAATGCTATTTTCCAGTTTTAATATCATTTAAAACATTTCAAGAAGCTAAAGCAGTTCACTAAGGATTAAAACGATACGTAGGCGAAATGCTTTTCAATATCCTATGAATTTAAAGATTAAATATTTTCAAAGAGTGTGAAGGTATCGCCGTAAAGTCTAACAGGTGAAATAGCTCTGAATATATATAACTGAAAAACAGAAATTAAATGAATATCGAAATAGATTCAGACGTAAAACTGAGACAACATTTTTCTTTTTCCTCAAATCGTTCAATCCAGAAAATTATTTTCTCATCTTATCCTTCCTTTCTCTCCTCCATCTCCTATACTACTTGAACTAAAGAATCAAAGAACTGCATGACAAGAAAAGATTTCAATATAAATAAAGTACATTAACGATATAGAAGTGACAATTCAAAATAAATGAGAAAATAATCATTCTTTTTAAGATAAATATAAATTTCTGACTTAGCCCAAAGGTTAAACGAAACTTCTTAGGAATAATTTCAGTACTTGAAAGCCATAAAAAATTAAATACAAATATTAAGTGCCCGAAGTCTTATTCTGAAGAAGATTGAAAGTATAAATAAAATGCAAAATAGTTTTCTGAGAAACTTCAGAAGTAACCTTATGAATTCCTTTTGTTATCGTGTGAAAGAAATTACTTTGAATACAAAAGATTTTTTCGTCTATTGAAAGGTTCAAGAAAAAAAACTGATTTTAATCTCTTACACGTGGAGAAGTATTTTTAAATATTCACTGTTGATTTTTTAATAGGAATTCGAGAATAAATATCTAAATTCATAATTTTCGTTTATATAATGCGTGTTGTTTGTAATTTGACAATTTAGCCATTTTATAAAAAAATTAAAGTTTCAAACTGTCATCTTGTTTTTTCACTGTCTTTACAAGCTTTACTCATATTTCGTTTTCTCGTTCTAAAGCGTAAAACGAGAGATTATTATTATTTTCGCTACCGTGTTTCATTAAGTCATTACCGTGTTGCCGACTACAAAAACCATTCAAGAATGTTTCATTTAATTGTCAGCTATTTAGGGAGAAAAAAGGTAGATGTAGTTTTTCAGTAGCTTGAATTGTTTCTAGGATACCTGAAAAGTTTTAACCTTTGAGAGACACTATTTCTTGATTACAAATCACAGAATAATTGAAGTTTATGAACAATAATTAAGGCCTAAGGGTCAAATTTCACAGTGAGACAAATTAAGATATCGAAATACGTACTTGTTTAGATTAGAGGAACTTAACGCTTTCTTCAAAACATCAATTTTAGTTCGAATTCATATGACATTTTTAATTATAACAGATTTACTTAATTGTCTTTAGATTCTGCTTCTATTTCTTAAATAATTGCAATTAAAATTTAATTCATTATCCTATATTTCAAATTCATTAACTTATAGTTCTATTGTTGCTAAAAGTACTTCGAAAGATTTTGGTATGATTAGAAAAAATGATTTTATCAATATCCAAGTTTGAGGCAAAGATGTTTTCCAAAATTCTTAACGTAGTTTCAACTGTTTAGTAATGTTCTGTTTTAAATCATTTAGTTCATATCATAACTCGTCAGATTTTTTTTTATCAATGGCAGGGCTCTCAGCCGAATTCGGATTGGCCACTATTAAGGCCAGAAGTGACTCTCACTTTTATTATAGAGGAACATAATAGGTGGTCCACTTTTGCCTCCTATGAAGGAAAGAAGAGTTACAAAGATGCTTTCTCCGAGATTCGAACTTGGGCCGTTTGGTATCGCAGTCGTCTCTTCCAACTACTGTGCCATCTGAGCAGCTAACTCACCAGATATAGGAAGGTTAAAAATTAGAGGAAAACTTCTAGCAGAAAGAGGAGAATTTATTTTAATTATATACTTCAGATTCGTCTCAAATATTCTTTTAACCATCAGTGATGGAGGTTTTTCAAAACCTAATAGCAAATTCTGATATTATATTACGAGTTTTCTCTTTCATTCCATTTCCTTTCTAAATTCTTTTTTCCTTTAATTAAAAATAAATTTTCAGATGAACAAATCCTGTAGAGACATTAGGTTATTTAGTAGCAGGAGACATGAAAAATATGCAATTCCTTCGCCGGGAATCGAACCGCGGACCTCTGAATTCCGGCTCAGTGTGCTGACCATTACACCACGAAGGCACGCTACGAAAGCGGGAGATATACCTTATATACTCCCCTTTTTAAAGGGCGACTAGGGTTTTAGGGGACCTAGTCGCCAAATCCTGGGTGTGGAGAGTCATCATCCACAACCCTTTTAGTTCGGGCGCCACTGTAGAGACATTAGGTATTTTTCTTGAAGCAGGAGATATGAAAAATAAGCAACGCCTTCGCCGGGAATCGAACCACGGATCTCTGAAATACCGGCTCAGTGTGCTGACCATTACACCACGAAGGCACGCTAAGAATGCGGGAGATATACCTTATATACTCCCCCTTTTTAAAGGGCGACTAGGGTTTTAGGGGACCTAGTCGCCAAATCCTGGGTGTGGAGAGTCATCATCCACAACCCTTTTAGTTCGGGCGCCACTGTAGAGACATTAGGTTTATTTCGAAGCAGGAGTCATGAAAAATATGCAGTTCCTTCGCCGGGAATCGAACCGCGGACCTCTGAATCCCGGCTCAGTGTGCTGACCATTACACCACGAAGGCACGCTACGAAAGCGGGAGATATACCTTATAATCCAAATTAAATATAATAAGGAATTTTTTTTTACTTTGTACATCGGAATGTTAAAGGACAAAAATGCTTAAGGAATGTTAAAGGACAAAAATGTTTACATATCGCCGCAATTTTGCTAATCACCGGATTTCAAATTTAGAATCTCATATAAATTTTCTCTCTCTCTCAAAAGTTTATTATAGATTTTTCTTCACGAAATTCTCATAAACATTTTCTGAGAAACAAAAGTGTTTTCTTTGTTTGCTATCCGGGATAATTCAGGAAAGCTTACTCTGTGTATTTCCAATATTGGGAACTTAAATTCCATGAACTCCAACAAAGTTTAAATGACTCATATCTGCTGGATATACGGATCAAGAACACCAGCAGTAAATGAAGTTAGTTCTTCTAACAATTTTCCTTCCTACTTTTTTTCTTTTTTTTAAAGAAAGAAATTGTGAGGAAAAGCGAAAAAAGTTAATAACTACTCCGGAAACAGATGGCTCCTTAATCACGTTTGTTTCGGGCCTAGCCGATTACATTGTCGACATTAAGAAGCAATGACTCGATGGACATGGAGGCCACCCACGTTTTTCATTATTTTTTGCAGAGTGTGATACTTACTTATTTGTTACACGAAGACTCTCTTTTTTGTGGAAATGGGTGGCAATTCTTCTCGTGTCAGCTTCAGATTACAAGATTATTATTAACAATATTGCAATTCCATTTATTCATCATTCTGTGTCAGTGATGATTATTTGATTTGCAATTTATTGCAGTATAAAATTTCCAGAAAGAATTAAGCTATTAAATAGAGAGAGTTATCATTCAAGCTGTCCGCTAAAGTTGATTTTTATTACCTCGACATAAATAACGTTTACGCAGCTACCTTATAACCTATTTTCTCCAACATTTCTGCATGCCGTCGTGGCGTAACGGTAGCACACTCGGCACGTATTCAAGGGGTCCAGAATTCGAGTCCAGTCGCCCTTTAAAAGGGGGGATATATAAGGTATTTTCCTTCTCCTTCTAGCATTCCTTCTTTGTGTACCGGTTAGCACACTTGGCGCATATTCGGTAGACCCAGATTCGAGTCCCAGCAAGGGCACTGCTCATTTTTCACGTCTTGTGCATCAAAATAACTGTACCTTAACTCTGAAACTAAAAGGTGGTGCATGATTCTTCTTCACCACCAGAATTTAGCAAATGGGTCCGTTAAGCTCCAATCCTCCTTTAAGAGGAGAAGTATATAAGGTATTTTCTCCCTCCTTTCTGCACGACGTCATGTCGTAACGGTAACGCACTCAGCGCGTATTCGAGAGGTTTACGGTTCGAGTCCCGGGAAGGACATTGCATATTTTTCACATCTCCTGGTTTAAAAAATATTAATAAAATATTAAGACCTAATAGCAAAGCCAGTCTTATATATATATTTTTTCATTTTTTTTAAGTTTATTTTTTACATTGTTTTCATGTATATATCTGTAAGAGAAATTTAAGAGTAGTATTTGCAAAGGAAAAAGATTGTGTGTTTTAAAATAAAACAGATTAACTGATAAATGAAAAGTATGAAGGTAAAAAACACAGTGGCCTTATTTAATATTAAAAGAAATCCCTATTGTTCTGATGAGTGATCAGAACAGAAGTTCCTCTTTTTCAGGAACAAACAAATTCGGCAAAGAAGAGTTCTTAGTTCTGATGCATTCCGCGATTATCATGCTAATTTCATGACATGCCCAGCTCTCTGAAATTTTGCCATTGAGGGCACATGGCGATAACAGTTTCTTAGCGTTGTTCTGTACATAGTTAGAATATGAGGTAGGAAGATGCGATGTAATTGGTTGTCACATGGGCGCCAGCAAGTTATGTGATTGGCTGAGGATTCTCCTTGATACTCCTGTGTTCAAAATTTGGGAAATCTGAATATGAAAGGTAGTATATTGAATTCCCTTTCGGACTCGTATTGCAAATTTACAGTGAACTCATATCGAGTGTTTTGATAAAGAAAGAACTGTTTGATCTCCCTATTGCAAAGGGTTAAAACTCATTTCATTTAAATATCCGACGGAATATACCAAACAGTAGTGGCAAAGAGTAATACAAGAAAGATTATGACATAAAAAAACTGTTAATTAAAAAAAATCTTACAACTCACGGCAAAAAATTCAAGCATTGTTGGTATTAAAACTATACTTATATAAAAAATTACAAAATAATAACTAAATTTATAATGGCAAATCATCAATGTAGGAAATAATTGTGCACAATATGAAAATCCAGAAATACATTATATATATGCTTTACTTTATCTTAGTGTTATTCACTTTAAACAACAGATTTCGTTTTCTTCCTCCCTCCATTTTTAAGCGACATTTCGCTACATTTGTTGATGACTAGTGTAAATAATTTATTTCTCTAATTTTCTTACAGTTACCTGCACACAAGCTCGGGAATTCTCAGTTTTCATTATTTCAGTGATCATATTATCATGCACATCTTTTCGTATGAAATAAATTATTTGCGAGGTCCTAATGAAGTCAATTGAAATAAATGAAAACTTTAGCATTTTGGAACAAATAAAAACCCAGAAAATCGAGTTTGGAATAAATGAAAAACTGTATTAAGTACATCGGACCTTGAAATTATTGCATTCTAAATCGAAAGTGTGTGCAATATAAACAGCTTAACAAACGTCGTACTTTAACCAATCTTAAATGTTTATACAAAACTTACATTAGCCTACAATTAAACAAACCTTATTTAGTATAAATTCTGTCAAATGTTTCATCCAAATTACTAAACTACAGCGTTTGCTCTTCCTGGCCAAAACTCTTTGGGTGTCTGACGTTACTGACACATTGTCTGCTCAAAAGCATCAACTTCCTAAAAACTTTTTTCCTAAAAAACTTTCCTAGTTCCTTTTTATTTTCGTTTCCTTCATTTTGCGTAATGGCAGACCGCACATTCAGTTGAACAATGTTAAGCGAATTACGCACACTGAGCATGCCCAGAAGAGAATTGGCGCAACTACGACTTTGGGGTAATTTTAAAAGAAGATAAATATGGTATATGATCGATATTCTGTTATCTGGACGTAAACAGTTCGAGGTTTTAAAACTTGTTAGATTGTACGTTGCTTCATTACTTAGGTGTAAATATCAATTGTAAACTCCCCAAATTTTCGTTTAAGAAGGATTACAAAACAGGAAACATTACATGATGTTGTTTATTGTTTGTACTTCTGAGGAATAAAAGCAATCGATTATTTACCGTGCGTTCCATTCATAAATACTTAAACAACTTAAGGAATATATCTAGTTTAAATTATTGAATTAAAGCCAAAGAAATTATTACAAATAACTGATATTAAATGTAATGTTTATGAACAAAATAAACCAAAATTAAATGAAACCAAAGCAAGTGCAACAAGCAAAAAAAAAAAGTGTCCATAGTATTGCAATCGTAAAGAGTCGCTAAGGCCGACATGACGAACAGGATTGTTTAGGGCTGTTTATTTTTATTCGCCAGTATTTTCTCCCACGCCAACAGTACACTATTGAGCATGCTCAGTAAGCGAAATTCGTTAACATTGATCAACTCAATGTGCGGTTTGCCATTACGCCTTCATTTTTGACGAGTGATGTCTTTGAATAAATCACATCACCTGTACAAGCCAAGCTACGTCATTCGTTTCTCCACTAGCATAAGTCAAGTGACGTCATTAAATTCAAACTGTGGAAAGAGCATAACACTGTTTGTCTAATGAACTTGTTTTTCATTATGTCCTTAAACTACCGCATATTGTAGCTTCACACTCTCGAAGTAGCTGATAAAAGGAACCAAGGCACTGATTTAGCAAATATTAGTACTGCTTAGAATAATAAGGAGTCCTGAATGGACAGTTTGCTTCTATTCGTTTTACTTCTCTCATTACCAACCAATTGCACTGCACTCCTACTCTTAGTTACGCACAGACATTTCACACTTTCCAGACTTTCCAGTGGGTGCCAGCACATTGTGGCGTTAAGAGAAATGAGATGGCGGACCTTTTGGTAAAAATGGTATGGATATTTACAAAGGTCTTCCATTGACCTATCTCTTCACTCCCCTAAACTAGAAATCAATACGATTTGTAAAAATCCCTTTCGTAATGCTGCTGTTAGTGCTACTGAACATAAGTCATGGAGGGGGCTATTAAAAGTCGATTGTGTTTCGGACTCTCCTCGTGCTACTTCTGTGGCTGAGTTTAGACTACTGACAGGGCATGACTGCCTTCGTGCTCATTTGTTTCGTTTTAATCTGACTACCTCACATTTACGTGCTTTGTGTGATTCAGAACAAGTCATAGATGCTGCTCATCCGGACGTGTGTTCTGCACTTACTGGTTTGAACTGTATTGTAAAGACGTTTTGGAAAGCTCGTTGCCTAATAACCCGACGGTCAATGACCAGACATTTGATAAATAAATTAGTTATGCATGATGATATATATGATACCTCCATAGCATCTTACTAACCGGGAAAATGTTCAATCTTTACCGAAATAAGATACATGTTGAAAAGCTAACCCTTGTGAGATCGTAAGACAGAAAACTGGTAAGTTAAGCCATTATAAGTAGGCAAGTAACCTGAACCTTGAATTTTACAATGAACAGGGGGCACAAAATTATGCTTGTAAAACGTCATAATGTTGTCCAAAATGCACAAAATACATAAAATGTTACACAATATGTATTTAAAATCGTCTGCAAAAAAGAGTGATTGACTACTTTTAGAAGAATAACAGCTGTGGTAAGACATTGCACAGAAGAAATTTTACTTAAATTGAAGCTGACGGTATTCATTATTATTAGATAACTGCGACAACTATCTCATGATAAAAGAAAGCGAAAAATCGATTGAAATTCAAAATGAAAGAATAAACTGTAAAATCGATGCAAAGGTTTTTCCAACTAAAGTTTCAAAAATAAATAATTT
Organism: Stegodyphus mimosarum; assembly: GCA_000611955.2. NCBI lineage: Eukaryota > Metazoa > Arthropoda > Arachnida > Araneae > Eresidae > Stegodyphus > Stegodyphus mimosarum. The sequence goes on along the minus strand of KK122455.1, from coordinate 32,267 downwards.
ATCTGTGCTGTCAGTTAAGTGCCACGTTTACTTGAAATTTTATGGGGAAAAGGTACTAATATCGAGTGATTCTAAATGCATTCTGAAAGAAAGAGCAAACTGAAGCAGCTAGTATTCCCATCGCTTTTATCATAAATTAAATATGCCGCGTTTTTTACTTTAAAGTAATAATTCACTTGAATCTTAAAAATGAGAAACATCAGGATTTACTTTTCATTTTTTTTCAATTAAAATCTTTCTGTTGAAAATTATAGCCTATCATTTCATTTTTAGGAATCTATCTGTATATTACACGTACACCCTTTAAAGGTCAAATAGCAATTAAATTTTTTAACCTAACAGTTTCTGGTGAGGTTTCTTTATAAGTGAAATAGATTATAAAACCACATTAACCCTATTTTTCAGCAAATGAAACAATCATTCCATGGGTTTGTAATCTTTAGAATCTCACGATGCCTTGCAGTATTATCGTTGGTTCAAATTGGCTATTCACCGATATATGAACTCTTAGGTCCATCTGCGCTAAACCAATCAAAATGAAATTTCAGTTAAAATTATTTTAAGGTATACGATCGAGACTAGGATGATTTAAAACACTATTGCTCTCACGGTTGCGGTTACAGGGACAGGGCAAAGTGGATGAAACACCAGAACTTCGTCAGTGACGTTTACAGGTCCGCCACATTACTGTACCCGCTGGAGGTTCGGTTGGCCTGTATGAGCAGCCAGCCCAACTAGGCATTTACAAATATACTCTCTAATTCTAATTAATGCTCTAATTCTAGACTTTCTTATTGAATATACGCTTACAATAACATGGTATAAAATTAGTATAATGAACTTAATCAATTAACAGAAGTTGGATTATGATAGATTAATATAACATAATTACATCAAACATACATTAGTACATCATAAAAACAGTATATTTGCATTAGCATATCTAATTAATCAAACTACATTAACCATATTTAAGGAACTAGTTATTGTAGAATATTTTATGCATCTCCTAGTACATTGTGATGTTCCTAAGGCAGTTCTCTTGTTAATACATTTCCTTTCATTTTTATCTTGTTACAGATAATTGCAACATTTCTGAAATCTTACACTGTTTTTGTAAATTAATATATCATAATTACTTCAAACATACATTAGTAAATTACATAATACTTCCATTTATATTAATATATCTAATTAACGTCTAATTATATTAAACAATTTTTAATAATTTAATTATTACATTTTGTTTCTATCTCCTAGTGCATTCTCATATTCTTAACGAAATCATTTTGCTAAAACACTTCCTACCATTTTGAGCCTAACATTTCTGAAATCTTGCATTATTTTTGTTGTGGAATATATTGTATTTATACAGCCATGATAGCGTCTTGATATATGTCTTACTTTTATATGAGAAACGTTCCCTTCATAATCAAGGAAATCTTTTGTTGTGGCTGAGGGATCGTTAGTCAGCAATTAATGTATTAAGGTGTAATTTGTGTTCTTTGCTGCGTAGCTCTTTTGTGAGCTGGAACTTAAAAATAAAGTGCTTTGAGTCTCAATTTTCCCCACATACACACTTGTCTGATTTGCTGAGGTTTTGTGCAACGTGGGGAAAGGACCATGTCTAGATATAAACATATTGATAAAGAAGTCATATGAGATTGGATAATATGTGGGTTTTTAATAGAATTTAAAGCGCCTTCCACCTTTTTGAATACAACACCTATCTTTTTTCCTGCGCAAACTGATCAAATATTGAAAAATCATAAATGGCGTTTGATTGGTACACGTATGACGAAAATTCCAGTGCAAAGAAGAGCATTGTAAACACCAATGCCAACAAGAGACAGGAGAGGGAAAACCTTTATTAGATTACAATTTTTCAACTAGCCCACCTTCGCAGACGATAACGTATTGCATGCGGCAGAGTGTTAACAAGAATAACAAACGCAATACCGCAGGAGAATCTGTATAATACTACGTTTTATGGCATCTTCAATTCTGACAAATATCATGGATTTGATGTGTACCCCTTAGCTTTTAGATAACTCTAGAACCAGAAATGCATAGGAGGGAGGTCGAGGGTTCGCGGTGGCGACGAAACTGCAAAGTTCCGAAAGTTAATTCTAAATCCAAATTGCTATTTCAGCACTTGTCTAACAAATGTCGCTATATGTGGAGGCGCCCTATCTTTCATCCATACAATGTTATTAATGTCATTTTGTTGCTGCAGTTCTGGAATTATGTAATTCTGTAACATTGTTGTATATCGAGCACTTGTGATGGGGCATGTTTTCGTACCTATGAAATTTACCTCTTCGAAGATGTACGTACCTAGAAAGAATGCGCTTCGCGGTCGCACCTCTTTGTCACTTTATATGAGATTAAATGCACTGATGTCACATCGGGATAATTTTCGTGAGCCCAGTCAGCTCTGTTCTCGGAGTTTACGTTCCCAGTTAAGCAGAAGTGTGGCTGATCTGTTCTTAATATCCGCAGCGGCCGTCTTCATTCGCAGAGTCGACACGCTATTACTCGTCTCGAAGTTTGAATACCTAGAAGCGTTCGCTTCTCAAAGTGCGTATCCGCAGAATGCAGCATGGAAGGCTGAGAACTGTGGTTCATTCAAAATGCGGGCAACACTTCTTATAGTATGGAATGGATCTGCAGTAATCGTATTATGATCTTCAGTAGCAACTTCTGCAGGAACACATGGTTTTTCGGATCGCGGTCTTTCGCATCGAGTTTCTTCATATTCTTTTACGGAATCACGCACAGGTTTTACGGAGCATAGTCCTCGTCTTAGCTTATAATTTCGGCGATAAACTCGCACTGCTTTCGCAGTACTTTTCTCTTTCATATAAAGGAGGTTTATCAAATCACTTAGTTAGTCACCTTGTCACCCTCTAAGTATTATGTTCTTAGCGCATTTGAACACCTGATTGTAGAAATTATCTTAATGTTTTATGCCACCAACTTTGGTCATACGTGTATCATACAAACAATACAACGCCAATTATGGCTTTTCAATGCGCTGATCAGTTTGCGCAGAAAAGAATAATGGCTGACATACGAAAATGTTTCCCTGGAACCGTAATCGTGAGTGATCTATTGTTTTAAGTCATCACAATCTCGAGCGGGTACCTTGAAATAACAAAGTCTGAAATTTCAGTAAAATTTCGATTGATTGAAATTTCGTTTCGATTTCGATTGATTGAAATTTCATTTCGATAGGCTGCTAGGATTCATGTAACGGGGAATTCTTTTAGGACCACCCTGTAGCTCAGATAAGATGGTAAGTTGCAATCTATTACCGTACAGTGAACAGTTCCAAATAATGATGGAGTAGAAATGTTTGTGAATTTAATTTAAATGAGAAAATGAGTATAAAAGGGAGCCAAGATGGCTTAGCTATGAACTAGTAACTAGGGCTATGGTAGAGAGATGTGCTCTGTTAAACTGTCCTAATATAGCTTGGAAGCATACTGATGATGGCAGAACACCTTGATTTACACAGGATTTGAACTCAAGTATCTGTTCTAGTTTACTTGGGTTTCATAGCTCAACGAAATGCGGAATTTGGAGGAGCAATATATGCAATATTATTTGGATAATCTTTGATAGAATCATATAACAGCAAAAACCACTATTAGCGCAGTAAGTGGAGTACCAGATTTTCAAAACTGCAACAGCTTATGGCATGATATTTGTTCACGCCTGCGAGCGCAGCGCCCCCGGTTAAAAAATGTTACTAGTGATGCTGTCGACGAGAGTAACGAGTCAGTAGGCGAGAGATGTTAATAAAGGAGAGTGTGTTTACCTTACTACTGAGTTATTGTTATTTATACAGTCCACTGTGTGATTATTAAGCAAATTATTTATGAGAATGAGAACCAGAGTACATATAAAATACGCAAAATTTTAACATAGTTATTACTCAAATTTAAGAATTCATTTAGGAAATAATTTACTTTTATATTAAGTGAAATTCTAGAGTCATTAAGTTTTTTGAGTTCATCAGCAAAGTCTTTCACAATAACTTCAGTAGGAATCACTTTACATGGATACTCATCCTTCATCAGGAAACCAGGACCCTTCCACCAGAACTCACTTTGGACAAGCTTGATAGAGTCAAGTCCCCTGGAGATAATATCAGCCGGATTTTCACCTGATGGAACGTGCCGCCACTGTCGCACATCCGTCATTTCTTGAACCACCGCTACTCGATTAGCAACGAATGTTTTCATACAGCAAGGCTCTTTTTGTAGCCAACATAAGACTATCATAGAGTCACTCCAAAAAAATACATTATTAATATTAAGTTTCAGAGCAGATATTACTCGATTCATTAATTTCGCAAGCAATACAGCTGATTAGCTCTAATCTTGGTATGCTAACTCTTTTTATAGGAGAAACTCTTGATTTACTTGTTACAAGCCTTATTATTACTTCACCACATTGGGAGATGGATTTACAATAAACTACAGCTCCATACGCTAACTCAGAGGCATCACAAAATCCGTGTAACTCAATAACAATTGCTTCTGCAACAAGAATGCATCTCTTAATTTCTAAATTACATATATGAGGCAGTTCAGAGAAAAATCGTTGCCATTCCTTGGCTTCTTTTTCAGGTAGAGGATCGTCCCATTTGAGCTTCAAAAACCATAGTCTCTGAAGAAATATTTTAGCTTTAGCTATCACGGGACCTAATAAACCAAGTGGATCAAAGATTCTTGCTATTGTTGACAAAACTTGCCGTTTAGTAATTTTACACTCGTCTTCTAGTTTCACTTTAAAATTAAAACAATCTTTATCTGCTTTCCAGGAAACACCAAGAGCTGAAACTTCATTCGCGCACTGGAATGTGTATTCATCATCAACGTTAACTGCAAGTTCCGGATTGTTGCTACACCATTTGTGCAGAGACATAGTTGCACTTCTTAAAATCTCAATCAATTCTTGCTGCAACTTCTTTGCCGAACTCAATGAACTGGACCCTGTTAGCACATCATCCATGTAAAAATCACTTTGTAGAACTGCAGCCGCTAATGGAAAATTTCTGAACTCATCTATAGCAAGCTGACGTAATGTTCTCATGGCTAAGAAAGGTGCACTTACTGTGCCATAGGTGACCGTATTCAACTCAAAAGTTTTTACTGGACCATTAATTGACTCTTTCCACAAAATTCTCTGTAGCTGCCGTTGAGTAGGATCAATCGATATCATTCGGTACATCATTTTGATATCCGCTGTAAAGGCATAAACATGTTTTCGGAAACGTAGCATAATCGAAAACAAGTCCTCTTGAATTACACCACCATTACATTGAATTGAATTCAGGGAATTGCCTTTTGACGTTGTAGTCGAAGCATTGAACACTACTCTCAAAGGTGTCGAACTTTTCTCAGGGCGATAAATCCCAAGGTGTGGAATATAGTACGTTCCCTTCTGCTCGTCATCTTCATTCTTGACTTCAGTCATGTGACCTAGTTCTCCATATTCACGTAGAAATTCTGAGTACAATAATGCGTAATTTTCATCTTTAGTCAAATGAATCCACAACGAGTTCAACCTCTTAATCGCGATTTGTTTCGAATTCCCTAAACACAGTGGATCTTCCTTAAACGGCATCTTCACTAAGTATTTTCCATTATCTTCACGACTATAATTGTTTTTAAAATGCTCTTCACAAAATTCCGATTCTTTACTTCTCTTCTTTGCTACCTCAACGTTTTCGAGTTCCCAAAATTGCTTGAGTGTGTTATCTAAATTTGTTTCTTCTGTTATCACACCACAATGAACACCACTCTCTTTTTCTGTTACGTAACTCCCAGACGCAAAAAATCCAAACACACTGTTTTGCAGAATGATATTAGAATTGTCAAATCGAGTTTGACCAGGTTGTAACAACTCTAAATATATCTCTGCACCGAGCAAACAGTCAATACGTTTGGGAATGTTAAACTTGTCATCAGCTAACTTTATATGTCTAACATTCTCCAGAGAAATGTTTACTCTTTGTGAGGGTATAAAGTCTGTCGTTATCTTCGGAACTACCAAGAAATCTAAATTTTTAATATAACTTCTATTTTCGTTACGAATATTTGCCTTAACTCTTGTTTTTATTCTTAGAGATGAATCATTTAAACCGCTAACTACTATATCTACCTTTTCTTTTTTTAATTGCATGATATCTACGATATGTTTACTTAACAGACAAGATTCACTTCCCCCATCCAAAAGGCATCGTAATTTATATTCACTTCCTTTTTCATCTGTCAAAATACATATCGCCGTACATAGCAACACTTTACTTTTCTTTTTATTCGAATGATTAGTCATGAATGTTAAGCTTTGCACAAACTCTGGCGCTTGTATATTAGGAAATTTAGGATCTTCGCACACCGGGGTTGTCGATGGCCTTGAACTCTGAAGCGTATTTGCTGACTCACTTTTAATTGCAACCTCATTTTTTCTACACGCGTTGCGATTTTCACTGGAGTTTCGGTTTGGAAAATGCAATGTTTTATGATGTCTCTTTTTGCAAAAACAAGACAATTTTGAAGAGCAATTTAATACAGAGTGTTTGTTAGACATGCAGTTAAAGCAAAGATGATTATTTTTAACTACTTCTACTCTATCATTCACTGATAATTTTAGATAAATTGGACATTTAGATAGATGATGATATTCAGTTTTACATAACACACAATTAGAAGAAATATCTGAAAGAAATACTTTCGAAACATTTTTCAAAGAACTCTTATAAATATTAGAGCTTACAGCAAATGATTTTCCTTTAGATGTGAAAAACAAATCCACCTCTTTTCCTAACTCACTGGGTTTAAACCACTTGTCTCCTTGTCTCACACTAATATGTGTTGCTGTTTCTTTATCAAGAGTTTGATAAATTTTGTCTGATATTATAAGTTGATTTAATGATTCAAAATCCTTTACATCTCTTAATTTTAAATAATAGTTCCAACTAGTAGTTAAACGCGAAGCAAACTGAACATGAGTTTCATTTTGTAGTCTCGATGCTTTCCTAAATTGCTCTAAACATGAATAAGGTGTTGGTTGAAATTCTCGTAACACTATTTCTTTTACTTTTGTGTAATTAATTAAATCTTTCTCCTCTATATAAGTGATAATATTAGATGCCTTATCACCTAACAAATTCAACAAAATTTCCGCTTTGTATTTTTCCGGTATTTCCTTAGAAACAAATGCCCTCTCTAAAGAGGAAAAGAAAAATCCCCAACCTTCTGGTATTGTAGGTATTTTCATAGTTAAAGTACGAATGCTTTTTATAAATGTGTCTAACAATTCGTTATTATTCTCGTTTTTAGGAATATCCGATTTTATTTCTGCGCGTATTTTAACCAACTCTAGCTCTGCTTTAGAACGTTCCAACTTAATTTTCTCAAGTTCTAACTGTTTGGATTCCTCAGATTTTCTTCTCTCAATGATCATGTTTGCGATTTCATTCACAGAATCTGGATCAGATTTATACGGATCACTGTATTTGATGGCTGTGTTTAATTCTAAAACTGTCATTTTATCTGTTAGCTCAACTCCTATTTCAAAGGCTATAAGCCTTAAATCCTCTTTAATTGCACCTTTAAACATTTTTTGTTCTGACACAACTCAAATTTCAAAGAAATACAACAAAGTTCACAACAGTGCTATTAAGTATAGGCTCAAATTAAATCTCAAATAATTCAAATAGTAAATTACCACCTACTTGACCGTTGAATATTCTTCTTTCGAAACCAGAAGTAGCCACACCCTTGTAGTTCACATAACTTCTGAAGACGTTTCTCATTTACAATTGGCTTAAGGGCCAATATTTTAAAAATGTAACATCATGTATAAGAATGTATTTTGAATAGTATGAAGATAAATAGATATTAGTAATAAAAAGAAAACTGGAGAAATTTGCATACACAGTTATGAACACACATGTTACAGGGTTATGAAACAAATCTTAAACTGATACTTTGTGAATTTAAACCGAAACTTTTCTTTAGCTTTTACTCTGTTACATTGAAAGCTTATTAACACTTCAATTGATATAACTATAAAAACAAATATTTTATTTAAGTTAATTAATTTATTCTCTTGAATTAATGTATAGGCACTTAAAGGTTACTTAAAGTAAATCCAAGAGAGATAAAGAGCAAATATCCCTCTGCATATTATTTGAAAGAAAAAAATAGATGTCTCAAAAACAGAATGTTATTTTGGATGATTTTATAAGCAGTATTAAATTAGCTAGTTAAAATTATTCAAATAAAAAAGAATTTGTGTTATTGTTGTGAAAAACTCGATCTTGTGATAGCAGAACGAGCCCATGAAATTCATCGTGACAAGGAGGCAAAATTGCGCCTGTAATTCGCAAGACACTATGCAGGTGATCGTATGACTTTGCTCAGATCCGCCCCCAAATTTGAAACTGAGCACCCCAGGGGAATGGATTCGAGGGTCTGCTACCTCCCTTCAACTAATACCAACCTATCGAAAGGACTTTCCCATATTTTGAGAGCCCCCCACGCCGCACAGATACTACACATTTACAAACATCCATGCTTTCTCCGGGATTCGAATCCAAGCCCTTGGGTACAGCAGTCGGACTCACTAACCATTTTCCCGGTTGGGCGGCAAAAATGATTTTTAGATTACATAAAATAAAATTCAATATACCTGGTAAAATAATCAAGGAAATTTCAGAGCCTCAGCTAAGCACATTTATCTTGATTTTTTTTCTGTGTAGCAGACCCTTCTCTCTAAAACACCAATATAATGCTTTTTTAAGAGAAGTTAACCATATCCGTCAATATTTTTGTCGCTGACGACAATATACTGCACAGCTAACCATAAAAGGTACTGAAACTCAGTTATTGTTTTTTACATGCTGAAATTGACAATGCAAACAAAAAATTAACTGAATTTTAGTTATTCAATCATTTAATATTCCGTCATATTTATCATTAACAAAATAGAGAGCGAAGTAATAAAATTTAGCTTACATTTTAAATGGTTACAAATAAATTCTTATATTTTTAACTAAGTCGAACTTTCTTTTTAAGAATATAAACAGACATAAATCGACCCCAATAGCTTCTCTAAAGCCCTTCGGAAAGAAAGAATTTGTAAAGATTAACTTTTTTACTAATTAGTTATTTCATATTAATTACCCTTACTTTATCTTTAATTGTCTTTCTCGCTTTCCGTTTTCAGTGCCAGAATGCTAATTTCCTACTCTCGCGTATTGAAATGAGGTAGAAAGAGAAAAGATTCAAACGAATTTTAGATTGTAGAATCAGAGCGTGTTTCGGCTGCTGAAGGCCATGTTACCTGCAGAATCTCTTCATAGCAGTTTATCTGCGATCTTGCATTATTTTCTCCAATGGGCTTGTCATATCGTTATAAGGCGTGAGCCAACTTGAGAGCATTCTGTCTGTGTAGCCTTTGGGATAACTTACAATTTATTTAGTTAAGCTGCAGGGTCATTAGGTTATTTCGAAGTCATGAAAATTGAGCAATGGCCTCCCCGGGATTCTAAAAACTGGACCTCTCGATAGCGCGCCGAGCGTACTGACCACTACACCCCGAAGGCATGCTAAGAAGTCGGGAAAAATGCCTTATAAAGTTCATTTCGCTTCTTTTAATTTATGCCATAAATGCTGGCTAGTTTTGATAAGCACAAGATGTGTCTTCTGTTAATTTATTGATTTTTATAAAAGGGTCTTTTGCACCATTTTCAAGGCTGTGTTCTAATCTCCGTGATCTGCCGAGAAGTCGCTTGCGCTTTGAAGAGTTTTCATCTAGTTCATGTTACCAAAAAGAATAAAACTCTATAAATTACATATCTCTTAATCGCTATTATTTTAAATACTTGGTATTAACTAATACATTCTTAATTTGCATGCAAAGTTTGTACTTTATGGGAAAAGCTACGCTATTTGTTTGAATCAGACAACATTTTATATAGTCATTTCCGTTCTATATAAAATCACGAGAAATAATGATTTTATAGGCATGTCAGAGGGGTCAAGAAATATTATTTCAGGTGTAAAAAATATTACTAGTTTGACAAAATCACAAAATCTGGAGACCTTACACGAATTATCATTGTATCCTTGAAAAAGCACAGACTGAGCTAAAATGTGAATATGGTAACTAGAGAAAATGCTCCGAATTTCTTAAAATCCAGCTTTTATGGGAGTTTGAGGGAAAACTGAATCAGCACTTAGCGCGTAGAGTTATCATTTAAGTTCTTTAACCAGTTATTTTGTGTTAACATTTTTTCCTATCGATCTCATTTCTATTCACCTACCGGAACGTAAATTTTTAGCTCGCATGATATTCAAATGAGGTAGAAAGTAAAGAACATTTAAAAAATGGATTCAAAGGGTAAATCCAGAGGGTGTTCTGCGTGCTTGAAGGCTACGTTGCTCAATTTGGTTCCATCGCAGTTAGTATTATCTGCCATTGAGTTATTCTTGCTATTAGGCTTGTTTACGCCTGTGGAAATTATTTGATTAATTGATAGATGGCGCTAGCGTTTCGTGTGAAACGTGACATGCCTTTTTTGAATTTCGGCAGACTCTCCACCGGGAGCTCTATGGATAGGTAGATAGATAGATTCGCAATGAAGTTCCTATTAAAATATTTGATTTTTCCATTATATTTCGATCTTTTATAATCAGTACAAATCTGTAAGTGATTACTTGTAAATAATGTACATATTAAATTTTACGATTTTAAAATTACTCAACCTTTGATTTCTATGACTCTTTGAATTTTTGAAACAAAAACTGGTGCATGCGGCCATCAATTTGGATTTAGCACATAGCAAGTGTGCAAAGACAGCAAAAGGTAAGGCTAAATTTTCTATTTTGTAAAGTAGAGCCATGGCAGAAGATTCTGTTCTTAAACTGAAATCGAAACGAAAAGTTCTAAGGACCACCGTGTCCAAGATTCTAAAGAAACTCGAAACGGAATTAGATAAAGAAGACATTAGTACAAGTATAATAGAAGAAAATTTAGATCAATTAATTATGAAATCGAAATCTCTGACTGATTTAGATGCTCAAATACAGCGCGATTTGAAAGTGGAAACCGACGAATTCGAAACTGAAATAACATCTTGTATCGAATACGAAGAGAAAATCCAATTATGGCAGTTTAGAGCGAATAAAAAATTGAAAGAATTAACTAAAGT
>KK122455.1:1879-16201 GCA_000611955.2 Stegodyphus mimosarum | reverse complement strand
TTCATATGATTACGAATAGTTTAGATTTATTGAATTAGTATCAAAATTATATTTCATATTAACATTCATTCTTATAGAATTTAGTGTAATTACTATAGTTTGATTATATTTTCTATTCATTTAATATACTTATTAATTGTTTTATAATTATATGTCAAAATACTTATTGATATAAATTTGATTAATTAAGACACAATAACACGCCGAACGAAACTAATTCAGAAGTCAAAACAACAAAAATCAGCGTAAATTCTCAATATTATCACAGGACTAGTTTCGATGGTTTTTACCGAACCATCATCCTCAGCTGCGAAACCTGAACGGTTTCGCAGCTGAGGATGATGGTCAGCTGAGGATGATGGTTCGGTAAAAACCATCGAAACTAGTCCTGTGATAATATTGAGAATTTACGCTGATTACGGTTTCGCAGCTGAGGATGATGGTTCGGTAAAAACCATCGAAACTAGTCCTGTGATAATATTGAGAATTTACGCTGATTTTTGTTGTTTTGACTTCTGAATAAATTTGATTGTTGTTAGATTAATGTGAACTCCTGACAGAGTTCAGGTGGGGAGTGTGTGGAAATTATTTGATTAATTGATAGATGGCGCTAGCGTTTCGTGTGAAACGTGACATGCCTTTTTTTGAATTTCGGCAGACTCTCCACCGGGAGCTCTATGGATAGGTAGATAGATAGATTTGTGCGTAGCTTCGCACATTAGTCGAATAGGAGCAATGAAGTTCCTATTAAAATATTTGATTTTTCGATTGGCATTAGTATTTCGATCTTTTATAATCAGTACAAATCTGTAAGTGATTACTTGTAAATAATGTACATATTAAACTTTACGATTTTAAAATTACTCAACCTTTGATTTCTATGACTCTTTGAATTTTTGAAACAACGCCTACTTATGGCAGAGCCAGCTTGCGCGTTATTCGAATAGGGAGGCCGTTAGGCTATACTTCATTAGTTTTAGTTCATTTATTAATCTAAGCCATAATTGTTGGCTTATGTAAGCACGAGTTGGTGCCGACTCTTAAAATTTGTCTGAATTCCTAAAAGTGTCCTATACATTCTTTCCCTGTCTTTGTGGTACATACAAGCCATAGTGACGATTCACAGATTGTCTTTTAGAATTCTGGTCTAATTTTATGCTAATTAAGAAAACAGGTAAAAATCTGTAACTGTTTGGTATTTTCGTAGCTGTTTAATGAAACAAGAATAGCAGTTATTATATAGAACAAAGAAAAAATGAGAAGTTATGAATAACAAATTTGGCCAAACAAACATATATTCAAACAGAATGCTTACCAACATGACTAAATAATGGACCTTCAATGCATCTTTATCAAAAATATAGTATCGGGCAATAACATATTAGATAATATTCCAAAAACGTTTTAATAAATTAAAAAGATATAAAATGAATAAGAAAACATCCTACTTCAACATAATATTCCAAATATATTATTAAAGACACTCAATTACCTTAATTTTGCTCTCCTCAGAGAAAATGTTTAAAATAAACGAATTGTAGCTAAAATTGCTTCTTTCGACTGAGCTCCTCATAGCTGAGTGGAGAAGACGCAGAAATCTAGACCCGAAGATCCGGGGTTCGAAACCTATTAAAGGCAAGACGCTTGATAATTGTTTTTCATATAAATAATCTGTTTTCTTTATGTTCCAGAACATTACGAGTCTTGAATGTTCCATCTTATTCATCAGCTGTATATAAGTAACTCTTCATTCAGTTCAAATCAATAAAGTCTTGAGTTTAGACTCGAGTACTTGGCTGCTCATTTGTACAATCTCTTCATCTACTTGACAGTTGGGTGGACGCGCAGGGTACCACTTAGTTACTATGGCAGAGTTACGCCAAAGCCTGCAGATTCGAGGCCCTCCTCCTAAGTTTGGGCTCTTATAGGATTCGCGTGAAAGATCGAGAAAGATGGTTGATGAGAACAAAACCGAGCAGAATCATCCAGTTCCGCTTCGAGTAACATCGTACCAATACCGGTCCTGATGTACCAACTACCCAAAAGCCCGTGTACATTCACCGGGGGACAGCCAAGAAGATAATAATAGATCGCTCAAAGACTTTGATAAATCTCCTACTATAACCACTGGGATGGTCAAATGTGCCTGACGAACGTCATTTTTTACTTCGCCGAAACCGTTCTATCGAGTGATTTGATAATAATGAAGACACATTTACTAGCTGTACTGTTTCTTAGGAATACTCTTAAGAACATATTTTCCCGTGCAGCTTACGTGAAGCACCAAGCTAAACGATTACTATTCAGACATGCGCAGAAAATCGATAAGACGTCTGAAGCTTACATTCAAGATGTTCTTGCTCTCTGCCGAAAAGCAAACACATCCATGTCTGAAGACGGGAAAGTGGTTCATCTCATAAAAGTTATTGCTGAGGACTTGTATCAGGTCCTGTCATCCCAGGACTATGACTGCGTCGATGCCTTCGTGAAACGCTGCAGTCACATAGAAAGCCTTCGATGAAGACGTATCGCCCGACAACAATTTCAGAAGCTACTTAATTTCGCCGCGGTGTCGGCCGGTGCGGACGCCCGTGAACTAGGGTCTATAGTGCGCGCCATCGTCAGGGAAGAGCTTCGGAAGGTCCTGCTGCAAGTTCAGGGCTACACGGAAATAGAACCTGTAGCACCGAATGACATAGCATCTGTGGTCCGGGAAGAGGTTATGGAGGCACTGGCACTACTCAAAGGAGCAGGAAGAAGAAAATACACTACCCAACGTTCACTTCCAGCTAGGGCACAGTCAAGACGTATGGCCAGCCAGAGAAATACTACACAATGTAGGACAGATCTGTGAAGGACTGATGATAATGTGCCTATCTGTTTTCATTGAGAACTCCCAGGACATGTTCTGATGTAATGTAGGGACAGACACCAGATATTTGAAAATGCAAGATCCGCAAGGACATCCAACCCTCGACGGGACAGAGATACTGACTCTACATACAGTCTCGACGACGAATATGCACAACCTACTTTTTCCCAAATAAGGATCAGTTCACATTATCCGTGACGCTCACTCAACCGCCGATAATCGCAGCCACCAGCTGCTCCGGCCGTTCCCCACGCCGAAACAAATGTACATATGTACAATACATACAGAGAGAATAAAAAACTGTTTTTTCCCAAGCGGATTGTAAAATGGATTTAAAATGGAATCAGAAATGATTTTTTTCTCGACGTTCGTTGGTACGTATGTATGTATCTCACATAACTCAAAAAAGATTCACTATAGAACGTTGATATTTTCTATATGGGACTGCTATGACATACAGTTGTACATTTCTCTTTTTTGTTGCAAGCAGTTGCACCAAACTTTATTATGAAATGCGCATACGCAGTAAGATAGTTTCCTCGTAAAGCGGGTTTAAGGTTGCCAGAAAATGACAATAGAAGGTAGGGTTGCTAGATTTGGCAAGAAATCGCCTATTTTGCGACATTTGGCGACAAAATTGGCGTTATGCCATAGACGGATGAAGAACATTCTAGAACGAATTCTCACCAGTTTGCCCCCGAATATTTTCGAAGGCGGTCCAAAAGCTATATAAATCCTGCCTCTATCCGGACTAGCAGTGAATCAGGAGTTAGAGCGTCGCGAGGATGTCTCGACAGTGCATCGTCGAGTTTAATCTTCAGTGTGTTGAGCTTCGAAAGCGATCAATCGAATCAGTACCTGTACTATAGTGTTTTACCATGAAGCTGTCTTCACCGTTGTAGTCCGACAGCTGATTACTGATTATTTCAGCATGTTTCTCGTAGTTTTCAGACGACTGTAATCGTATCTTTGGAACTCTCCTGTGAAATACCGGCGAACAAATTATGTTTTGATTCTTCGTCAAGTATTGTCGTCAATCACTCCAAATCCACAAACCCGTAGAAAGTATCCATGTGTATATAAAGCCATTCTTTTACTCGACTCGGTCAGCTCTGTTTTTTTTATTCTTATACGATGATAAATTGCGTATATCTTGCTTTAAAAGTGATTTAATTACATTCTTCTTATATTCCGAATAACATTTGTATGCTTTTATTTAGTAGTTGAAGAATTATTAACAATTTAAAGTGGTGCTTGGTCCAGCTTGGTGGCTTTATTTGCATTTCACACTATTGGTATATCAAATTAATTCCATTTGTGCATCAAATTCAGTGTTTTTTTGCCCCTTGAGACCTAAGAACTTTTTGGCTTTTAGTTTTTGAACATTGGAAATTTTGCCCGTTGGCGGAATTGCTTGCTTTTGCGTGGAAACTCTAATTTTAATTCCAAACACTGTTTTTGTTTTCAACTGCATTTGGGTTTTAAGGTTTTTCGGTAAATTACAGTTTTGAATGAAAGTTTTTTGAATTTTATATACTTTTGACGCGAATTTTTTCATGTATTTCGGCGAAGTGCGAACTGAACTGATAGAATGAGATACGTATCTCTAACGAAATCTGAAGAAGTTTAAATGCAGTGCAGCAAAAAATATGTTTAATTTATTAAGCAGTACAAGAAAATCATATGGTGTTAAAATGTTTATATCAGTTTGATATAACGATTTTATCTCAATTAGCTGATATATATTTCATTATCATCTGTTATTATTATGCAGTGCTTAAGATTTCATATTATCTTATTGTTAGCTGCTACGAAGGTCATTTGTAAAAGGTTTAGAAATTGAACTTTCTAAAATTGATTTCCAGAATTTGCATATGTATAGGAGTTTATAGCAAATACTCCGCAAGTACTTTTTACAGCTTCTCACAAAATGTTGAACGTATATCCGAAGCGACTTTTCAGTAAAATTTAAAAAAAAACTTATCATATAAAATACTTTTAATAGAAAAGTATTTTGTTTATATATATTAGCAATACCTTTTTAATCTATACCTAATTTCATTATTTCTCAGTGCATTTAGAAAGTTTAATGCAGCTATGTTTACAATATTTCTCTTTGACAAGAACTTAATAGCAAACACACTATCTGCATTAGCTGCCCTATTATAAATGAGCACCGCTATTAGTGAGCATGTGAAAGCCGGGTAATTACGTTATCTAAATGCAGAATCCTGATTTACCTAATTACGCGTAACTTTTGGTAATATATTTCATTATACTATCCATTATGTTACGTATGTACAACATTCAATATCTCATGCCACATAATAATATAATTTTAGTCGAGGATCTTCTGGTATTTCGAACCTATTATAAGCTATTATCGAAAAATTATTTTTCCTGCATAATAACATAAATACGAAAGACGTTGTTAGGAAATATTAAACCAAGTTTCGTTAAGTATAGGAGACTTGATAGGCATTACATATCAATAATGCTTCTTTTTCCAAATTAACTATTCATCTGTTACGAAGGCTGCTATTTATATTTCTGTCTTTGGCAACAGTAAGTGTGTAGAGTTATCAAGATTTTTTTTAAAAGCAGGATTTGTAAAAATAAGCAATGTCCTTCCCGGGAATCGAACCACGGACCTCTCGAACACGTGCCGAGCGTGCTGACCATTACATTACGAAGCCATGCCAAGAAGGCGAGAGAAATACCTTATATACTGCTCTTTGTAAACACGACTTAGGGTTAGGAGACCCAATCACGAAATCCTGGTGCTTGAGAATCATCATCCACCACGCTTTTAGTTCGGGAGTCACTGTAGAGGCATTAGGTGTTTTGGAAGCATCAGATATGAAAAATGAGCAACGTCCTCGCCAGGAATCAAAATAAGAAAGCTTTAATGAGCTTAATTCTTTATACAGCGATAAAGCACCATCCTAAAGCACTGCAAAAAAAATGGTATAACAAATTCAATCATGGTGGACGTTTGCTCCAGGACGAATGCCGTGAAGATCATTCAAGATCGGTTGTTGTGCCAGAAAAAAATTTATACTGTGGGTGAACTGATAAAGCAATGTCGTCATGCGTCATGCCGTGAGACTGCGGCATCTTTGGCCGTTAATGTGACAAGCATCAGTAACATATTATATGAATATTTGGCCGTAAAAGAGATTTGTTTACGATAGATCCCGCATAATCTGAAAAACGCTCAAAAAAGGCTCGTGCCGATTGGTGCAAGAACATATTGGAAAAATACGTCCAAGCTGCATCAAAGGCCGTGTATAACATCTACACAGGTGACGAAACATGGATCTAGGCATATGAGCCCCAAACATAATAGCAGGCGATTGTGTGGGTCTTCCAAGACGAGCCAAGTCCAACAAAGTTGTTTGCAGAAGAAGCATATCAAAGCAAATAACTGGCTGTTTCTTTGGCATTATCGGTCACGTGGCGACAGTGGAGCTATAACAACGCAAGACGGTCTATTCCGAAGGGTACACGATTACTTGGTTGGCAGAAATCATAGGACAAATTGGAAAAAAAGCAGAACATGCGAATCATTCTTCATCATGACAACGCGAGCTCTCACACATCGGCTCAAACAAAGGAATTTTTGATGGGCCCAAACATTGAATTGATGGATCATCCGCCGTACAGCCCTGATTTGGGAACTAATGACTTATTTTTTAACTCGCCACGTCAAAAATAAATTACGTGTTCAGCGACTTGTGACACCCGAAGAAGCGGTTGATGCATTCAAAATGCATGGTTTGGAGTTACTTCAATCGGAGCAGAAAAAGGGTTCAAATGCATGTAAAAGTGTATTGAACTTCATGGATAATATTTTGAAAAGCAATGAAACCAATTTTGATCAAATGTTTCTTTTTTCTTCATTATTAGGCCAGAAATATAAATAACAATATATTTCCTCACTTACTATTTGTTTCCTGCAGCGGGCGCCCATCTATAGAAAATAAGCAATTATATGTCTGGAAACTGAACTTTGTAAGAATTGTAACTTATGAATAGCGAAAGATATGCTCCTGTTGTTAATAAATCGTAGACGGCTATTAAAAATTTAGAAATAAATGTGTCATTGTGTGTTATTTCATGTATTTAATTTGTATTGAATCAAATTACGTGGGGTATAAAAGTATTACAAAAGTATTAAGAGCTTTTTAACGTTAATTATTGACATAAAACTAAATGTTCCTTTTATATATAAAGTCTTTTGGGATCGGATGTATACAATATCAATATAACTGAAGATGCAAGTTTATACTAATTCCAACAACTCATTTCAACATTAAAGCATTCGTTCACAGCATAAACTAGACTTGTTCAAGCATAAATGAAACTTGCATTTATTGTTCGCATTCAGTTCAAATCATAATGGAACAACTGCATTATCTCTGAACGTAGAAAAAATGGTATTGCAATTTATCATTTTAGGTGAAGAATAATTTACTAAATTGTAATCGAAAGTCTATATATGTATGAGACATATTCAAATAAACCTTAATGCTGATATTTAAATGCAAATTGAAATTTTTGGTTTTGTTGTAAAGCTCTTATATCCTTCTCTGTTTGCTTTAAATTTATTGTAAAATAACAAATAAATTTAAATTCATTTTTCAGGATTAGAATTTAAAATAATCAAACTTTTAACCTTGTATCTTATGGACGTTACACATTGATGCGGTATCGTGGAATATTACCCTCCTTTTTTAAATCTTCTCTGACCTGTGAAAAATTTATCAACATGTTCTTTTGGTGCTTTAAAATCTGTTATGGAATTACAATATTTAAATTTGGAGTAAAACAGCAAGGAATGAACTCCATATTTAAAATTTTAAATAAATAGAAATACATAAAAATACAGCATAATATTAAAATTTGATATAATTAAAAAAAACTATTAATTGAAAATTCTTTCGGGCTTTTAAAACTTTAGCGTCCTCAAAGCAAAAACGCTTTCTTGAAATTTGAACCCAAAAATTTACAATAATATTGAAACAGTCATTGGAATGTTACCGATATACGGACGTGATAGACAGCATGCACACAGTGATTTTGTTTGTTCTAAAATATGCAACTTGACTTCATTTTCATTTGAACACTGGCGTAATTCTTCGTGTGCAGCAAAAGTATTTAGCACTTTTTTACTTCCTTGTATGAAGTAAAAAGGAAGTATTGTAATCGCGAAAAATTTCGGTTATCATATTACAACGAAAATATCCATTTTGACCGTTATCGAATGCAATTTAACGATGTTTTTGTGTAATGTCTAAACGTAAGGGAAGGATAAAGGACACCTTTTTCCCCACAAAAAGTCAAAAACTGATTTAAAATGGATTCTGAAGAGATTTTTTTCGTGGCGTCTGTTGGTACGTATGTACGTGCTTATGTATGTATGTATCTTGCATAACTCAAAAACGACTAGCTTCAGAACGCTCAAATTTTGTATACAGGACTGCTATAACATGTAGATGTGCACCTCGTATTTTGGTTGCAATCGGCCGCGCAAAAGTATATAAATGTATGTATATATATATATATATATCCACTCTGTTACTCTGCTCAGTGAGCTCAGTTTCTTTATTCTTATATGTTTGTAAATTGTGCATTTTTTGCTTTAAAAATGACCGAATTATGTTGTTTTTATCTTTCG
Organism: Stegodyphus mimosarum; assembly: GCA_000611955.2. Classification (NCBI taxonomy): domain Eukaryota; kingdom Metazoa; phylum Arthropoda; class Arachnida; order Araneae; family Eresidae; genus Stegodyphus; species Stegodyphus mimosarum. Next base: position 7,649 of record KK122455.1, on the reverse strand, counting down.
GTTAAGATTTTATGCCGTTAGTCAATTTGCATGCAATAACTGTGGAATTGTCAACAATTTAAAAGTTTTTTTAAATGCGGCTAAGTCTAATTTTGGGTTATCATAGCACCCATATTTGTTTACATGTTAAGCTTAGCAGAATAGTAGATTTGTTACCAATCTAGAAAGATTAAGTTTCGCAACAACAAAGTAACGTCTTCTTTTATTATTGCGAATTAAAATATGCTTGATTCATTCTGAAATTATCATTTAAGTTATTAGTTTGTTTTTGAGGACAAATTTTAATTTTAACTGTAAAAATGGTTTTTTTAATTGCTTTAACTGTACTTGATGTTTTATGTTTCTCTATATCTTGCAACATTTAATGAAAATATGTTGAATTTCTATGTATTTTGCCTTACCTTGAAGGGAGAACTGAATTAATTAGTAGCGCATGCGGATTAGGTAAGCGGCGCTGAATCGTCTTTGACATCGTCTGTGTTTAGCGCCGGAGTGTTGCTATGGTAAATAAATATAGTGAACTTTAAAGAGTGCATTTATTCTGTTGTGGTCTATGAGCTATCGAAGAAGTAGATTTAATTCAAAATTCGTGAACTTTTAATTCAATATGTTTAAATGAAATGCAGGAAAATTGCGTATAATTTAATATTCCTGTCAAGGAGTCATGTGGTGCATACATCAGATTTTTTATTTTGAAAAAGAAAACATTAATTTTTAATTGTGTTTTATTAGTATAAAGAGGATTTTTAGTTGCTTCACAGAACATCACGTATTTTCATGTTCCGAAAAATTACGGATGTTTCATATCAAATGTAAGAATTTAAAAAAAAGTACTTACGTGTTATCCGGTCGACCGTTGACGTAACTTTTGGCATCGGTTGCCAGTCGCCAATACTGCCGAATCCTAAAGGTCATCTATAATTGGCGCTAAATCTCGCTACTTAGCAGATTGGCACCAAAGCATTTGAATAAAGTAAAAAATAAACCTTACGCACATATTTTAGTCTTGAGAGTAGAAATTGAAGTGTCTATTTTGCTTGCTGGCATAATTCTGTTTAGTACTGTAGTAAACGTTTACTTATGATTTAACAGCTGATATCCATGCAGCGTTTTAGTATGTCCAAGATGTAAAACATTTGTGTTCGGACTTTTATTTGCTGAAACAATATTATGCTTACTACAATTACATAGTATTCGTCAGCTGAATCACAGTCAACGTTAACATCATCATCAGAAAATGTTTCAAAAATTTTATATCTGTTTTAGAAATTAAAAAGTTCAGATAATTTTCATTTCCGAGAATTAAATACTTAATTATTTTTCGCAAGATTACGATTATATCCGATGCTAAAATTGTCAAAGAATATTTCGACGCGTGTAATCATTAGAGGTATATATAGAGTGATAAATATACTCATGTATCACGTGGGTATTCCTGCATAATTTACCATTATGTAGTTTAAATGGGAGTAATATTATTTCTTTAGAAACGTAAATAGCTAATTGATAATGACCGAAAGTAGTCTCATATTTTAAGAAATTCTCAGCTTAGTAAATAGCAGCACCTGCTTATTACTTTGAGCACGAAACACTAACGAATAAAATTTCTTAAACATTCACGGATATCCATATTAAATTTAGAGTTTTTTGCAAGTAGCATAGCAAAGTATTTCTACATAGTATAAGTTTTATCCGTTAAGCTACATTAATAATAAAAAATGCAGTATATCAAGCATATAGGTTTTGCAAAAGTAACAAGTTTTGTTATCTTACATTGTATAAATATAATGATTCTGTAACCTGACAAATTCATTCTTGTCAAGTGAAAAACATGCTGCATAAATGCAAAATAATGTACACAAACAATTTAGAAAGAATTGCAGCACGACGTTTACACCTTGCGTTGTTTTCTCCACGATATTTTAGGTCGCGATATTTTCTGCTGTATTCGACAGTTTTATGATATTATGCCGGTGGTAGGTTTTATATGTTAAGATGAAATATGAAAACACGTACCCAAACGAGATCTTTCGTCAGTGCTGCAGCGAGGTAGGATTGCTAACGTTTAGTGGTCTTAGCCACTCAGTTGCTGGTGGATGAAATGGAAGGGCTAAGATTAAATAGAAATATGGCATTCGCAACCACATCCACTTTATTCGAAAAAGCCATTACCCAGCCTTTATTTTTTAAGTGCTGGCGATAGATAAATATACTTTCAGTCGCAAGATTGTTTTAAATGACACTATAGGTATTCCTTTAATTTGAATAAACAATAATTCTCATTTTTGTTACCTTGTCTGAACTCCTCAATTTCCCCTCGCATTTCCTCGCCAGGATGCAAATGAAGTTAAACTGAAAAACAGTATTTAAACGGGCGAAAAGACAAAGTTAGTCAGAACGGGGCTTCGCTAGCATAGCGCATATTACTGTTTTGTCCTTTCTGCTGTTACTCTGAATTGCTGACAGGCCTTTAACTAAAGTCTATCGCCGGTGTAAGTAGCTTTTAATTTAAAAATTTGTTACGAAAGATACTTAAAATGCGTTATTATTATTCTCATGAAGTTTTATTGCATTAGAATCATACAAAAACTCATTAAATTAGAAATGTTTTTAATCTTAAATTTAAGCAAATATGCTGTCTATATGCCAGCATTGAAGCTCTTGTCAATGTTTTCTAGAAAACGTGTTGTATAAATTTCTGTCAATTTTTCAAATTTTTTTTAGATTTTTTTTTTTGAAAAACAATGTATTGTTCAACATCTTTCACTATAATCTGCATAGAAATCAGAGTCACTAAATTTAACCTTTTACTAATCTTTAATATAGCGTTTATTGTTTTTTTTAAACTTTAGAATGGCAGAAATAACAGTGATGCCAGATGCATAAAACATAATAGTACAACAAAACAATGATGCCATTAAAACTGCACATAACATCAATTAAATGCTCAATTCTAAACAGGCTCCTTCGAGCATGAAAATAGTCATTACTCATATGGATTAACCTTTACTTATTGACTGCTTTTTCACCAATCACCTTCTTCTTAAAATGAGACTGAGGTGCTAGAAGCGCGTTCGTCAGAATGTCTGCTCTGTGTTAATCACATCTGACACAGCCTAATTGAAAATGTGCTCTTCGAGACTTCGAAAATTTGTAACTTTTACGAAATCCGTATATATGAAGAAAATGTGTGTTTGTTTCTTTGTTCACGTTATTGATTTCTGATCAATTGCGGTATATGTTTTGCCACATTTACTCCACTAAAATTGAATATAGTTGAAATAGTGAATGGAACTTCAGCTTTTACGACCATTTGATTGCAAGGACGAAAATCATTGAAACCTGCGTGCCATTGTTGTTTATATAATGAGAAAGAATTAGTTTATTTTTCTATCGAAATTTTTATGTGGGTTTCATATCGCATCAGACTGAAAAATGTATGACTATGAATCGTATTTTTGCATCGTTATTAGAAAAGGACTACAGCGGTATCGTTCTCTCTGTTGTTAGGTGCATTACTCTCAATCTAACTTAACTGGCATCGGGTTCTTCCACTAATTTAGAATAATTCGAGGAAATAAATTTAAATGGCCGATTTTATTTTATTTTTATTTTTAATTTATTTTAGATTAATTTTATTTTATCTTTTATTTCGTATATTTTAATATTTAGTTTTTAGTTTTATTTTTAGTTTTTCACTCTTCCGTTCGCTCACGACCATATCTAAATATAAATATAAAATGCATACAAGGTTAAATTTTTCAAGTTTTACAAATTAAAATTCTTTAAATTTGAAAATGGGGAACATGAATATTTGTGTCATTTAAAACACTTTTTTTATAAATGGAGATGTAATTCTATGACTAAGGGTTCCCAAAAGGCAAGTCGGGTAAGGAGATTTGTGAGCACGATGTATGCCGCCATAAAATATATAATACGTAATACATTGATTGCGTGTACTTTGGCAATGGGATGTGTTTGATGCGCGTATTGCAGAAATCGTGTAGTATTGAGAAAAACGAAGTCCAAAATCACGAAGAAAGTGTGAAAAACAAAGTTTCTATGCTTCGGAGCTAAGGAGGCGTAAACGAAAGAAGATGGCTGTTAGAGGACGGCAAGAAATAATTCTAAGTAAGGCAGTGTGGTTTAGAAGACACATTGATCAAGCAATTAACTTCTTGTTCCAGTCACTAGACTTCTATTGTATCAAATCATTGCAGAAAGCTTTTAGGGCGTCAGGAATTTATCCGCCATTTTGTCATTTTTCAAACTTACCCTCCTGTAAACTATTACTTTTCTTATCAACTTTTTCTTCCTCAAAAACCTTAGTACTTTTTCACTTTCTATATCCTCCATCCTCATCACTTTTTTTAGCCCAAAAGGTAGGCTATTAGATCCGCTTTCTTATTTTGCGTTAGTTCACAATAAATGTCGGGTCACTTTCAAATTGTTGCCACAAAATATTAGAGCCCCGTATTATATTTAAAGAAATTAAATAATGAGGAATCTGCATAAATGTATAAATGTTTCTCGCATTGTGATAAAAAAAAGTACCCAGAGCCATCAAATTTTGAATAACATACGTTTTCCACCCGAATATGGATATCTGGAAGCCCGAATTTGGAATTCAAAATTTGTTTTATTAACGGTTTCAAACTTTATAAACCGTTAACGAATTTTTGATTAACAAACTCAACGATTTCAGAGCGAGCAATGGTAACACAGTACAAATAAAAAACATTATCGCCAGGGCGCGAAATTGTACATCGGAAATTGTAAAGATATGCTCATTTTAAATTATTTTGCGATACTGCTATTAAATTGAATTTTATGGTTTAAGTACAAAGAACATGATATCTAATAAATAGGTAAACCGCAAAACGTTAAAAAAATGCCCCTTTGGGCGTAATTAAAATCTGAAAGCTTTCAGATTCTGTTACTTTTCGTACAATCTTGCCATTGCTCTGTTTGAAATCGTTGAGTTTGTTAATCAAAAATTCGCTAAGGTTTTACAAAATTTAAAATAGATAATAAAACTTATTCGAAATTCAAAATCCGGGCTTCCAAGTCCACATGCTCGATTAGAGGGCTACGCTATTCAAAATTGGATGTCTCTAGGTACCGTTGTTTTTTTACAGTGCGAGAAACATTCGTATATTGATGCAGATTCTTCATTATTTAGTTTCTTTAAATATAATATCTAGTGGAAATATTTGCTGTTGAACTGAATTTTATGGTTTAAGTACGAAGAACATCATATTTAATAAATAAAGGTAACATACAAAACGTTAAAAAGTATTGTCTAAGAAAATTAAAAATCTTACGTAGACGCACAACGCAGAAATTAAAAATTCGATATGGACACCACATGACTTCCTTTTAGGGTCTTTAAAATTTTACGCATTTTTCGTGTACTTCATATAAACTTATTTTCACGAATTATTCTAAATTACCCTATCCCTCATAGCAAGTTACCAAAAAAACGTTTTGAAATTAAATATATTGGTTAAATACTTTTATTTTTTTAACAACGAGTATAAAATTTCCCATATATAAATCTAGGAACTGGGAGATAGTGTTAAAAGTCAAATTTCCTTATTTCTCGAAAATTATTTTATTTAATTGGACATTTCTTTTAAAATTTAAACCTGAATATCTTCGTCAATTAAAATACTTTTGTAATTGGAAGTATATGATTACGACCAACGTAAGGACTTTTAAGCAGGGTAAGGAGTGGGATATATATATATATATATATATATATGTTATG
>KK122454.1:28704-39419 GCA_000611955.2 Stegodyphus mimosarum | reverse complement strand
TATTAGGATAATTAACATTTGTATCAAGGGGTATTGCTTATTTCATTGTAATATTTTATATTATGTTTTAATTATATATAATTTTAATTATAAAAAAGTTGTGCATGATATTTTTTAATCTGTTTAAGTTCTTAATCTGTTTACACCATTTGAGTTCTTAAGATTTTGCAAAGGGAAGTTGGTTAATTTATTTATTAGGATAAGTAATATTTATATTAAGGGATATTGCTTATTTCATTGTATGCTTTTTATATGTATGCATTTTTAACTGAATTTTTTTTCCGTTGTTGTTTGTTTCTTTTTCGATAAAATTGTTTTGCAGTTTTCAAATTTAATGTTTGGTGTTTGGTGTTTAATGTTTGGTGTCGAGTTCTCTTTAGGCATTTTTCCGGTACACTTAAAAGCCAGACGAAGGCTGGCCGTGCAGAGGCTAGTAATTTAATAATTTTTTTCGTTGAATCTTGAATGTGATTTGAAAGCTAGTTTGTATTAAATTGAGCGACCATATAACTCGTGAAATAAAATACAATTAACTTTAAAAAAATGAATTAAGAATTTTTTATCTGGCATATAAGCAATGCACAATAGTCTTTTAGTAGTATAAGCTACCTCAGATTTCCTTTGCCGAATATGTTATATAGAATAGTTGAACAGACTTGAAAAATAAAGTATCGGAAAACACTGAAAATTACAATTTTTGTGACATTATTAGTTAGCATCAACTTAGAAAAAATATTTTAAAGTTAATTTATCTATTTGTTTTATTTCCCATATAATTACCATTAAAATTTTCCACGTGAAAACCTATTTCGGTAAAAATAAATTTTAATTTATTAAAATACTCCAAAACACTCTTCCTAGAAGCACAACCTGAAAACCTGTTCTGATGTCAATCCACCGTTTTTCATAAAGCTGAGGCAACATTATAACGATTTATCTAAAAGTGCAGATACTAATCCAAAGTCCCCGTTTTTCATAAACATTCCGAAGATTTACATAATACCTTGTTTAACAAATGAATCTGTAACTGAAATGAAAATCGAACTTGCATAAGAATGTGCCGATAATCAGTTACCTCCTGTTGCGGCTGAAGGCATCCCAATTTGATTGCATCCTCGTCTCATGATAAAGTTCATTGAATTACCTCAAAAAAATTATAGTTAAGCTTTTTAATCGTTATATAGCGTGGGATTGTTCCCGTCACTGAAGAAACTTTAAATATATTTCCCAAAAAGCTCATTCTTCGAAAAAATAGCGAGCTATTTTTTTACGTTTTCAAAAATTTATTACGTTTTAATTGACAATGATTTATGCAGGTTTTATCCTGTTAAATAAAATGAATTTTAAAATAAGCATTTCATGTGATAGCAAAAAACGTGTAGAACTATGAGACGTAAATTTTCAAATCATTTCATGGTATGGACCTTAAAATATATTAATTTAACGGTAAATAAAAAATACTGCACTCAGGAAAAAAGTATGAAAGCTAACAGACCCATGAGTAGCCGAGAGATTAAACCGCTGATATACTGGGATTTCGATCCCAGGCGAATGGGTTAACTGCAAGGTTGGTTTTCAGGGTTTTCCTGTTCTGTTAGGTGAATACGAGCCACTCTCCCTCAGAAAGTCCTCCACAACGGCATCTCCCCTACTAAGCAGATAGCTCTTGCTTGCTTTTCTATATCTGTAAAACTTAACCTGAAAACTAGTAGCAAAAGAGAATATAGTATGATAGCTCCTTATACAAATATCTCATTCTTTTATAATCATTCGGAAGTACCATACAAAATATTCTGCGCCAATGAAATTATTAGAATGTATTCTTTTTTAATACTAACGAAAGTGATGGTTGAAATTGATACGGCATTTCGAAAGGAAGAACTTTTGAAAATAACTCTTTATTTAAAGAAGATGATTTTTAATCCTGTGTTCAATAGAAACTTGTTCGATCTAATGCATTGTGCAGGACCTCACAAAAGTCAGTAAACGTATACAACAATTATGGCCCATAGAAAAGTTCATTTACTCGTTCATTTCCCACTTTTCTAAATTTGTCTGCAAATTTATTCTGCGATTTTCTCTCATGGTGGCAAATTTCGGTTTCAAAAATTAAAACTGTCTGCTGAAGGGGTCTTTATTTTGATAACGAGCAGATTAAAGAACTGAAACATGTGTGTTTAGGAAAAAAAAAGGTATCTGTGAGAATCATTCCGTCCGTTAGCTAAACACGAACTCCCACGCAAGAGGTTTGTATTTCGAATAATATTCATCAATGTGAGTTCTCAATATTGATGCTTTCCTTGTTAATTGCTCCGGGCTAATTTCTACGTTATGTGCTTTTCCATGTTAATTTCCCAATTTTTTCTCAAAGTGACCTCATTAAAGACAACTACTTCTCAAAGAATTCTCGACCAACTTATAAATCGTTTTCTATCATTCACCACAATCTTTCCGGCACTACAAAGAACTTAAACATATTTCAAAAGCAGTTTGTGTTTTCAACTTAAAATTATGGGCCTATCAATCTCTTTAGGTTATATTTCAACTATTAGGAGTAACCATTTTAAATTTTATACCAGAATCTATCAAACGAAACAGCATTATCTAATGCATCACTTTGGTTTAGCATGCAGTGCAATTCCTGCCGCCAGTTACCGTCAATAGAAAGTTCATTTAGAAAGATTTATCCTCAGTTTCAAAGTGCATCTCTATTCCTGAATATCTTCGCCCGTGTATAGTAAGGATGTTCTTATCTTCAAAACTGTTAATAAACTTAAATCCGTAACCCACGATTCGCCGAGTTGTTGAAATCATGGGACAGTAGTATTTTGACTGAAGTTCGAATTTCAGGGAAAGGGTTGGCTTTTCGTATTATCTCTATGTATAATGGGAATACAAGCCAGCTTTCTTTAAAAAACTGTGTATAAAGATTTCTTTTTTCCACTAATCAAACTAGTCACTTGCTTTCCCATATTGGACTAGAGAAATAAACTTCCATATCGTTATCACATTAATTCATTCCGTTCCCGATGAAAATGCTATTTTCACCTTTGCTTAGCATCTTTCAATATCAAGGACATTCAAATAGAAGCTCAATTCATTACTTGCACATTATCTAAGTAATACCTTCATTCATATTACTTCTCAAATGTATGCATTAGTGGATGCATTCTGAAATAGAGACAACGGTTGTAACTTAGATGAAATCACTTATCTTATATTGAAATTAAAAAATATACTTTTCAAAAACTTAATTCAAAAAACACTTAATTTCAAAATTGCCAAAGAGCAACAATGTGCCTGCTCATCATCAGCTACATTCCTCATATATATAAAATATTATTTCCTTTGTCATTATTCTTTGCCTGCTAGATATGACAGCGTATAGGGCACATAAATATGAAAAATATTAAAAGATCCTCCAAACTAAACCAAAGCTTGTTTTGGTTTGGTTGATCTTTAATACTTTACTTCATTTGTACAAATTGCACAAATTGCTTCATTTGTACAATTTGAACTCAATAATAATCTTCAAGTAGATAGCATCTTTATTCATTCAAGTTAAATTATATTTCTATATAAGTACCTTAAGATTGGGTCAATTGTTCTTCTGGAAACTATCACAAAATATGTGAGGATGTGTAAATATCGGTGTAATTATCTTGCATGAATTCAGCCTACCTAGATATCCAAAAATTGACACATAGAACCACCTACTAACAGAAAACAACTACCAAGTGCTATCGTAAAACATAATTCTAAGTCTCTTGAAAGCGTAATAGATTAGTTGCGGATTTCATCACATGCTGTCTTAGCAGTAGCTTTGAAGAAATTATCGTTTCTTTTTATTGTATAGCTGCGCACGGTTTCTATTTTAAAATTGATATGAATGCATTTAGAATTACTCTGAAAATTTTGTTTCAAAATATCACAACGGCATTACGCAGGGTCGGGACGAGAGTGAGGCACGTGAGGCACTTGCCTCAGGTGGACAAATAGAAGGGGCGCCAAATTAGCTGCTTGATAAAAAATTCAGAAATTTATTTTTTAAACTTTCGATTTTCAACTTTTAATTTCGGAATACATCAGTGAATATTAAAGGAATTTTGTGTTATAAACAATCCAGTTAAAAAAAGACAAAGAAAAACTGACAGCATTCATTTATTCTCAAAATACATTAGCTTTCACAGTAGTGTATATAATATTTTCTAACATTAAAATTTGCTATTGAAAGTGTTGAGAATAATCACATTTACTCCCTGGTTTGTGATTTGATGTTATATGTATATTAACCGTAACTGTTTCTATCTTGCTTATGTTGTATTGGCAGTTTTTGTTGCTTATGTGGTTTGTAGAAGTGTGCTATGCCATGTGCGTGATTAATTCCATCCTTTAATAAAGCCTCTACTTAATTATCATCGGCCTCTGATTTACCTTTTAAATCTTTACAGCAGAGCGTGGTTCTGATACTGAACACGCTAGAGGCGAAGCATTTATATTTGTCTTATGGAATTTATTTGTTTGGAACGGAATCACGCGTTAAGTGAAATTTGAAATGGCAGCACGTGATGAGAACACAAAGTATTGTGTTGAGCCGTTTAACGGTAAAAACTTTTCTCTGTTTAAGCGCCGTGTTGAAGCTGTGTTTGCGGCCAAAGAACTTGATAAATATTTAGACGTTGAAGCGGATGAAACGAAAGTTGCTGAAATCAAAGATGCAAAAAAGGCTTACGCATTGCTGATAACCCTTTTAGATGATGCTATATTGGCGACCATGTCGAGTGAATCTTCTGCATGTGAAATTTGGAGCAGTTTAAAGAATAAATACCTAAAGGTGAGTGCAGTTAGTCAAATATTAGTACGAAAGAAATTATCGACACTAAAGAAACGCCGAGATTGCAGTATGCAGTCACATATTAACGAACTGTTGGTGATCGTAAATGAACTGCGACTCTCGGGTGCTGAAGTCAAAGATATGGATGTAATTATTTACTTGTTGATGTCGCTACCTGCTGAGTACGACATTATTAAATCGACGATTGAGAACCAGCCAAATGAAATGCTTACGCTGGACATTGTCATCCAAAGACTTGAATGCTGAAGAATTGCAAGGTGAGAGAAATTCTTACGATTCTAGTGTTTCTGGCTCAAGTAATAACGTAGCTTTTAGCGCTGATAAACGTAATATCATCTGCCACATATGTAAAAGTAAAGGTCATATCTCCAAGTTTTGCAAGAGAAAATTAGTTTGCTTTGGATGTGGAGCCCAGGGCATTACAAGAAGGACTGCAGATTTAAGCATAAATCAGATTACAAAGAATCGGCTGCAGTAACATTCATGGTTGGCGAGCCTGTTGGAAATTTCATTCTGGATTCTGGAGCTTCTACGCACATGTGTAATAAAGGTGAGTGGTTTGAAGAAATTAAACCTTTTTCTGGAACTGTTGCATGTGCTTCGAAAAATGATGTTTTAAAGGTAGAAGGTATTGGTACAGTATCTGGAACATTAAATGGAAGAGAAATATTACTTAAAGATGTACTATATGTGCCTGAGTTGAACGGTCAATTAATATCTGTGAAGAATATTCAAAAAGCAGGTTACAGTGTAATTTTTAAGAATGATGTAGCTGTTATTGAAAATAGGAATGAAAAATTTGAGTTTGCTAAACTCAATGAGAAAGGAGAGTATGTAGTCAATTTGAACCTGTTAAAGCTTCATCATACATTGCAAATCATAATGCAGAATTATGGCACAGGCGTATGGGGCACTCATCTGATAAAATACTAAAAGAAATGGGTTTGCCAGTATCTGAGTCACCATCAAGTTTTTGTGAAGAGTGTGTAATAGCAAAACATTCCAACACTCCTATGAACAAAGGCCCTAGAAGCAGAGAACATGTGCCGATGAGAATGGTACACACTGACATATGTGGTCCCATTGATCCGCCCACTAGGGAAGGTGAAAAGTATTTTGCTACAATCATAGATGATTTCTCTAGATTTACTGAAGTGCATCTCTTAAAGCACAAGGGTGACATAGATGAAGTGTTTAAATTGTTCCTAAAGCAGAATCCTGATCTCTACAAAATCCGGTGTGATAACGCTAAGGAATATGTGTCTGGTGAACTAGCTCGTTATTGCAAGAAAAATGGTGTTATGATAGATCCTGCTCCTCCATATTCACCTCCTTTGAATGGTGTGGCTGAGAGAGCCAACAGATATCTTTTAGAGAAGGCTCGAGCTCTAATATGTGAAGCAAAGCTTTCTAAATCCTTTTGGGGTTATGCTGTACAGACAGCTGCATATCTTAAGAATAGAATTCTAAATCAGACTGTTGAAAATCTACCTTATGAGCTCAAATATGGGAAACCACCTGATTTGAATATTATTAAGGTGTTTGGATCTGATGCATACATGAGAGTTCCGGATAACTTAAGAAAGAAATTGGATCCAAAATGAAAAAAGATGATTTTTATTGGATATTCTACCATGGGTTATCGTTTACTGGACCCAGTCACAAATCATGTTGTGGTTTCTCGAAATGTATTGTTCAATGAAGAGAAAAAGAAATGTATCTGAGTTCAAGATGTTTTTTCCGTAGAAAGTAAAGATCCTGCTAAAGATGAAGTAATATGTGATTCAAGTGATGTAGAATCTAGAAATCTAGAAGAAAGGCATGAAGAAATTACTAGGCAAAGAAGAAATATAAAATTACCTGTAAAGTTGAATGATTACTTTGTGTTTGAAGCTAATGTGGCAACTCTTGACACAGTAATATGTATATGAGGATATAGAAACATTGCCAAAAGAAGAGCAAGTTATATGGAGGAAAGCCATGGATGAGGAAATAGCTTCTCTTAATAAAAATGAAGTGTGGAAGTTAGTCAACTTGTTAAAGGATGAAAAGCCAATATCCTGTAAATGGTTTTTGCGTATCAAACGAAACAATGTTTACAAAGCTAGATTGGTGGCTCGTGGCTTTGAACAGAAGCCAGGCATTGATTATTTTGAGACCTATGCTCCTGTAATTAGCACATCATCACTTCGACTTGTCCTACCTATCATTATTCAAAAGAATCTGGAAATCTATGCATTAGATGTAAAGACTGCATTTCTGAATGGTGATCTCCAAGAAACAATCTACATGGAACAACCAATGGGCTACAGTGACAACAGTGGTCGTGTGTGCGAACTTCTTAATAGTCTTTATGGACTTAAGCAAGCGCCGAGGCAGTGGTTCAAGAGATTTACTGATTTTATAATTCAGTTAAGCTTCCAACAACTAAACTATGAAGCATGTATTTTAGTGAGAAGAACTAAACAGAGTGAAATAGTTATTGTGCTGTATGTGGATGACTTGCTTATTGCTGGTTCTAATGATTCAGAGGTAAGAACTGTGATTGAATTACTTAGAAATGAATTTGTGATGTCCAAGGCTGAAGTTGCAAATGAATTTCTGGGAATAAGCTTTGAATATTCACAGAACAAACTTACTTTAGGCCAAAATGCTTATTTTGAAAAATTGTTAAACAGATTTAGAATGTTAGATTGTAAGCCATCTGATACTTCCCTAGTGCCTAAGTCAACTTCATCAAATTTTGTGAATGGTGAAAGATTTCATGGCCCTTATCGTGAACTCGTAGGTGCTTTGCTGTACCTATCTATGACAACTCGTCCTGATATTCTGTATTCTGTGAACTGTCAGAGTCAGATACAAGAGCAACCCACTAACAGTGCTTGGGCTGGTCTAAAGCGAATTCTTCGATATTTAAAAGGGACATCTGATCTCAAATTATTATTTTGTAAATCTAATAGTGTTGATATTATGTTAAATGTTTATGTTGATGCTGATTGGGGGTCACATGCATATGATAGAAAATCTATTTCTGGGTATATTATTTTCCTTAGTGATTGTCCTGTAACTTGGTCTGTTAAGAAGCAAACATCTATTGCTCTGTCCTCTACTGAGGCAGAAATTTTGGCTTTAGCAAAAGCTACTCAGGACCTAACTGTATTTTATAATGTAACAAAGGAAATTTTAGGAGTCGACAACATTAAAGTTTCAGTTTATGAGGATAATCAGTCTGCAATTAAAGCAATATTAAATGAAAGTAATTGTGCTAGACTAAAACATTTGGATGTTAAATTAAGGTATGTTAGAGATATTGTAAAATTGTATGATATAAATCTTGTATATGTTTCTAGAGAAAAGCAGTTAGCTGATTTATTTACAAAATGCTTGCTTAACTAAGATTATGTTATTTAAGAGATAAATGTAAAATAATATGTGATTAAGTGAGGGTGTTGAGAATAATCACATTTACTCCTTGGTTTGTGATTTGATGTTATATGTATATTAACCGTAACTGTTTATATCTTGCTTATGTCGTATTGGCAACACTTGGTCAGTGTAGTTTTTGTTGCTTGTGTGGTATGTAGAAGTGTGCTATGCCATGTACGTGATTAATTCCATCCTTTAATAAAGCCTCTACTTAATTATCATCGGCCTCTGATTTACCTTTTAAATCTTTACAGAAAGTAGCTTTAAGGAACTAATTACACTACGTGTAACGAATTGCATAGATTAAACTTTCATAGAAAATAATATACTGCCGACATTAGTTGTTCTTTGCATCTCTCATTACTTAAGCTCTTTACTTATTCATAACAAACTCGCCGAAGTCTACTAACGGAACATAGGCGGCGACATAGCTGCTGCGGTTTGCAATTTCATGAACGTCTTCTGGAATATAATCCTAGGAATGTACAAGGTTGATTGAAAATGAAATATATCATATTATTAGTTATTGCTCTTTTTTTTGGTATAAAATTTTCCAATAAACGAGGCGCGTGAATTGAAGTTTTTGGCTCGCATTCCCACTCATGTTGCGCGGGAACTGTATGCATTCTTTCATTTAAAGTTATTTCTGAAGCAGATATTGAAGGATTAATTGGTTCCCTTTTTTTTGTCAACGGGGAGGTAAAGATATAAGGTAAGATAATAATTCTATTGTTTATATTGAAAAAATAAAATAAATTTTTCATTTTTAGAGAACTAAAAGACGAGGTTTAAAATTTTAAGTACTTTGTGGAAGACTTAAGACAAACTGTTCTAGCTAATTCTAATGCAATTAATTGATTTTGATGTAACAAATATATTTTAAAAAATTTAGTTTTATTCCGTTGACTGTAACGGGATCGATGTAAAAATATATATAAAAGATATGCTTTTTGCTAAAAAAAATTAGGAAATACTCGTAGTTGTGAATAAAAATTAACGATAAGCACCTTTCATAGTCGCGAAATTTAACACATGGAAGTTTCTTGAGTTAATTGATGAGGCGCAATAAAAGTGAAGATAAAATATGAAGTATCGTTAAATCTTGTTACTTTTTAAATTATGCTTTTATTGTCGAGATATCAAGATATTGTTGGAAAAAAAATCTGATTGGCATCTTTAAATTAGATGGCATATAAATTTCTGCTCAGGCTCAAATAAACTTTTCGTCGGGAGAGGATAGTTTAACTGATGAAAAGACTCTGTGAATATTAAAGACTGATTTCATTGATTAATCTGTTAAAATGATGCTCGCTATGATATATGGTTTAGAAGCAATGTTTTCGTGCAGGAGGTTCTGATAGAATTATATGAAATTCAAGGTGCAAAAGATTAAATTCAGTCAATCCGATCACTTCAATAAACTATTTGAAAAAGTTGCCTATATTACCCCTCGGCCACTTCTGAACGCGAACATTAATGGAAAGATCAGGAATTATTACTTAGTAATTGTTAAGAAGAATTTCCACGATCAAAAATATCTCCTTAAGTGCTTAAAATGAAAGTCGCAATTTTACTTAACATGCGGAAGAGGACTGTTTGTCGAACTGCGTTAAGGGTTAAAAAAAAAAGAAAATGAAAATGAAAGAACTATAAAATTCATTGCACATAAGAGAATTTGACCCAATGACGGAAACATGTTCTTCTAATTTTAGGTTTAATGGTTTCCGTATAATAACCATACTCAGGTTTCATTGACATTACAATGTACAGAGGATTAGTAATTTAAATTAAGAATTATAATGGATTTTGATTCATTAGTAATGAACAATTCTTAATTATAAATCACAATTTCTCAGTAACTCGAAAACACTTACAAGTTAGAACTGTAGCTTTATTTCACATCTCTATAATTACTTCAGCACTTTCGCTACAAAGGCGGGAACACTCTCTTCCCCAGAAGCGAGAACACACTCTCGGGTTTTTCCCTTTTTACACAGCACTGCTCTCTGGAGGCATTTTCTATATTTTTACAGTTCATATATCAAGGAGGTGAGACTGAACATCCTCCCGCCCATTGAAATTGCAAATTTCAATATGAGAATATCAAAACAAATTTTGCAAAAGTTGAATAACAATAACATATAATAATAAAACACATATTACAATAACACTGTTTAACAACTTAAATGAAAATAATTATAACATAATAAATACAACACAATTGCAATAATACACCATATGGTCTATAACTATTGATTTGGCAAGATACATACGTGCCGACTACTTATTTTAAGAAATTTTCCATCTGGTAACCGTAAATTGACAACTCTTACCTTTCCGTCCTTACCAGGAAATATCTCAGCAATTCTAGCAACCAACCATTTAGTTGGTGGAAGATTCTCATCTTTTTTAAGTACAACAGTTCCAACTGTAA
>KK122454.1:5180-24898 GCA_000611955.2 Stegodyphus mimosarum | reverse complement strand
AGCTTTCCACTCCTTTCTTAACTGCTCAGAATTTGAAATCCACTTCCTTAAGGGCATCCCAGCATCTCTCATTATTTTTTCGGCACATTTTGAAATTTCAAAGGCAGATGGAACGTCGTCATTACCTGTGATAAGGTCATCTACGTAAAAACAGGTATCAAGTGTTTGTACTGTAGCAGGAAAGTCTTTTCTGTACTTCTCTATATGGTTTTTAATAGTTACTGCCAATAAAAAGGGACTTGCGTTTACTCCAAAAATTATCCTTTTGAATTTATATACACATACATTATTCATATTGTCAATGAAAAGGAATCTCACTGCATCTCTATCTCCTTCGCGTAAAGAAATTTGCAAGAAAGCCTTCTCTATATCTGCCAAGAAGGCGATCTTATTCAAGCGAAAGAATGTCAATAAATGAAATATATTTGGGTTTAAATTAACTCCTTGAAATAAACAATCATTTAGAGATAATTGTCCTGGTTTATGAGAACTTCCATCAAAAACAATCCTTACCTTAGCAGTTAAGCTCTCTTGTCTTACAACTGCATGGTGAGGTAAGTAATATAAAGGTTTATTCACTTCTTTAACTGGGCTCATCACTTTCTCAATAATTCCTTCACTCAAATAATTATTCAAGATATCACAGTAGTCTAAATACAGGGAATTATCACGTTTCATTCTCTTAACAAGGTTTGCAAGTCGATTTTTTGCAACATCATAATTGTCTTTAAGTTCCTCCCAATTTCTCTTCCAAGGTAACCCAACCTCATATCGTCCGTCTTTAAAACAAACTGTTTCATTGAACATCTCTAGGGCCTTATCTTCCTCATTTCTCAATTCGGTATCTTTAATACCAAGGGATTCTAACTCCCAGAAGTTTGCTAACTGATTATCTAAATCTTCGAAATTGTTTACTAATCCACAATGATAACTCTTTTGTTTACTTAAATTCATAGACCCACTTACTACCCAACCAAACACTGTCTCTTGCAACACGATAGATTCCTCTTGTAATTTTATTTGATTTGGTTTGAGCAGCAGGTAAAATATATCAGCTCCCAGAAGAGCATCAATCTTCGTTGGTCTATAAAAATTTGGATCAGCGTAACAAATATTTGTTGGAAAACAAATTTTCTTAACGTCCAATTGCTTCGAAAGAGTAAGATCAGTAATATTATCTACAATTAAAAATTCAACATTTCTTTTAAAGTCTCCATTCGAATTTTCTACTGATGTAACTAGCTTATTTTTAACAGTTAGAATCGAATTATTCAGGCCAGATATAGGAGCATTTATTGCTTGTTTTTTTATTTGTAACATATCCGCGATTTCCTTTCTAATTAGGCTGACTTGACTGCCTACGTCAAGAATTGCTAAAATGTTTATTATTCCTCCGTTTCCCATTCGAACCTTGACCACGGCAGTAGACAAAAATGTATAAGTTTTTCGACCTTGAAGAGGAAAACTTTGCTCTGGCGCCGAGAAGGATTTATGATCATATTCGTAACTCGTTCCGACAAATGATTGATTTATGGAAGGAATCGCATTTTTTGTTTCGAAACTAATCGCGTTCGGATTTAATTCGCTTGAAATGTTTATTTCACTAGTATTATTCGGTGAGAAAGATGCTTTTTGAGAATGTACACCATGGGATGAATTATTATTTCTTTTCTCAAAGTGAATCAGGGTGTTATGTTTTTTACCGCATTTAGCACAGGAAAATTTAGAAGAACACTGCTTTACACTATGGTTTGAAAAGCAATTAAAACACAATCTTTGCCTTTTTAGAAATTCAACCCTATCATTCACTGATATATCTTGAAATTTAGGACATTTATATATAATATGATTATCCAAACAGAAACTACACTTAGATGACTTCACAGTACTTAACAACACATTTCCTTTAGAACAATGCTTTTGGTTCGTGTTCTTAGAAACTCTAGACGCTTCTAAGGTTCTTGCATGATTTTTTAGAAATTCAATTAAGTCATTCAATTTGGGAACATTATTTTTCTTACCAAATTCGCGTTCGAACCATAATTTTGTTGAAGCATCTAATTTTTGTAACAATACATACGCAAACATTATTTCAGCAAACCCATCAATTTTGTGTTCTAAAATTTCTAACGCTCTTGTACATTCAAAGGTAATGTCAACTAAATTTAGTAAAGCACTAGCAGACTCACTGTGAATAGGTGGAATTGACATAAACCGCTTAATGTGGGCAAAAACCTGTTCTCGATGATTTGAAAATCTTTCTTCTAGCAGTGACCAAGCAACTTCATAATTTTGATCGGAAACTGGTATCGACTTTACGACTCGGAGAGCATCGCCTTTAAGGGCTGATAATAAATATTGAAGTTTTTGTCCTTTTGACAAATTATCGTTATTATGCACAGCAGCCTTGAATAAATCATTAAAAGTTATCCATTCATAAACATTACCAGTAAATGTAGGTAAACTCAATTTTGGGAGCTTTACATCTGGGGCTATTTTAGAACAATTATCAACACTTATTTTACCCTGTTCATTCTCAGTACTTTTCACAAAACATTTCACATTTAATTTATGTAAGAATGTTTTTAATCTTAGACGAATCTCCATTTCTTCTAAATCCGATTCTGCTTCACTAATGTCCACTTTTAGAGGCAATTTGAAGTAATCCTTTTGTAGTTCGGCTATACATCTTTTCACGGTGCATGCAGTTTCTAGTTTTACTTCAAGTTCGGTTATAATATCTTCACTTATCGGTTCAACCACCGATTGTACAAAGGTATCTAAACGGGTGATTTTACCCTTTAGGGTAGCTTTTTCACGCTTTAACGAATTAATTGTTTCTTCCATTACGAACACAAGTTACACAACACAACCGCTTCGGAAGAAAAGCACACTTTCGTTTTCACAAACTCACTTATTTAGATGTCGCTGATTCGTTTTTAACTCGGGCTTGTCGGCCTATGAACAATTCTTAATTATAAATCACAATTTCTCAGTAACTCGAAAACACTTACAAGTTAGGACTGTAGCTTTATTTCACATCTCTATAATTACTTCAACAGTTTCGCTACAAAGGCGGGAACACTCTCTTCCCCAGAAGCGAGAACACACTCTCGGGTTTTTCCCTTTTTGCACAGCACTGCCCTCTGGAGGCATTTTCTATATTTTTACAGTTCATATATCAAGGAGGGGAGACTGAACAAGTAACATAACTGTGGTGAAACAACATTGCAAACTTTATATAACGAAACCATAGAATGTATTAAAGTATGTGATATTTTTCGTTTTATAACAACCCAAACTTCACAATTTTTTATAGAACTAGCGTTGCCTTTTAAGCACAGTTAAATTCTTATTTCTAATGACTATCTTCACTAGGCCAAGGAAACCTTTCAATCATGGCCATTCTCTGTATAGAACATGAGTTAAGTAATCAAATAGATTTTGCGTCTTTAAAAGCAAGAAAAATTAAATTATGAATACGCTTGAAAAGTTTATGAAATAAAGTTTTGAACAGATGTTTTAATTATACTACTTAATATTAGTTGCCATTTTTCAAAAAACACATTTTTAACGTCTTCCATTTCAAAATTGTTCATCATTATATACGTTTCACTTTATGGAATATACAAAGTTATAATTAAATAGTACTGTAAGAGTCATTGTATTTTTACTTGATATGTATATATTGCGCGTGTTTGTGTAATGTTATGTTTTCAAACATCATTTAGTATTATTTATTTATCCCCCAAATAGGTAAATACTTGCATTGTATACAGGGGCGCACATTTACCGCTTTGCCTCAGGTGAAAAAATATATAGGCACTGCTCCGGCATTACGTTTAATTAATATGCATAAATATACTATATTTGTGAAGCAAAATGGTCTTTCTTAGCATATAATACTGAGTTCTCTCGAAGTGGCAAAATCTAGCGGAAAGAAAGCAGAGCAAAAGTTTTTCTTTCCATACTGCTACTTAAAATTGCATTATCTATTTTAAATTGTCAAAATAGTTTTATCTTTATAAAATTAGTTTTATCTAGTAGATAAAATGTTCAAAATTCTCCAAAAAATCAAGAAACTTAAATATTAGCACTAAACATGCTTTAATCAAACCAACCTGAATTCATGTGTAATGAATTGCAAAGCAATCTTACCACGGGATATTATTTTCAACCCTTATAATAAATTAATTAACAGTTCAAACCGGATTCCTTTTAAGTCTTATTAAGTCATGTTCTTTTCACTTATTACTCGAACGACATGCAGCATACTCACAGATTCACATTCACAGTATATGCTGATTACGTTATGATCAGTACCCAGAATGCGCCTTCAGTTCAGTAGAACTAGTTCTACAACTACACATACATACACTAGAATTCTAAACTAAATAAATGTGTAATTTAAATTAACTTAATAAGTTGGAAGGCATTTTATTTATCTATAAAACGAACATCTGTATCGTTATCAAAATATTAGTCGACACTAATCTAAGGTATTTCTGAAAGCAGAGAAGCTACATAGAATATATTTAAAAAATTGAAGTAAATGACTAAACAAATACCTTATTTTCTCTGAATATGTATAATGCGAACTAGGAAACTAAGTCTCAAAGAAGAGAGGTCGTTCTTTGTTACCTCCAGAAATAAGTTAAAAACCTTTTGAAGCATGACCGTGGAATATGCTAAACATGGTAAAGCAAATAATTTATCATTATATGCTACAGCAGATATGGCGTGCGTAATATTGAAGAAGAGCTGCATTTTTCTTCTTCAATTCTTCAAGGAAGAGAAGATATGCAGTATCTGTCCCAAATATTGGAAATGAAACATAAGATTAGAAAAGGTCAGGCTCTAAGCCGCAGTAAATAAAAACTGAACTCACAAGCAAAGTGTCGGTACTTTCTTTCAGAACACGTAATAAGCACCAAAGGCAATAATTTCAAAGAGAAAATCTCTTTTCCATTTTAGCTTCAGAACCATATTTCAAGCACTTTCAAGGAACGTATAAAACATTTCAACGCACGATAATATTAATTTATAGCAAAAATGTAAAAAAGTCAGTTTTGTTCAGTAATTTCTTAGTCAACTAAAAGGAAAATGTAGAAAAACAGGTGAAGTTTAAGACATAATGATAAATAATGAGTCAGCGCATTAACATTTTTCTCCGTGTGACAAGAACCAGTGGAAATAATCTCAAAAACAGGTATCCTCCGTATCTCAACTTGAAAAATACGCTCTAGTACTTACATATTCTAGTTCTATTAGAAATATTTCATTAGCAGTTCTAGTACAAAATATTTCATTGTACAATATTTTTCATTATAGCATATACTGTAAAAAGTTTCAGCTGTGATAAGAAACCCTGAATTGTCTTCTTCATTTTCAGAAGCATATGATATATGCACCAATTACCTAATAAAAACCTCATGATGTAAGGATTTAGAAACTGAAAATGGCGGATCATAAGTATTTTTCTTGTGCATAATGAAAATGTGAAGAAAAGTTTAAAAAACTATAGAGCACGACGTTCGAGGATTTTGGAAGACTTGAAAAATTATTTCAGTGCGTAATATTCCTCATTTGCAAAGCAAAATTTATAAGACATCAATTATTATCAGAAAATCAAATATTATTCATTTTCAAAAAGCAGAGGAGATGCAGTTACTCAATAAAATAAAATCGAAGCTCAGTAGAACGGATGCAATGATTTTGAAACTGAATGAACTGGCACAATATAGATGTTTTTCTCATGCATAATAGGAACGACAAAAAAGTCTCAAATATAATTTCCCTAGAACACTGAGATCCAGCGCTTTCAAGAAACTGAGAACTTATTTCGATGCTTAATATTTTTCATTTACAGAGAATAGTGTAAAAGGCATTACCTCTTTTAAGAAACACAGAGTTTCTTAATTTTCAGAAGCAGAGGAGATACGCATTAGTTACTTAATTTATTGAAATCAAAACACAGAACAGGAGGTAATGATTTGGAACCTGGATGCGTCAGGACTGGGTGTTCGGTGCATATTCTTGGAAAACATTTTCGTGACAGCTTAAAGTCCTAATCTCGAACAGGGAGCTAAATGCAGCTATGTTCTGTGGGAGAATACTATGATTAAGTGGTAGAACAACTACACTTCAGAGGGATTTAAAATCCTCCTTTATTAAACCACAATTATTTACAGCCACTTCCCAACTCGGGAGGGATACAGAAAATAACGACCGCACTTGGGTCTTAAACTGAACAATCAAATAATTTAAACTAAAGCTAAAGTAGAAATTAAGTAGTCGTTGCTCACAGAGCTATAAACGCGAGGTTGGCCACTAAATTAAATGGTGCGTAGCAAGATTTAACTAATACTGACGCACTTAGAATTACTTCAATAAGAAATAAGGTAACAGCGCTACAGCTTAGAATTTAAATACTAGCTAATCAGGCGAACGTCGAATAGAGTAATAGTAGTCTGAGACTAAAAGTAAAGCTCTCTCGCACTGAAAGGTTTCTACCTTTCGTTTAAATAGAACTTGGCTCCACTTCAAGTTAGCATAATGCTGAAACGCGCGCTTATTCTAACGAGAAGTTGAAATGAGAACAGAAAGAAAAGGGAAAATTAAAATAAAACTTTGTTAGTTTAACTAAAACCTTACAGATGAACTGGCACAGTATAGATGTCTTCCTTGTGCATACTGATAACTAGATAAAAAGGTCTTAAAGAATAAATTAAACGTCCTTACTTTAGAGCACTGTGTTCTAGCACTTTCGAAGAACTGAAAAGTTATTTCATTGCATAAAATTCTTCATTTACAGAGATAAATGTAGCAGGCATCAACTCTTTTAAAAAGCAGAATTCTTTCATTTTCAGAAGAGGAGGAGATACGCATTAGTTACTTCATATATCGAAATCAAAACAGAAAATATATTGAATCAAAACTTATTTTTTAATATCTAAAATTTTATTTTTTCGTTACAAATCAAATACAATTTTTTGTTTTCTAATTTGCTTAGGTCGGGATGAACTGTTTTGAGTACTTTCAGGTGCATCTGTAGAGACAACTCTTTTGCTCTTCATATGCTTCCATTTAGTATCACTTTTTTCTATATTTATCTTTTCTAAGCTCAGTCTTTTTTTATTACTTATTTCTTCTCTTACATAATGGGATTCCTGAAGTGGCATATTCCTTGTTGCCCGGGGACCTCAAATTTCGGTAATTCTAATATTCTAAGTCTAAAATTCTGGTATTGGCATCTCCACATCCACTAAACGAGTACAACGAATATTATGTACTCCTTCTAAGTACTGCAAGCCTTCTACTATCGTATCACTTTCCATTGCAGTCGAAAGACCGTTCCAGTTTTTCCAACAAAAGTGCTCTGTTGCTTGTATTTTGCCTTGTTCAATTGAATTACACATAAGACACACTTTATTTCTAACACCTATAAATAATATTTTTTGAGTGACTATACCTATAATAACTGTTATGCCTGCTGAAGCATTATATCCACATCCATAACTTCTCTTGCAACATCCACCATCAGTTATAGCTGTTATACAACAAAAATTATCATTATCATTGTCTCCACGTTTCTCTGCCATTTTCTTTTCTTCTGCCACGGCTCTGTACATTGAGTCCTTCGCACAAACTTCAATCACTTTGCCGGTGATTTTCTCGCAAGAGGAAAACATATACTGTGACATATACACTCATGTCCATAAATTAAGGATAATACAAAATCAGGCAAAGGAAGAGTTAGAAGCAAAACAACTTTGACTTATTTGTAAAGCTTATTTA
The DNA here is from genome assembly GCA_000611955.2 of Stegodyphus mimosarum. Taxonomy (NCBI): domain Eukaryota; kingdom Metazoa; phylum Arthropoda; class Arachnida; order Araneae; family Eresidae; genus Stegodyphus; species Stegodyphus mimosarum. Next base: position 17,101 of record KK122454.1, on the reverse strand, counting down.
TTATACAAAAGGTAAAGAGCAAACGAAGATTCTATATGTTTGATATTATTAAAAAAATTAGCGATTTTTTCTCACTGGAGCAATTACAAAAAAAAGCCTATTTACAAAAAAACAGTATTACATGGCTGCTATGATTGTTAATGCATTGTATGTCTCCCAGACGATGCAATACAGTCCGTACAACGTATAGGCATGCTGAGTATCAAATTAACCATCTGATCTTGGGGGATATTATTATTATCAAAAAGCGATGTTCTCCGAATTTCCGGTAGACAAGTAGGAGGAGGTTGACGGGCTGCAACTCGTCGGCCACACGTGCTCTACTGGATTCAAGTCCGGTGAGAATGCTGGCCAGTCCATACGGTTGATATCCTCCGATTGAAGGCATTCGCTTACTATGTTTGCACGGTGAGGATGGGCGCTGCCATCCATAAACACAAATTGTGCGCCCATGATGTACATGTTGTTCCAGAACGCCGTTCCGATGGAGTTGGCTTGTCATGGTTCCAATTTGAACATGCAGGTCAGTTCTGGAACCCAGAATAATTCCACCCCAAACGAGCACTCCTGCACCACCGTAATGGTGTCGTTCAGTGGTGTTTTCTTGGTGGTAACGGGTACCTGGAGCTCTCCATATGAAAGTCCGGCGAGAATCAGACTGCAAGCTAAACCTGGACTCGTCAGGAAACATCACACAAGCCCACTGTTGCGGTGTCCACAATGCATGCTCTCTACTCCAGGCTAACCGCAGGCGACAGTGAGTTGCAGTAAGTGGAACGCATCTGACAGGCCTACGAGCATATAGACCAATCTGCCCTAAGCGTCTGTACACGGTCTGCCTTGAAATTGTCGTACCAGTGGCTGAAGAGAGCTCACGAGATAGGTCTGAGGCTGTGCTCCCCCTGTTTCTTTTGGCAGTAACTGCCAAATACAGGTCCTCATTCGGCGTTCTAACTCTAGGGCGACCTGTGCTGTAATGTCTACTCACATTACCATCATCTTGGAATTATTGCCAAAGCCTGGAGATGACACTCTGGGCAATTCCAAGTTCGTCTGATACTTCCAGTTGTCTACGCCCACATTCCAGACGGCCGATAATTCTACCACGCAAAAAATCATCCAGATGCGTCCTTTCTGTCATAACTGTTCGTTATTGCACTGACATGCTTATAAAGCGCCTGGGAACAATTTTACTTCTTTGCCTGTGTTCCTTATACATCACTCTCTTACACTCTCGTCATTGTGACGTACCATCGGTGTCATCTGGTTACTTCCTGAAATTTGCATATGATTCTTGAACATATGTGTAGTGATTTTACAGGTGATATATTTATTTTAGAGTTCGATTTCCGCGTGACTCCGAATTATCCTTAATTTATGGACATGAGTGTATTTGATATTCATAATACTAAACTTTTCTTCTTCTTGAGAAAACCCACTGCCTGTTGTTAAAGCCCCTAAAACAGCTAAGTTATTCAGGACATTTGATTCTGTGTGAGATAATAATAGCTACGTCTGGGCATAATAGACTGCTGCAAACATATCGAAATGATGCAAAACGTCCAGTGTACTTAACTCTCGAGAATCCATATTTCCCACCAAATTTGCAACTATACGTGTGCTCCTCTATCTTTCTGGCTTGATTTATGACAAGAGCTATATTACAGGCAAAGCGGCCTGATGGCAAGTCTTGACTTTTACGTTTTTCGTGAAACTCAGTTAGTAGAGGTGGCAAAATTTGCTCCGCTATTTCATGCTGATGTGATTCTGATTTAGAGCTTGCACTTTCAACTACAATATCATCAACTGATTGAAGATCATTTCTGCTATCATCATTAACCTGTAGTGTATCCACTTGATTCAGATTTGAAGACCTATGGGAGAGAAAAACGAATTCAGATATATTAATGCTAATTTAATAAGAAAAGTAAAATGTCAGTTCAAAAGATGAAATATCTCTGCCTTTACTATTGCTAATAACGTTCAGACACTTGTAATATGGATGAAATATTCTATATTACCTGATGTATCAACTTTATACATATGAATGTTCCAAATATATGCTGTAGGTAAACATATATACAAAAGTATTTTAAAAATGAGGATATTCGATGACGCAGCAATATTTTGCTTTTCTCCAGATTTTCCATATGCAATTTTCCAAACCCGCCGAACCGATATTATCAGAATATGAGTTTTCAGTTACTTGCATAACAGTTTATTGAAAAGTTTTTTTTTGGGGGGGGGAGTTAAGACAGATTAAATAATTCGAATATTATTTATTTACTTTTCGAATGATGCATAAAATTAAATTAAGAAATACTCATTAAGTTAAAGCATATTCTTTATATTATATGCAAGCAATATAATAAATAACAGATTAAAAATTAAAATGGGAAAGAAATGCAATATTTCGATGTTACATACAGCTATATATGTATGCTCATAAAATTGCGCATATGTATTCAGTTAGATCTGATCTGAATTAATATGGTTTGGCTGCATTAATTTACAATAAGGATAAACTTTAAAATCAAGGTCTTCAGATTTTTCGTTTTCTATTGACATAACATATTTATAACAAAGATAATCAAACTGTTATATGAACTTTCATTCGTATTAGGGAGGAAAAATAAAAAAAAACCTGTGCTTTATAAACTGGTGATAGCTTTTCGGAGAAAGAGCTGGCTGCGTTAGATTTGGGGTTTTTTATTCTTCAATATGTGACAGGAATACGAGCCAGATTCCCTAAAAATATTCCAAGAAACCCTCAACAACTCGTCGATAAATTCTGATTAAGAATAGAAAATTACTCAGATAAGCAAAAATTAAGAGAATTCCTTGATTCAGTCTGTAGAGTCATTAGGTTATTTCGAAGCAGGAGAAGTGAAAAATGAGAAATTTTGATGCCGGGACTCGAACCACGAACCTCTCGAATATGCGCCAAGTGTGCTTGACCATTACATCACGAAGGCGAGAGAAATACCTTATATACTCCCCCTTTTAAAGGGCCACTGGGGCTTCGGGAACCCAATCGCCAAATCCTGGGGTGGAGAATCATCATCCACCGCCTTCTTTTTTTAGTTCGGGCGCCATTAGGTTATTTCGAAGCAGGAAAAGTGAAAAATGCACAATGCCCTCGCTGGGACTCGAACCACTTACCTCTCGAATTACGCCACGAAGGCATGCTAAGAAGGCTGGAGAAATACCTTATAAGTCAATGGTAAAAAGAAATCCTTTGGAAATGTGAAATTGTAATAAAACCATAGAACAAACAGTATTACATAACGACCAACTCAGAATCTTTGGCTTCACATTCGATGTCGTCCTAAACAATTTTCACCATCTATCCATTTGAATTCTTCTAAGCTACTAAGTACCTGTCTCTCAAGTAATGTCCTGAGCAGTGGCGGCTCGTAATAAGCACTGTGGAACTGCAGCACCCCCTGTTTCCACTTATTATTATTTTTAATATTTAATATAATGAGCCCTTTTTTTCTTTAATTCTTTCTTTATACTTCTACAATATATAATCCTTAAACTTAATGTCAGTAGCCATTTTCCAGTTTATGAAATAGGTACGAAAGTTTTTGTATGGAACTGCGTTTCACAAGGCTGGTCTGCGCAAGCGCGCACAGAAAGCACCCCAGCCAGGGAGATAAAACAGCACTGTCGCTCTTGCAGTGCCGAAATTCTGGAAACGTGATTATTTCTTACTCCGCGCGTGTGGTATTTGGCTGTTCTGCGCATGCGCTCTTAATAAGCAGCGTACGAGGTTGAGAGGGAGAGAGCACTGTCGCTTTTGCAGTGCCGAATCTGGAGTGTCGTTGGGAGCTGTTTCTTTTTTTTTACTCCTCGTGTGCTGTGTTTAAAAATCATACACCATATTCTTGGTTAGATTATTCTTCAGCTATTCTATTTGATTCATTTTCTTTCAGTTCTTTTATTTTACAGAAAACTTTAACCATGTGTTTGCATCCTCAAGTAATAAATTCTGTGACTGTAAGTGAACTTCAAGAGCTTTCGTTTTCATGCGCTTGCAATGCTTTCAATATAGAAAAATTTCCTCAGTTGTCATCCAGAGATCGAGGAGAAAATTATTGATCTCTTCGCGCAAATTAAAACGAGAAGAATGGATTTCATTTTTAAATGAATAGGTAAAGCTTGAACTGTAACAATTTAAGTTAAAGTAATTAAGAAATGTTTAATTTTTCTTTTGTAAAATTTCATGGAAGTTTCAAAATAAATTTTCTTTTTATACATGTTTGTTTCCCTTTATACAGGTTTAAAACAAAGGTTAAATTTTTTTGGAACAGCACCCCCACTAATTTTAGCTACGAGCCGCCACTGGTCTTGAGGATTGTTAGCACCAAAGAAACTAAAATTCTTTTATTATTTTCAGCCTCTATTTTGGATTATTTCAGTGCGATAAAAAGAAAGAGCTCTATGCTATATCAGCTGAATGCCTTTACACATACACATATCTGCATATCGCAGAAAGGTGAAATCACAGGCTCAGTAAACCCGTGCAGAGCCTGCAGCTGAAGCTCAGGTAGCTCATTAAAACACTCAAAAGTAATTCAAAATAAAATGATTACCAAATAGTAGATTGTGTGGATCTAAAGTTTTGAGAAAACAATTCGCAGAAAGAATAAATTCTGGTAAATAAGAAAATCGAAATTAAATTAGGGACGACAAATAATATGAGAAAGATTAAAAATGCCCTCAAAATTGAGCACTGATATCAACATTGGAATATAGCTAAATATATATACAGTGCAAAGCTGAAGATGATAAACGGTAGTTTATGCTTTGAACATGATTGGGGGAGGGAACTTATTAGAGTAATATACCTTGAACATAAGATACTATTCGTCTCTTGATTTCATAAAGAAAACTGAACAATAAAAAAGGAAAATACACTGATAAATTTAAACACGATATCATTTTGCTGGCAGTCCGAAGCCTAGATAAAGGACGGATAGCAATTAGAAATGCTCTTAAAACACAATCTTTATACAAAGATTAGCGATACGTAATATAAACATACTGTTAAAACAGGACCGGATTTAGACTTGATAAGGCCCTAAGCTATTTGAGATATGAGGCCCTTTATAAATCTGTTATACAATATTTTAATACTATATTTATATTATATTTTAATTTTTTCTTGGGGTAGCGCCTAAGCCATAGCTTGTGTAGCTTATACGTAAATCCTGCACTGTGTAAAAATCTGCGTTTTCGCGTTCCAGTTAGAGCAAAACATTTCTAACAATTTAAGAAACGTAAATACTTTTCTAATGAAAGTAAATAATCTAGTTTATCATGTAGGTCTATTAAAAGACAATCAAGGAGAATTGTTTTTGGGTTTAAATTATGTAAAGTACATTATACAAATTTCTAATTCATCAGTGAATATTTTTGTATGAAAATTTTCAGTATGAAACTATGTAGTAGAGACTTGTCAATGTAAAACTTATTTTGGTCACAAGAAATATTATGGTGCAATACTTAAAATGTTTCATTTCCTTTGACTGAAGGTAACCGTTATGAAAATGGACATTTAAATATAATTCTTACTTTTATATATTTTAATACACAGGTTCTTCACAAAAAATATATATACAAAAAATTTAGGAATACTGCAAAGCACGCGAGCACCAACTTTCTAGGAGGAGAGACGTTTTCGTGGAGTTCTTTGTAGGAGAAATTGGCGCGCATTTACAGTGGTGTCCAAAAATTAAGGACGAAGTCGAAAAATTAGCATATCAGCTGAACGAAGAGGCAGAGCGGACAGAAAGACCAATCAGGAGATTAAGTAAGGTGATGTACGGTAGCAGATGCGCAGATATGCAGATAGACGTAATGGGGGAGTGTCTGAGTAGTATAAAGCATGTTGTCGGTGTAAGATCAGTATTTCTAGCAAAGAGATTGCACGCCGTATAGCAGTTAAAATCACACCGAGTTACTGCCTCAGCGAGAAATGGCAAATAATCAATCTGTTAGACGACATCTGGATGCTTTTACCCGAGGTCGAATCATTGGAAAGTTGGAGGAAGGCCGCAGTGCGACAAGTGTGGCTGCAGAGTTCAGAATTGCTCACAGGATCATTTCACGACTTTGGAGACATTTTCAAACTACAGGAACAGCTATCCAGAGGTTTAGTAGTGGTCGTCCACGAGGAACCACACCCGCAGATGATCGGTATATTGCCTTACAGGCCAGAAGAAACAGGCGGCAGACAGCGGGAGAAATCGCTAGACACACGACACAGGCGACTGGACGACCGATATCGCGTTTTACCGTGGCCAGAAGACTGCACGGTGGTGGTCTGTTTGCACGACGCCCTGTACGGTGTGTACCTCTAACGCCTGCCCATCGGAGAAGGCGTTCTCTGTGGTGCCGGGAACACCGGAATTGGAGAGACAATGAATGGGGACGAGTACTTTTTACAGATGAGAGCAGATTTAGTCTGAGTTGCGATTCTAGACACATACACATCTGGACAGAGCGGGGAACACGCAATAACCCCTTCAACATCATCAAAAGGGACTGTTTTGGAGGTCGCGGAGTTCTCGTTCGAGCAGACATAATGCTTGGTAGCCGGACCGACCTTCATATCTCCCAAGGAGGTTCGTCACCTGGGACTGCTATTGTAACGAGGTTCTTCTTCCTTACATGCGTCTTTTCACAAGGGCTATGGGTCCTCAGTGCCTCTTCATGGACGACAACGCTCCACCTCATCGCACAGTTACTGTCGAAGAGCTGTTGGAGAGTGAAGATATTGAACACATGGATTGGTCGGCAAGGTCTCTGGATCTAAATCCCGTCAAGCATGTACGGAACTTACTAGGGAGACCCGTGGCAGCACGTAACTTATCGCCAGTAACGATTCCGAAACTGCGATTGGTGCTACAAGAGGAACGAGCAGCAGTGTCTCAACAGCTCATTAACAACCACATATCCAGGATTCACAAATGATGTGAAACCTGCCTAGCAGTCAGGGGAGATCATATCCCCTATTAAAGACCGGATGTTTCTTGTTGGACACCCATCACAGGGATGTTTGGGCCTTCAGTCGCATTACGCTCCATACTACTGTTTCAATAAAGCTTCTTTTTATCCCTCTGATTTCTCTTTTAGTAAGTGTTGCTTACATTACTCATGTCCTTACGTATTGGGGATCTTACGGTATTAAATGTGTTGATTTGGAAAGCTTTTGTACAAAGTTATATTGAAAAAACCGTCTCGTCCTTAATTTTTGCACACCAGTGTACGTTACACATAGGAAAAACCACGAAAACTTTACGGCGAAACTATTCGCCAGGATTCGAAGCCAGGTTGAGGTACCAGTTTTCAACGACTCTACAACTCACCCGCCGGTGAGATGTATAAAACAAAAATTTCAAATAAATAATAAAAACAAGGTCAAAAGGAATGTTAATAATAACACTACGAAGAATATATAAGCGGCTTAATATCATTATATACTGGTGTCGAATTTTATAATATTACATTCACTACAAACGAAGAGTCAAAAAAGGGTGGATTTAAATATTGATGATATACGTGTGCTTCCAAACACAAAATTTTCCAGAAAAGGATGATGAATTTCATAAAATGTTTCAATTCGGTGAGTAAAACTTTTCTCTATAAATTTTAACTTTTTGCATGTTCCTCGCGTATAAAAAATTCCAATAAGTAAAATATGCATATTGGTGTTAGTAAGAGAAGTATAAACAATTATACACTCTACTTTCTCTTGAAAATTTCAAAGTAAGACATAAAGTAAAACATAAATTAGTCAAGGTAACAACTTTATCTTTGGTGTAAATTTTCATTAAATTTCGACTGATTTTGAGGGCGACTAGTTACAAATCCCTCTTTGTCATGTGCGAAGAAGTATTTGTACCTGTAACCCTTTTTGAAATCGACAGCTTTTTAAAGTCTACGTCAGATATAATTATACTGTTTTTGACTAATCTATGAAATTAAATATTATTTACAGATTTATTAATTCAAATTACATTTCAAAGCCTACCAATCGAGATTTTTCAAATTCAGGAAGCACTGGCAAAACAGAATTTAGTTGTTTTGACGTTCTTCAGTAAAACAGTTTCAACGTCAACATTTGAATTTGTGGCTGCCTTCCGTTAAAGTATTAAATACCTCTGCGAATTCTGCATGCAAAAATATAGTTTTTGCATTTACTTGAATGCGTAAAATTTTCCTCCTAATTCAAAACTCACTTAATTATCTGCGCAACTTAATTAACTTCACAACTTAATTAACATAATTCACTTAACTAACCAGATGAATGCATTATTTACTGATTTCTTTTTCGAAATCTCAAGTAACAAAGATTTTTGGCCCAAAAGTGGAACTGCTGTAAAGACCTAATACTGAAAAATGTTGTTTCAGTTTTGTCTTTGTTAACGTTAAAAATCAATACATCACAGATGTGCCAACAATCATCGATAATTAATAAATGTTACGTGAGATAAAAAAAAACATTCTATATAAAAAAAGTAGAAAGAGAAAAAGGGTATATAAAACATACTGTTCTATAAGATCTATATTCGCAGGTGATTGAAACACTGTTCTTTCTTTCAGACGGCGCAGTCGTTGAGCTTTTGAAGCTAATGAATACAGTGGGTGAACTCTTCAACGATTACTTTTAGATTCACCTTTACGTCTACCCATTTTGGAATTAGAGATCAACAGCGAAATAATAATAACACAATATCCAAAATATAAAAGCGAAGAATAAAACAAAAATCATAATGCCAAATCTGATGACGAAAATGTAAAGAAATGAGATCACGTATAATCTATGGACTAATTTCAGTTTATAAGTAGCTTCTGATTGGTGCATTATAAATTGAAAACAGAATCGCGCATTTCTCTAACAAGTTCTGTTTTTTCCTGAACTACTCCTTCACCCCCTTAGGATACCTCATGGGGTTAGGAACTAAGAGGACAGACAAGCGTCTACGGAGAGAAGGCAACTTTTTGGATCATGATCTGATCCTCTGATGCGCATCTCAGTTTGCGCAGATGCTGCGGCGCTATTCGGGAAATCTGTTTATTTACATGAAGTACCGTATGGTTTGGAAATCTGTGTCATGTGTCAAGAATAATGCATTTGTTTTAAATCTCTATTAAGTATCTGTATATGATCTACAGTTGAATGAATAAATCGGTGTTTGTTAAAAAAAATAATTTATGCTTGTAGATAAAAAAATAAAATTTTTGCTAATGCAAGTTATTAAGTAGTGTATTTTTTCATTAAAAAAAGTTTATTTATTTTAGATTATGCATTAAATTAATTATGTACAATAAATAATAATGAAATATTACCTATGACTGTTGTTAATTAAGTATACATATCTTCTGTAAATTATTGTTAGGACATGTGCAAACAGTGAGGAAATATGCTACTTTAATTCTTAGCAGGTAATTACAGGACCATGACAGAGAGTGCCTATTCTTTGTCCCTGAAATTTCTTTATTGCAATTATACTAAACTTATGCATAAAGGGGTATTAAAAAGCTTATTTACGACACAATTGAACACATTCTGATGCATCAGCTATGTGATAAGTTGAGCATTTGGTGTTGCAACTGGCATCTCAACAATGAACTAGTGACATTTCGGTCGCCACTTTTTCAGATGGCAAAGACGTTCCTATCACCATCGATAGAAGTTTTGTGTCATCGATAAGGTAGTGGCCGTTGTTTAAGACAGCGCTAAATCATAGGTCATAGGTCATCATTTTTATAATTGGTAACGACAGAGGGTTTCTGCCAATCTATAATAGCTTTAAGAACTTTAAATGAAGTAAGCAAAATCCAATTATATGGAACATCCATCTGCACTTTCCATGCTTTGATCGTCCGTGGAGGACCTATTAGCACGCAACAGTGAAAGTAGTATATGGATAGCAATAGCAAGCAAGAGCAATCTTTTCCAGTGGTGAAGAGTATCATCCTTCTTCCTGCACGTCTCGTCGCTGAATGAAGTCTTGCCGTGAGTGAAGAAGCATAGTGTGTCGTCCGAATGTAGTTATCGTGGTTATAAAGGTCATCATCCAATCATAATGCAGTAAAGTCTCTATCTACGCAGTAGTAATATTAAGTAAAAATGTAGAAAAAAATATGTACAATATTAATAGGTTACCATAATTCATTACGGTGTATAGTTCTCGGACGCTTACAACGTTGTATAACTGTGTAGTCATAGTCTCCTATGCTCCGGATAGCTTCGTTACTGTGATTATCACATTTCGTGCATGGTCGCATGGTGCTGGCACCAGAGTGCCTGGGCCGAAGGCCCTACCCCTTATCGAATATCATTAGTAGGTTTCTAACAATATGTATACAAAAAATAGCTTACATTAAATTAATAATAGTTTTTTTATGATAATCTTAAATGGAGCAGATGCTCACTAGAGTAAAAAATAAAAGAAGATATATGCAATATTTACAAATTAAAGTCTCTACCTCAGCAGTGGTAATTATAATCAAATGTGTAGAAAGCCGAACGAGCTGGTGGTTCTGAAATGAAATACAGAATTAAGCAAGGAAAAGTGCGCACTTTTGGTGTGACAAAATAGAGGTATAAAGGTTACAAAAGACAATTGAATACAATAGTTCATCTATAGAAACACAGGAGAGAGAGCAGCAGATACAAAGAGGCACATTAAATACAGAGGAGATCGAATTATGGCATACAATCGTTGAGTATCGCCATGGGGCGATGGAAATTACTATCGTCATATATATCATAACTATACAAGGGGATGGAGGGATTATTTAAATTATATAATCCATCGAAAAAACGTCTGGCCAGGCGAACACAAAACGACTTGACCAGATCATATTTCGTGAAAACGTTGTGAGAGGAAATTAATATCTCGCTGTCGAGAGGCTTTATTTTCATACTATTGTGGATTGTCGAATTCCTGACGAACCATGGAGATCCTGATATTGAGCGGAGAAATTTATTTTGGAGGCGTTGTAAAATCTGTCTATTGCTTCTTGCTGTGGCTGCCCAGGCCGGCGATGCGTACAGCAAAATAGGTCTTATAGCTTGAAGGTATAGAATACGTTTAGTGTTCATGTTCAAGTTTGAGTGCTTATTAAGTAAGGCATAAATTGACATAAAAGCCTTGTGAGCTTTCTCTCTTATGTACATAATATGAGGCTTGAAAGTCCAGTCCAGTCCATTCCAGTCAAGTATTGCCGGAATATCGTAGCAATTGCACGATGTGAATGGTTTGAAAGTCCAGTCCAGTCCAGTCCATATAGATATGGCCGAAGTGCTGCTAGTCAATGCAGCGTTATCGGCTCCTGAAGATATGCCAAAGGCACATGACGGTGAAACGTCCTGATAGGTGAATGAAAGATGGAAGTGGAAAGGAGGGGGGTGACCCAGCGTCAATGGAGAAAAGTCCGGAGAAAGTAGAAGAGAATGCAAGACTGATCGAAGATCGTTGGATTTCCTGACATGTGGAAAAACATAAGAAGTTACATAACAGTGCGAAACAGAAAAGATACATTTAAATACATGATATACAGGTAAAATATAACATTAATATGCAGTGCAAAATGATATGTAAAACAATATATACAATATATACAATGTCAAGTGAGGCAGTATAGTTGCTACGTAGGAAAGTTTGAACCACAGAGGTGGGCTACGAGCGGACGGATATTTTTATCTTCTTCAAAGATGATATAGTTGAAAACATCAAAATGGTCTAAGAACGGACAAGTCAGTGCTTTTTTAAAGAAATTTTCATTCATTCTATGAATGAAGTCCTTAATGTATTCAATTTTTAAGTCCCTGTGTAAAGTTTCATTTGAAACGAAGTAGTGGGCGTCAGTAATAAGTCGCAGGAATTTGTTTTGTAAGACTT
>KK122453.1:404597-433149 GCA_000611955.2 Stegodyphus mimosarum | reverse complement strand
TATTCCAATACTGATGCTGACAGAACATTCTATGTTTGTATTGTAGTATTCTATTTTCTACAAAATGACTATAACGATTTTTATAGCAATACATATTACGTAATATATGCAGAATACACATTATGTTATAACAATGTTTTTACTAAGAATGTTCGGGAACCTCTTTTTAGACTTCTATTCAGCTACGTTCTATACAGTAGTAATAACCAAATGGTGAAAATAGGCTTCAGCGCTAACGTCACTCATTCCAACAAAATCATTAAAAAGTTACTGCGAATGCATTTTAACACCATTTTGTATCTTACATTTCATTAATACATAAATCAAAAAGGAAACAAACCAAAAATATACGTACCTTGTAATTATCGAATACACAACCGACTATCCGTTAACAGATTCAAACAGCCGCCATTAAACTTTCTAAAGATGGAATCACGGGAAGACCAGGCATGCGCTGAATGCTTCGGTTTGATTGGCTGCAAAGTATTCCTTAAAAATAGTGAAACGTTTACCTAGTTGGATCGTTTCACCAAATATCAGTGAAACGTAAAATCAAGTGAACCATGTTTTGGTACTATCTTTGATTTTGAACCATTATTTCAATGATGTTTTCTTGGTGGTAACGGGTACCTGGAGCTCTCCATATGAAAATCCGGCGAGAATCACACAAGCCCACTGTTGCGGTGTCCCCAATGCGTGCCTTGAAATTGTCGTACCAGTGGTTCAAGAGAGCTGACGAGACAGGTCTGAGGCTGTGCTCCGCCTGTTTGTTTTGGCAGTAACTGCCCAATACCGGTCCTCATTCGGCGTTGTAACTCTGGGGCGACCTGTGCTGTAACGTCTACTCACATTACCATCATCTTGGAATCGTTGCCAAAGCCTGGAGATGACACTCAGGGCAGTTCCAAGTTGGTCTGATACTTCCAGTTGGGTACGCCCACATTCCAGACGGCCGATAATTCTACCACGTAAAAAATCATCCAAATGTTTCCTTTGTGTCATAACTATTCGGTTATTGCACTGAAATGCTTATAAAGCGCCTGCGAACAATTTTACTTCTTTGCCTGTATTCCTTATATATTACTCTCTTACACTCTCGTCATTGTGAGGTACCATCGGTGTCATCTGGTTACTTCCTGAAATTTGTATATGATTCTTGAAGATGTGTGTAGTGATTTTACAGGTGATATATTTATTTTGGAGTTCGATTTCCGCGTGACTCCGAATTATCCTTAATTTATGGACATGAGTGTAATTAATCTTTCCTGTTGAAGGATTCTAGATTTTAAATGCAACAGAGATTACACAATAAGCTGAAATGAATACTGCAGCTCATTGTGTAATTTCTTCAATGTGAATCTACTTATTGCTTTACTTTAAACCTTCATAACAACAGCTAGGCAGTTTTTTGTATGCTATTCTATATTTCAATATATATTGGCAATGCTAATATTATTTCCAATATCGATTATAAACGCAGAACGGATATTAGCCTCGAAACGGCATTTTGGTCGAATCATTATAAACGGTTGTATCACTTTTCAGATTGTTTCCACCGAATATTATCGCTCTGCATTAAATTTAAAGAAATTAAATAATGAAGAATCTTCTAGAATGCATCTATGTTTCTCGCATTGGGAAAAAGCATCTATACCTAGAGCCATCGAATTTTGAATAACGTAGTCCGAATATGGCCGCCTGGATACCAGAATCTTGAATTTCGGATTTGTTTTGTTATCTATTTAATATTTTTTAAACTTTAACGAATTTTTGATTAAGGAACTCAACGATTTCAAAGCGAGCTGTGGTGCGGAATAAAATATTTTTATCTCCAGCGCGCGAGACTGTCTATCGGAATTTCTAAAGATACGCTGCTTTCAAATGTTTTTAGCTTAAATGGATGTTAGCCCGAATGCTCTCGAAATGTGTATATATGTGTAAATGAAAGAAACGCCCCTTTGGGCGTAATATAAGATCTGAAAGCTTTCATATTTTTATATAGTACATGATTTCTGTCGTAAAATGTGTTCTTTTCGTCTAAGCGACGCATAAGAAAGTCAAGATATGAGCCTAAAGCGTTGTTATTACAAGATATAGAATAAAACTAAATTTAACGTAATGCATACTGAAGAATTTCCATAATTTATTAGGCTAATTCAGCTAGGTAAGATAATTGCATTTAAAGTCTTCAGATTACAATCTAACAACTAGTAAAATGATTTGCCTTTTTTTTAACAATAGGTACGAAAGAAAAATGGATTCTGTATTAGTTATGTATGATAAGGCGATAGAATCTTTTTTAAATATGATTAAGAACTGCATTTATTGTTTTCAAATCTTGCTCCTTAATCAATAATAGATTAAATTTAGACGTTAAATACTTTACGCTTTTTCGAATGGCAACACTTTGCCGTGTGGAATATAAAAGCGTTTCATTTCTGATACTTGCAACACGTTGCTTTTAAGCATCGAAACTTTTTTATTAAATTTTAAAAGTAAATTTCTTACATGTTCTCGAATGGCGAAGCACTACCTCATGGAAGGTTAAAATGTTTTATTTCTATCAGTAACAACGCACTTCTTTTTAACTGCTGAGTTTGTTAATGAAATGCTTATTAAAATCGCGAAAAATATTGCTACCGTTTTCCCAGAATGCCAGAGTCAATAATAGATACATACATATTCTTCATCATTCAATTAACAAAGATAGGTAATAGGGACTGATATTTCTGAGAACGTAAATACATATTAGTATTGATAATTATAAAATTATTCCCTAAGAGGATCCAGTTCTAATTTGAAGGAGATCACCGAATGTGTGCTAAACCTAACATCAAAGTACTATATTATTTTGTTATCAAATCAAAATACTCTATTTACTAAAACAAAGCAAGAATTTTAACTATCAACTGTTACGGTAACAGCGAGATCGTTTCCCTGCAAAAACAGTTTACAATTTCTGAATCATCAATTCTGTTCTTTCTCAGGGGGATTTAATTTATCCATTAAGCTAGATCATGTAATTATTACACAGCATTCATTATTCGTCTGATTCCAAAACTGTTTATACGAACTTTTTAATTTTCTGTATGCTCAACGGATAATATTTAAAAAAAATTAATATTCGTACAGCGCAAAAGAAATTCATTTCTGTTTCTGAAGATTTTGCAATCAGTTGTTTTTTTTAATTTGCCAATTTAGTGCATATAAAAGGATTCTTAGATTCTGATACGTTACGTTAGTTACAGGTTAAGATGTCTATAAAACAGAAAGTGAAAGCATTAAATTTAGTAATACTAGTAAAATTTACTGAGGTCTAACGCGAAGGGAGTTAACACATTGTATTTCAGATGTAGGATAGTTTCGTTAGGTGAATATTTTAATAAGGCTATTATTATCTTAACCCTCTAACTAGCAAGGCCGTATAAATACGGCCTAGAATATTTTTTTGATATCTGTACGAACGTATGTATACGTCCATATATGTCAAAGAAATTAAGGCAATATATTAAAAGTACATAAATCCAGGAATAAAATGCCAGGAATTTTTTTAGATTAAATCAAGAGCATAAATTTTTCTAATAGTAGTTTTGGGAAATTTGTGTTATTTTAGAGAAAACCCTGGCCGGTCAGAGGTTAATTAACCGGTTATTACGATTTTGACCTTTACTATAACTTCTCTTTTCCGTTTCCTCACCAGAATGTAAATGAGTTAGAGAATATTTAAGTCGAGGGTTTCCGATTGTAGCACAGAGAGTGTTTCCTGCCTCTAAAGGCCACGTTACTAGGTTTACGCCACCTGTGGTGAGATTTTCGACTTTACGATGTTTCTGGCGACATTTAATTGTTAGGCCGGTAAGACGTTCTGAGCCAACTTAGAGTTAAAATTCATTTTGTAGTCTTTGACTGCTAGGCTTAGTTCTAAATTTGAATTTGACTGTTATTTTCAGTTATATTGCCACAAGTGGTCGTTGATCCTCTCAAGCAGGAGAAGTTTATAAGGTATTTATCCCGCTTTCTTGGCATGCCTTCGTGGTGTAATGGTCAGCGCACTCGGCGCGTATTCCAGACGTCTGAGGTCCGAGTCCCGGCGAGAGCACACTTCATTTTTCATGTCTCCTGCTCCAAAATTCCTAATGTCTCTACAAACTGCGTTTATGTTGAAGGTCTGCTTTAATAAAAAGGTTGCTTAAACCTTTCCAAGACTCTGTTGTTACTTCAGGCACCGCGCTAATTTGTTTGGAGTTAGGAGTTTGATGGTTGCAGTTTATGTTACCAAAGAAGGTCAAACTCTGTAAAGCATTAATTGTTTTTTAAATTACTAAATAAGTTTATGATGAAAAAAAGAAATAATAATAATAATATAAAATATTTAAAATTTCAAAATTTTGTGTGTTATCTTTCTTTATTAAATATCATGTTCTTCGCTCTTAAACCATAGAATTGAGTTCAATAGCAATATCGCAAAATAATTTTAAAATCAACATATCTTTAGAATTTCCGATACACAATCCCGCGCGCTGGAGATAAAAATGTTTCTTCTCTGTAAAACGTTGCCATGGCTCGCTTTGAAATCCTTGAGTTTGTTAATCAAAAATTTCTTCATTTTTTACAAAATATAAAATCAATAACAAAACAAATTCCAGATTTCAAATTTGGGCTTCCAAGTGCCCATATTCGTGTGGAAACATTCAATATTCAAAATTCGGTGGCTCTAGGTACAGTTGTTTTATCATAATGCAAGACACATACATACATTTATGCAGTTTCTTCTTTGTTTAATTTCTGTAAATATAATACAGGGCAATAATATTTGGTGGCAACAATTTGAAAAGTGAAACAAGGCTTTTAACGAATCAACGCAAAATGCCAAGACGAAATTAATACTCTTTCTGGGCAAATTTTACCTCTTTGGACTAATAATTGTAATACTTGACCTTTACATATAAAATACTTTTTCACACTTTACTTTAAGCAAATATTTGTTTTCAGACACTTGTATTTTTTAAATTGATTTACATAGAACTAAATACTAAAAACACGTAATTCAATTTCTTTTCTAGTGTACTATTATTTTCTCTTTTAAGCTTTGCTAGTTGAAAAATAAATGAAATAAAAATATTCCTTGTAATGCAACATTTGTTCAAAAGTGTTAATAAGTAGTTCACATAATAACTTAAAAGTTACACATTTCGACTAAGATGTTTTTATAAGATGTTTCTTGTCATAGCTTTTTGTTCTAAATGAAAAAAACACCATAAGAATTATCGTTTGCATTTGGAAATTATCGGAAAACATATAGTACCAATTCATAATAAAGTAAACATTACAAGACATTATAAAGTAATCACAAATTAAGTTAGAAATTCAATAATTCATGTTTTTAAAGATTATAAGTAATTTTCATAATAATTGGGAGGTTACACATTTTTGTTGAGATGCTTTTATGATACATTTCTAGTCATAACTTTTTATACTAAATCGAAAAAACGTCACAAGGGTTACTGCTCACATTTGAAAATTATAGAAAAATCTATATTAACGATTCCATACGTGAAGTAAACATTACAAGACATTATAAATAAATGCCAAATTATGTTAGATAATTAATAATTCATATTTTTAAAGATTATAAAATTATTCGAAATATCCAAAAAAAAAAACTTGATGTAGAATGTTCATCTAAGTTTGATGCCATAAAACGATGGAAATTTCCTGGAACTGGTGAAAACGAACGAAAATCTAGATCCCTTTCAAAGTGAAATTCTATGAACTGGAGCTATATTTTATAAAAAAATCAAACAAAAAAAATAATAAAATATAGAATTTGAAAGCTTTCAGATTTTACATTACATCCTTTATTTAGTAAATATACACTCATCTTGCAACTTCTTCTCCCTTAAACTATAAAATTCATTTCAACAGCAATATCGCAAAATAATTTTAAAATGAGTATATCTTTAGAATTTCTGATACACAGTCTCGCGCGCTGGAGATAAAAATGTTTTTTTTTTCGTACAGTGTTGCCATTGCTCGCTTTCAAATCGTTGAGTTTGTTAATCAAAAATTTGCTAAAGTTTTACAAAATATGAAATAGATAATAAAACAAATTCCAAATTTGGGTTTTCAGATTTCGATATTCGGGTGGAAACGTGCGTTATTCAAAATTTGATGCCTCCAGGTATCGTTGTTTTATCACAAAGCGAGAAACATGTATACATTTATGTAGATTCTTCATTATTTAATTTTTTTGAATAAAATACAGGACTCTAATGTTTGGTGGTAAAAATTTGAAAAGTTAATCAACGTTTATAGTGAATCGACGCAAAATGCCAAAACGAAATTAATAGTCCTTCTGGGCAAATTGCCCCTGTGGACTAAAACTTAGTGCCGTAAAACTTGTAGCAGATTTAGAAGAATGGTTTGCAATAAAAGTTAAATTGTGAGGCTCTGTGAAAAATCTCTTGAACAGATGGATATAATGGGCGATCTACAAGATTTAATTAAAAGTTTTGGGCGAAAAGAAAGGAAAAAAAGGGAAATATACCTGGCGTGTGCAAAATCCAGGAATCTAAAATCCAATGTAAGCTGACGTTTAGCATATGAAATAATGCTATACATGCAAAAGGCTCAAAGTTACGTGTATCCGATGGCAAATTACTGTGCGGCGAAAGCCGGACGAAGAGTTTTATCCAAAAAACAGAAGTACAGGTTTAGATTCAGAATAGTTTCAGGATGTTTCGCTTCGTTTATGGGGAGAAAATTAGAGTTTACAAAAAAATAATACGGATCGGTAAAAATATGTGAATATTCTTTATGAACACCTGAAAACATCTGCAAGAAAGCTTTATATTTTACTTTACCTTCTTACCAAATATACCTTCATGCCTTCATACCAAACATCATAGCTTTACATGTACTGCAGTTATCCACGGAACTGTTCACGTTGTGGAAACCCGTTAACTAGATTTAAGTTGCATCTAGAGCGATACGAAGATGTACGAATCTAGACGTGGATATCTCTAGATTCGTACAGGCAGACACTGAAACTATTCTCCTTATCCCCACTGCACCCTTCTTCCATCCCTGAACCACTGGTTCGACTAGCACTTTTTTTCGTCAAAACGCCCGTCAAATACCCGTCAAAACGCCCGTCTTCTCAGCATCCGTCAAAACACTCATCTTGCAAGAAACACACCAAAGTGTTTCATGTACTTTTCAAAAGGACTGAAACACAACATTTTACTTGCCCTCCGCCAAATATAAGACTGGGACTTTGTAGCAAAGTTAATTCCGTAGGCAGGGCCACCTGGCCGATATGCTAACTGCCCTTGTGGATCGGCTGCTCCACCATTGGTGGAAAGAAATAAAGTTCGATGGACGAATTACTGCGTGGCGAAAGCCAAATGAAGAGTCAGAAAAACCTGTTGTCTACTTTTAAGCATGGGGGGGAGACTTAATGGTTTAGATATGTTTCGTTACCTATGGGATGGGAAATTTAGTTTTTATAAAAAATAATCATAATATTATTATTATTTCTGATTGTAATTTCTTTGAAAGTCGTATTAAAATCAATTATTAAGGAGTAATGAAACAAAACAGAATAGTCTTATCAAGACGGAGAATATTCGTATCCCAAATTATTAGTTGAATCTTGCCAAAATGCATGAAAAAGTGTAATTTTAGCTAAAGAATATCGAACGAAATGTTAGGTGTTCACTCACTTTACTTATGTGAACTCATTTTCAGAACATTTTGGATGATTTTTTTAACCAGAAATGTTTTGAATAACTTTTTTCAAAAGAAGAAAACATTAAAAAATATTATCAGTGCCACATGGTATACATGAAAGAAACGCAAAATCGTTTCGCTAGCAACTGATGTTTTCGAATAAAATTCAAATCTCAGAAGGCCAGAAAACAAATATGAACCACTGTATATTTATTATTCACGCATAGTGTTTCAGAAAATTAAACAGATGATAAATGCTTTTCAAAACTTCTTTCCTATCTTGCTTTGTCATTAATTCGTAATTTTGTTAATGTAATTGTATTAATAAACTAATATACCGTATTTCTGCTTCAGTATATTCCTCTAAAAAATCATGACTCTTGAATAGGGTATAATTCATAACGTAAACCAATAAACACTAATACTAGTTTTCTATTTCTTTAAGACGTTTTCCTTCGCAGGAGATCAAAATTGTCTGAAAATTTATGTAGTCATCTTAAGGCCTGATCTACACGACTAAACATATCTCCGAATAAGTCTCCTCTTACACGTGTGGTCTGACACCAAATTGGTCTACACAAGAAGATTTTGTATCTAAGTTCCTCTGAACTACTAAGCCAATCAGAGCAGTCAAAACACATCACGTGATTTGTATCCAGTAGGAGAGGTGCATCAGCCTCCTAACAAACACAATAATTTGCCGTCGAATATCAACGAGAACTAAGTTCTGGCCTTAAAGGCAGACATGAAAGGCACGTGCGTGGTAAAACAGCGAGAAGTCTCTCTCTCTTTTTCTTTGGCTAAAAGCCATATCTCAAATACTTATATAGTTTGCAACCTCACTTGCATACACGATTCTACAATAGCAAAGTTTTAAAATAAAATAAACATTAGTAAAACTTAAAATCCTTGCAAAATGATGGGATGTTTTCGTCCATTCCAGAAGAATTCTTTCGATTAAGCATTCTGTCTTCAAAAATCTTCGATCGCATCGGAACTTTCTGGACTTATATAAAGGAATTAAATTTTATATCATTTTATATAACAATATGTAATTTTATATCCATCGGCGAAAAGGGGGAAATTATATAACAAAGTGCTGAATTTAGCTGAAATAGTTTGATCCCAAGGCTTTGATATTATTTGTTCGTACTAGTCTTCTTCTACCGAAAATACTTATCACTCCTACAGCGGAAATCACTCGTACACCGTAAATTATCAGGGATTACAGACCATGAGACCATTGATGTGAATGCAAATTGTGAAGGTTTCAATGCATTTTGCATCTTATACTTAAGCATCACGAGCATTGCACATGTTTCATGTCTCCTGTATCGCTAAAAACCTAATAACTCAAATACAAACTCAGGTTCAAATTCTATCAAATGAAAGAGTTGAGTGTATGTTTTAGTATTTTCCCCGTATGTAACATAAATATGAGTCAGTTGTCCTTAGAAAGTCTTTCGAGATAGTATCCCTTTCTTCAGATACATATTTAACTATCATGTTCCATTAAGTCAGTGTTTCTTAACCTTTTTGGCACAATGGACCACTTTAAAAATTTTAAATATGTCACGGACCCCTCTGTGAAAAAAAAATTGCTTAAACATCATTTATTACAAAATATATTCTGTTTTATTATTTAATTATTTTAATATTTTTATTTCAACAGTATAAAAAATTTGAAGTAATTAAAATTTTTAATGTGAAGGCTGTTGCTGCTTTTCCTTGATTAACAGATTGAATGGAGGGATGGTTTTTGGCAAAGCAACGCGCATATCATGTTCGACATTCAGTCGATTTTGATGTTTTGTTTTTATTGTGACAAGTGTGGAAAATCTCGCTTCGCAAAGATATACTGTAGCAAACGGAATAATGGCTGCCATAGCTCGTTTTACAAGCAATGGGTAGGCTTCTCTTGAAGAAGACCAAAACTCTCCAAGAGTTTTTGAATCGAAATCCATTTTTAACAAGGACTTTGTTTTTAAATCAATTAGCTCATCTTTGGCAAGGTTCATGTCATCGATACAGTCAATATCACAAAGAAAAGGATTACAAATCCACAACTCATCTTTTATATTTATTCCATCCGAATTGAAATATTTTTCAAATGAAACTTGAAGTACTTCCCGGTGTTCACAGATTTCATTTTTCAAGTTATTCAATAACAAACTATCTTTCCGAGATCCATTTTCAAAAAGCACTTCGTCCAACATTTGAAAGTTTGCATATATCCCATTTTGAATTCTAATTTTCCAAAGTGACATTTTCAATAAAAATGCCTGTAGTTTCTCAGTGGCATCCATAATTGTTGTATCAGGCCCTTGAATTGAAAGACATATATCGTTCATGTGGTTAAAAATGTCTGCCAGGTAAGCCAATTTACATATAAAATCTTTTTTCTTGAAATATTCGAAGAGTGATCTTTTTCTTCTAAAAAAAGTGATACTTCTGTCTTCAACATGAAAATTGGTTTCAAAACCTGCCCTCGTGACAGCCAGCGCACTTCCGTGTGGTACAGAAGTACCTCATGTTCTGCGTTCATTTCCTGACACAGTGTTTTAAAAAGACGATGATTAAGAGCTCTACTTCTAATAAAATTCACAGTTTTAATAACTATTGACAATACTTCTTTTAAGCTGGTTGGAAGAGCTTTTGTAGCCAGTGCATGTCTATGTAAAAAACAATGTGTAACAATAACATTAGGAGCCTCTTTTTTTACCAAATGGGCAAAACCAGATTTATTGCCAAGCATCGCAGGTGCTCCATCCGTACAAAGTGAATGAAGTTTTTGTTTCCAGTCGAAGTCGTGTTTGGAAAAGAAAACATTTAAAATCGCTAAAACATCAACTGCCTTTGTAGTTTGCAAAAGAGGCTCACAGAATAAGAATTCTTCTTTGATAGTATCGGCAGACACGTAACGAACAAAACCAAGAAGTTGACTTCAATTCGAGATGTCTGTAGTTTCATCCAGTTGCATACTAAAGAGAAATGGCGATGCTTTCAATTCATCAGTTTCAAGATATTGCAAGAAATTTCAACTATTCTTGAATGTATTACATCCTTGGACAATAAAATAGCCTCAAGTTTTTTTCTCTGTTCCAGTCCACAAACTAATTCAACCATTTCCAGCGCACATGGCTTAATTAATGTCTCTCCAATAGTATGCGGTTTCTTACTTTTGGCAATACGATATGCAACTCTGAAGGAAGCCTCAACCAAAGGTTTTTGTGAAATACCAAATCCAAGTTTGGTTAATGTTTCAGATTTCGAAAACTGGGCTTTCTTCTTTGTAAAAAATTCTAGATCTTTAGATGCATTTTCAGGATAAAGAGATTTGAGATGCTCTATCAATTTTGCCGGTTTCATACTGGCATTTGCCAAAACTTTTCCATACCGAAAGCATTGTGGCTTTTCAACACCGTCCGATTCCTTCATGCAGCAGAATCCATATTTTACATAATTTTCATCATACTTCCTTTTTTTGGACATTTTGGGCTACAAAAAATATCAAATAATCAAACGAAACATTAAGAACAAACATTAAGACACAAAAAAAACACTTGAAAAAAAATACTTTTATTACAACTTATGAAAAAGTAAAACAAATATTTTGTTTTAAAAATTTGCAAGAACTTTGCGGAACTGATTTTAACGTCACTTTATTTCCAAGTGAAATAAAAATCAAAGGCTATTTTGTGTTTCTAAAAATTTCAAATTTTATATGGTTTGCGAATGTTCTTTTCCTCGTATTGTGGAGGTCTCTATTATTGGGAAATGGCAGACAGACGGCTTACAGAGGTTGCCCGTGACAAAAAAAGTTTTTTTTAAATATTGATGCAAACATTTTAAAAATTAGGAGCAGTCGGCGGACCCCCAAAGTCCATGGACCACAGCTTAAGAAACCCTGCATTAAGTAAATAATTTGTCATGTTCCCCTAAGTAAATACACAATATCATCAATTATTTAATTTATAATTTTCTCACTTCCACTTCCTATCAGAAATGTCTTTAAGCATTCTAAAAACGTTATGCAGCTTTTTTACTGGATGCAGTTCTTATCAGGTTTCTAATCCAAAATATAATTTTCTAATTTATAGTAGAGCAGAAGTACCTTTGATTTTAGAGTCACTTACCACTGAGACTATATTTCTCAGATATGCTAATTCTAAGCAACTTGCTATTATTGCTTTAACAAAATTATCTTTAAGTTACTAGTAGGTATTGCATATTAGTTGCTTATAAGGTATGGTATAGTAGTGCTATGGCAACTACACAAAACCAACAAAAATTAATTATAGAAAAATATTTCGTATCTTAGTCAGACATACAGCAAAGAGAATTTTGAACGTACTTGATTATATGAGAGCTTCAATTAAAATCTATCAAATTAAATTACCTTACGACACACCGAGTTTCTAATTATTCTGATTTTAACTACCTAACTCCTACCATTACACTAATTCACAACGAGTACCGCTTAATGGTAAGGGAATAAATACCTTATGGAATTTTACTTATTTAATTCCAATGTTCAGTCTTAGAACCCCACGAACACTAACAAGCGAATAAATGCTTAACAGTGAAAACAAACACGTAAGACTTAAGAAGGGTTAACTACCCTTTATTTCTTAGAATAATTGCAATCAACTCCTAACTGGGAGTATACATAAAGCCTCCACTTGGGCTTGAGCGTAAATAATTATGAATTTAAACTAAACTAAACTAAACTAAAATTATCTGAAAGATATATCCGAAGCTATCAGGTTTGTATAGTTGGCCCCTAAATATTAATTAAATCGGCGAAGCCAATCAAGGGCCTAAAGTGTGGCCGAGCTTGGTAGCTAAGAGAGAACGTATCCAAAAGGCAAACGCGCGCTACTCAGGAAAATCAGACTCTCTCTCGAAGTCGGCGAAACATCGACTTAAATAGTACTCTTACTCATTTGCATTAACCGCGTTTCTGAAATTACATTCTGGTAGGAAATTGTAAGCTGAAATCAGAATAGACAGAAAAGGTGCATAACTTAAAATAACTGTTCATAAAATTAGGATAAACCTTACAAGCTTAAAGTGTTTTTTTTTAAGAGGGAACTTGAATAATGTTTTTCTCCTTGAGAATTCCATATATTTCGTAATATTTATGTTATAAAACTCGTCATGCTATTACCACAGCTTTATTTCACGCAGTCTCCGTTTACATGTTCAGAATTTTAAGTGAATAACTTTTGTTTGACTGCGTTTCAGGTTTTCTCAAGCCTATTTTCAAAAATATAATATAATTATAAGGTATTTGTCCCGCCTTCTTCACATGCCTTCGTGGTGTAGTGGTCAGCACGTTCGGCGCGTAACCGAGAAGTCCGGAGTTCGATTCCTGGTGAAGGCGTTGCTCATTTTTCATGATTCTTCTTCGAAATAACCTAATTCTCTACATAGTGTTTATGAAGAATAAAAACTTAATAATATTTAATTAATAAATACTATCTGTGTAAATACAAATAACAGCCTGGTTAATAAATAATGCCAATACTGTAATAACTAAATGATTAATAATAGTTAATACCTCTTTGGTCTATGTCAAGGAACTGTCGAAATAATTATCAATTGAACTTTGTTTCTGTATTATCTGGATGAATTTCAAAAATAATAACAACAATAATAATAATAATAATAATAATAATAATCAAAGATATTCTTTTAAATTTAAAATAATTATGTTCTCTGTTAGCCATGTTAAAACTCATAGCATATTTTTTAAAATTTATGGTGTTCTAAAATAGGCATAGAGACTGGAGGTATAACTGCTATTAAATTTAATTTTAAATTCATCTCGAAAGTCGAAACATTTATCAACGGTTTTGTAACGATATATCAATGATTTTAACCTTTGTTACCTTTGCTCTCGTTTTATAAATTATGCCTTAAAGCGATAACATAAATTCAGTGATGAAACTCATCGGGCAGGATAAGTTTAAATTCATCTGTAACAAAAGTATGTAATTATAGAAGCTATACTGTTCTATCTACTGTCAGATTCCTTCAGTTTTCAATGCAAATGCCTGAAAAAAATATCAGCTTTAAAGCTATAACTCATTCGTCATCTATATTTATGCTCATCTAAAATATCTCAACAACTCTTTGTCCTCTTTCATGCTTAAAATGTTGCCAGATTCGAATATCCGCTACTTTTGTATAATTACTTCCAACATGTGTAACGTAGCCATCATTGTTTTCCTATTTACATCCAGATTTATTGCGCAACATACTTTCTCCATATAAAAACAGTTCTCAGAATAATTCGTAAAACAAAGATTGCTTATAAAAATTCTTGCAGACATTATTGTCCTCTACGAAAACAGTTCGCAGAGAAGGAATTAAGCGTAGGAGATGAAAGCCCACAAGAAATCGAAGACAGAACTTCCTGGAAGCAAGTGCTTGAAATAAAATTTCTCGTAAATACTGCAGTCCTCCGCAAAACAGTTTTCTTATTGGAAAAAATAAACGGAAATATCTCAGAAGCAATATTCTTTGCATCGGGACATAGGAAAAAAAAAGAATGCAAGACGTCTGTTGCATGAAATAGTTCACTTCTCGTTGCATTCTCTTTCAGCTGATCTGTTTAATGCGCTTATATATTCTTTCCATGGCTGAAGTTCTTTCCATACCTGACACTATAATATATCATGGTGTATTCACATAAAAAAGTCTAATTATAGTTATTACACTTTAATTGTTAATTATTTATTAATCTAACTACTTTTGATTTTTAAAATGTCTATAATTTAGTCTTCCCATTTTCGGTCTTCGTTGCATTAGGTTACCAGGACATATATCATCCAAGCATGTTTCGTTTTTCTGAAACGTTTAATGTTTAATTTATTCTGTATGTGACCTTGTAAGTTACCATTTCTCCAAGGTTTGCTATGCAGTGTGCATAACATATTTGATTTATTTTCATATTGAAACTATGGTTAACTAGCCGAAAGATTTATAGAAAACATTCGTAGTTATATGATACATCGCAATCAAGATTACATAATATTCTAATAGTAACTCAGTTTCAATGTATCTAACGAATGGTTTTTCCAAGCATTTGGATTTTAGTACTTTATTTTATTTATTTAATGTTTTTCGCACCATTTATTACATCTTGCGCACAAAATAATTTTGCCTAATAGACAAGATTTATTGTAAGTTCAGCTTCCTATCATGGCTTCTATCCAGAAAACTGCGTAAATGAAACTATAAATAAAAATGTTTTGAAAGAAGGCAACCGTCATAATTAGAGTAGGAATGTTCAAATGATTATTTTGGGGAATACCAGTGTATGTCTATGATGTGGTAAGCAACATCTAAGAAGTGCGGTGAAGAAAAAGTGCAGCAGCAGGAAAACGAAGTATCTTCAGCAACAAGTCATTGAAAGGCATAGTGGAGTGATGAGTTGGACACACCAAAAGGGCAGAAAGTGCGAAACATGAAGCGCTGAACTAGGAAAAAAGCAGCAATTAAAGCGAAGCATCTTCAGCGGCATACAATGAAATCCTAGATTATTAACACCAAAATAGTAGAAAAACGAAACACATTCAGCAGCAAATTCATTAAAAAGCGTAGTGACATGTCGTGGTTGAAACACCAATATGGCAGACAGTGTGATGTATCATTAGAAACAATTGCAAAAACATTAGGTTTTTTTTAAGCAGAAGAGATAAAAAACGAGCACTGCCTTCGCCGGGACTCGAACACCGACTTCTGGAATACGTCGAGCGTGCTGACCACTACACAACGAAGGCATGTGAAGAAGTTGGGAGAATACCTTATATAATTCGTTAAAAGAAGATGACGAAATGCTGTGCTTCGACGAAAGCAACGCTTTATTGTAAGGTATGATGAAAGCAACATTCCATTGAAAGGTATGATGAAATGCTGCACTAGAAACATTGAAACAGCAGGAAAGCAAAACATCTTCAGCAACAATTCATTGAAAAGTATAATGCTAAGTTAAAAACGCCTAAACAGCAAGAAAGGGAAACGCATTATGACGTGAAATGAAGTGCCGAGTGGGAAACACCAACACAGAAGAAAGTGCGATACATCTTTAGAAATAATTCATTGCAAGTATTGGGTATAGAATTAAGCTAATTTATTAATTCATTCATTTATATTCCAAGTTATGCTACGCAATGTGTATTTTGTTTATTCTCTGTGTTAATTTGGTTTACTTTTAATGGGTGTTTTGTACTTAAGATAGTAAGTTTGTTACTTTCGTTTTTGGAACGCGCTTGGTAGTAGACAGTAGATATGGTTGGGATTTTCATGTTATAATTTGGATTTTAAAATCCTTAGTTTGAGTTAACATATTTATAACTTATACCGGAAGAAACTTAATTAGCTTGTGAAATACGCTCATTTAATTAACAAAATTTTGCAGCATTCATAGTATTTGGTGTAATTGCTACCTTGTCATTTTTGAGCTGCTTTGGTGTGATTTATGGTAAAGGTCTCTTTGGGCATCCGGCAGAGTTCTAAGTTTACTCCTTGCTTATTGTCGATAGGTGTTTTTGATTGGCGAAGTTTCTGGCGATGCGGGGGGGAGGTGTTGAACTAACGCTTTGAAAAGTAAGAATTTTTATACTGTTTATACTGTTTTCTTCGGGGCGTTTTTGTCAGAAACTGTCACCCTTTTGAGTGAGTTTTGGCGCCTTTGGTAAATGTTTCTAACAAAAAGCCGGTGCACTCGACTTTTTGCTCTCTTTTCCTCCTGTGAAGGCTGTGCTGCGAAATCTAAGTAGCAATGAGGGGCAATAATATGGTTTTCTCTGGATGCGGCTGTAAACCCTTCAACGAATGATACTAGATACCCAGTTTACTCTCCAAGGAAGTGTTGTTACATTATTATACCCTTAACATGAGCGTTACACCATGGAAGTATGGTTCATCTCCGTCTTGGTTCAACTGTGGTCCACTATATCTTGCTGATTCATCATGAACTTCGCATGGCCATTGGTTTCTTCTTTCGCGTCCAGAAAATTCAACTCGGATATCGCCTTGGTCATCTTCTGTCGCACCCATGTTCGTGGAGCTGAGGACACGTTACTGGAAGAAGCCATCAGTCATGTTCGGTGAAATTCTACGTCTTGCCAGTTGACCAGTTATACATCACCTTCTCGGCCGTACCGAAAAAGTTCCCCTGCAGTTTGCTCATAGACTTTGATGCTTCCTCGACATATAATACCTTAATCCGGTTTGTGCTACTACCACCTGTTTAGATTCCCTGCCTTCTGCTCATAGACTTTATCTTTCCTCGCCATATAATTAACTTAATCCGGTTTGGATTTCATGAGTAAGTTCCTTTCTTCTCAGTGAATTTTGTAGAATCATTTAATTTAATTTAAGAAATCAATTCATTTCAAAATCAAGTTAGAAAAATGTAAATTCCTATTAATTCATTTAGCTTATGGCTGTTCTTGAAATTTACGATCAAAAACAAGTCTTTCTTTTTCTGATGAGTAGGGAGATTTAAGATAATTATAATATTCTATATAATAGTATTCAAGTTAATTCTGGTTAATACTGAGAGATACAAAATTATGTGATTACAAGTGCAATGAGTTAATTATCAATTAATTTTCATTTGCAATTTAAGATATGCTTGATTCTAATATTAATATGCTAAAATGTATAATATGTTTTTTTACTCCTGGGAGCATAATCATTATTGCTAATAGTTTTAATTAGTTTTAAAGGTAAAATAAAAGTCTTCTTATAAATTGAGTATGGTGTTTTATTTTATTACCTTGTCTGCTTACACTTGATACACATCAGTTATTGGATTGTTCGGGTATTTAATTTAAAAGTCACAACGCAAATTAATTGATTGATGTTTTAGGCTAATCTAAGTTGTTTTAATGTACTAACCACTAAACAATCTAGTTTATATTTGGTGCTCTCAAAGGCACTAATATAACAAAAGGAGTAATGAAGTTCTGAGTTAGAAATACCAAAACAGCAAGATGGAAAAATATCTGCAGTAATATTTCATTGAAAGGCACAATGAAACTCTGAATTATAGACACCAAAACAGTAATCTTAAACAGTAAACAGTTATATTACTGAAAGTGACCAGATGTTTATTATTTCCACCTTTTTTCCGTTTTCTCACTAGAATGCAAATTTGCTAGACTGAGGTTTTGGAATTCTAAGACACAGTATTTTTCTGCCTTTCACGGGCGCGTTACATTAGTTCTGCCAGCTCTGATAATTTTGTAATTATTCGGCTTTGCGTTATTGCTGCTAACATTTCAATATGTTTCTCTGGTTAGGGTTTTCGAGCTTAAATTAAAATTTAATTGCTTAGTCTTTGACTACTGTTCTACATATTAAATTGATAATCCTGTTACTTTAGTTGCATCAACACAAATTGTGGCTGTTTTTGTTTTGTTGTTGTTGTTTGTTTTTGTTTTTGTTTATTCCACAAGAACTTGCATTTATGTTCATTGTTCTGTTTGAATAAAAAGGTTTATTTAAATCCTTTCATGGCTTGTAATATAACTTTAAATATAGCAATAATTCGCTTCGCGTCTGATGGGTTTAACGGTTTCTGATCAAATGCATCTGCTGTAGAATGATATCTTCAGCAATATTTCGTTGAAAGGCATAATGAACTACCGAGTCGAAATATCTTGAGAAACAACTCATTTAAAGGAGTAATAAAGTAATGTGTTAAAAACAACAAAATAGCAAGAAGGCGAAACATCTTCACCTACCATCTTCATTGAAAGGAATAGCGGAGTGTCAAGCTGGAAACACGGTACTTAAGGAAAATCCATTCGACCACAAAAGTTGGCGAAACTCCGTGAAACCGCCAATCATTTTGACGGCTTAAAATCTAGAATGCGCGCAAAATAGAAAAAATATGTCTTTTTCTTTGTGAAGATGACGCCACATGAATTCAGCCATATCAGAATCTAAGAGTGTCACGCTATCCCACATTGCCTTTTATTGCGCCATTTTAACTCACATTCTTCTTTTCTTCTTAATTCTCTGCGGCAGCTGTAAATGAACCTTAGTGCAGATACAAAGGAAATGGATGAACACTCAAACCACGTTTCATACCGAATGGATATTCGGTTCCACAATTTTTAATATTACGACGCTACTGAATCTGCGCCATTTGTGACCATTAACCTAATTTTTGGAGGATGGTAATATTCAATACCTTTGAAAGAATCCAACTGCTTCTTGTTCTGTAAAAGGTAAATTCCAAATTTTAAATATTTTTTACAACACAGAGCTATAATTAGATTTAAAACAGTGACAGCCAGAACGAAACTGTTACTAAGATGACTTTGAATCACAAGTGGTGCGTTTTAACATTGTTGGCTAAAACTGAATCACGTGCTTAAAAAGGGAAAGGGCTGAGTCAGAAAGGAAAATAATAAAAAGACGTCAAAATATTAACAGCAGCAGGTTATTGAAAGATATGGTCAAGTGCTGAATAAGAAATATTAATACAGTAGGAAAACGAAAATCTTCAGTAGCAATTCAGTTAATTTAGCTACTCCGTTTGTGGTATCTCATTTTAAGATAAAATTATTTCTAAACTGTTTCATAAAACACTAATTATAATTCAATTTTAAATTTGATATTATTGTAAACTCATATACATTTGTTTCATTTAAAACTGTTCAACCAATGTTCAGATCAGCTGGATTACATGAGCGCTCTGTACGAAGAAATATTATGAAGCAGATAATAGAAAACTTAGGCTTTTCTTCTCAAAATCAATGGTAATGACCCCGAAGCTTATTAGAATCATGTTTTGTTCGTAGATGAAAGCAAATTTAACAGTTTTGGTTCCCATGGGCGTATAATTGTATGAAGAAACAAAATCTGATGTGTACACCACGTGACTTCCTTGTCTTATTAAACATGACTTAACGACTTATTAAACTTAAATTTTACGCATTTTTTGTTGCATTTCATTTAAACGTATTTCCTCAAATTTCATTAGAAATATATTTCTTATTCATTTAATTCTGTTCTCAGTTCGCGATAAAGTAAAAATACATTAAACTTCAAAATATCTTCATTAAAAATTGAAAAATATAGAAAAAAAAATAAAACCACAAATAAGTTAAAAGAATCAAAAAAGCAATTTTTGCAATTAAAATTAGAGCTTCTACGCAAAAACAAGCAATTCGGCGAGCTGGCAACAAGGTAGGTTTTTCGGTGCACAAAAATGAAAGTTTAACTTTGGCCCCACTCGGCAAAAAGACACAGAAGGCGTAGAAACTAAATTCCCTATTCTGATAAGTTTTAAATATAAACAAATATGGCTGCTATAGTTGTACGGATTTATTATTTATTTCAAATAACCAGTTAAATTTAATTTTAAGATACTTTCCTATAAGCCTTCATTTCCCTAATTGTCAGTGCCAGAATATTTAAATTTGGTAGCTCTCGTAAGGAATGCAAATTCTACCAGTGGAAAAAGTTTTAAAAATATCGATGTTCTAGTAGGGAAATTAGAGAGTCTGGGGAGTCTCTGTGCGTGGTTGTAACGCAAGCTTCGGCTTAGCTTTGATTGCTGATTAGATGTGGCTTAATATCTTGCTGCCACTAGACTCATCTACGCTCTGTAGGATACAGGATTGTATGAGTCCTGTAGTTTAATTCTACTACTTGTGAATATCTCCACTTTTCAGTTTTGATTCTACTGTTTTAGTTACCGCCCAAGCAGAGGCGTAGTAGCGTCAAGTTGACGCATTGTAAATAATTTAAAGAGATTAATAAAGGGTAGTTTTAAGCCTCCTTCTGTGCAATCACTATTTCTCCAGATTTTACATAACAGGTAGACAAAGCGCTAGAACTGGACCCCCGTCCTGGGTCTGCCTTTCGGGGTGAGTGTGTCCAGACTCCAGAGACCCCTTCATCGGCGACGCAGACCCCACAGTCCCCGCTCGGCTTTATACGTAGCTCAGCAGGACAAGAAGATACAAAATACAAATGAAGAGCGCTAGGACACCTTTGCCTCGGGGCACCACTCCCTCGGCATCAGAAATTCGACTTGGTGCTTGCCTCACTCCGTCAGTCCCCGTCGCTGGAACTATGAGGACCAAATCCCCGAGGACTAGGTCGGTGATCTCCGATCTAGTTCCACCACAGACAGAGGAACAGACACGACAGTACCAGTGCGGTCCCTGCCAAGCCTGAACCAACCTAAGAATAAACTCGGGCTCTAGTCCTGTGAAGTCGACTTATACCCCAGTGGTTGAGAATGCCTTAGTACAAATCCTAGCCAGTACTTCCCAGGAATTCTCCTGAGTCAACCCCCGGGGGGAACAACAGGTAGACAGTAGAACAGTCCTTCTACAACAGGTAGACAGTAGAACGTTACATAGTAACCGAAAATTAGGCTTAGCCGCACTTAAACAACTTTAAAATTGTTGATAAATCTACAATTATTGCATGCAGATTAACTAAAGGCATAAAAACCTTAACCGGAATATAAGAACAACATAATTCAATCATTTTTAAAGCAGAAATGCGCATTTTAGGGACATACAAGAATACAAAAAACTGAGCTCACTGAGCCGAGCAATATATATATATATATATATATATATACTTTTGGTGCCGCTGATTGCAACCAATAAGGGAGATGCACAACTATATGTTACGGCAGTCCTATATACAAATTTTCAACGTTCTAAAGCTACTCGTTTTTGAGCTACGCGAGATAAATACATATATACGTCCGTACGTACAGACGCTATGAAAAAATCTCTTCTGAATCCATTTTAAATCAGTTTTATAAGTCGTTTTGGGAAAAAGAGTCCTTTATTCTGCCCTTACATATATATGTCACCGAAAAACATTGTTAAATTGCATTCGATAGCAGTCAAAATGGATATTTTTGTTGAAATATGATACCCGGGATCTTTTGTGATTACAATACTTCTTTTAATTCGTACAAAGAAATAAAAATGAGGAGCTTAATCCCAACAACTTGTTTGGAACAGTAAAGTATGGCAATGGTGTTCTTGGGGGAAGGGGCATGTCAGCATCAGGATTAAATAATTTGGTATTTACTGGTGGCATAATGAACCATGCTCCTTATTTAAATATTTTAAAAGATAATTTTAAATTATTCGTTAAAAAATTGAGATACTGGAAACAACTTTATTTTTATCAGAGTAATGATCCTAAGCACGAGGCCCTCAAATGTTTGCCTTTCTCAATAACCAGATTTAAACCCAACAGAACAAACACACTTGAAGTGAATTAGAGGTTAGAGTATACGAAAACACATCATTAAAACAAAACCCGAACTAAAAATAGCAATGAAAGAAGAATGGAGCAACATTGATGCAGCTATTACAAAAAAAAAAACTGGTTAACTCTATGCCCAAACATTTGAAAGCTGTCATAAATACTGCAGGATGTACTACAAAATATTAACTAACAGAAATACTACTATATTTCCTAATAATATGCAAATTTCTTTAAAATCTACGAAGACTTTTGTGAGGTAACTTTTCCGTTACTTTTTTATTATTGATTTTCCAAAATAAAGTTTTAATATGTTCATAATATTATTAATGTAGCTTTGCTAAGAGAAATTATAGATATTGTTGAAAATTTTTCATTCTAAAATATTAATTTTTATTAATGAATAAAGCAATATTTCACTGAAACTCGTAAGCATACGCACACTTTTGTGAGCCACTGTAGTTAATCAGAGACTAGGAATTTACTTTTGTTGATATTTGAAAACTTTTCATATTTCTACAGAATGCCATTCTATAAAGGCTTTATAAATTTCCTATATAATTTTGCAAAACAAAATTTCGATAGAATTCTGTTTTGTGAAAGCTTTATAAAATTTAATTTTATAAATAATTAGCATTTATGTTAAGAATTACCGCTTAAGTTCTATATAAATTTCTACTGAGCTCTATCGGTGTCTAAAAACATTTTCGTAAGTGTTATTTCAATCAACAAAGAGCTAAAATCGAACGAGGTGCTTTCAAACATTTTTTTATTGACTATGTGTTTTTTGAAAACAAAAAACATATTATAAAATACAAATACATCTAATTTAAATGTGACTAATAAGCAACAAATTTTACTAATTTGTTCAAATGAGTTTTAATCTTTAACCAAGCATCTGCAAATGAATTCAGGTAATTAAAAGTTCACATAAACTACTTCCTGTGCCAAAGTGTCCAGTTGGTGCATAAAACTTTAAATAGAAAATCGTTTAGTGCATGCTGTCCTACAACGTAAAAGATCTTAGAATGCATACTTTTTAATAATACATTTTTGTACGATATAACTAAACACTTTGTACTAAATAAATTTGGGAAAATATCGTCTGCTTTGTTTTGACGTAATACATGAAACAAGATCTGAAATTTTAACTTTCCATCAAAACTATATTTGGAAAGAATACGTTTAATATATTGCTGTAAACTCAGAATCAACAAGTGATGTATACATGCAAAATTCAATGCATGTATGGAGTGGAGCTTAATGTATTAAGTGTATAAATTTAGATTTTTATTCGAATGTGAGTTTTAGCAAACTGACTAGCTCTCGGACGTTATTTACTTTAGGAAAATTTCCCTGATAGAAGTTTATGACATCCTAAACAATTCAGTAAATATTTGTTTCGAAAAAGTAAACATTTCGCTCTGCTCATAACACAGCTTTTGTGAGTATTTCTATCGTTTTAAAATAATTGTTATTTTAGCTTACAAAGAGCATTTGCATCTTATTTGCTTTATCGAAAGTGTTTATTCATTTTAAAAGACAAGTTTTATATGTAAATATATCTATTACAAAATAAAGCAAAATAAGAATAACGTTTTGATTTATTTTTATCTTTCGAAGAATTAGAACATTATTTGTGCAACACAGATATCGTAAAACCAAATTTGCTAAAAATGCCATTATTTCAAAATACAGGTTAAATAAAATAAATATTTTTGAAATAAAGCGTATGGAAATATTCAATAATTATTTTACAACGTATTCTTACGTTATATTTGCTTCATTTGATGATGCTTAAATATTTATTTAAGCAATAATTTTACTTTATTTGAAACTGTACTTCATCTAATGTTCTAATGTCATAACTTGCGATAGACTGAAAGAAGAAAATATAAAATACGAAAACTCTCTGCTAACAAATCTAATTTATTTTATTAACATGTTACGTTGTCTATTAAATTTTTCCTGTAAGGTATAGTGGCTCACATTTGTTATTGGACACTTGTATTTTAAAATTTATGTGCATTCTATCTTGTATTTAATACTCAAACTTGGACTTGAAAACTTTTTCTTGTTTAATGTTTTTTCTTTACTTTAAACTTCGCTTGTTTCAAACTAAATATCATCAAATATTTCTTGTAATAAATTATTTTATTCGAAAAGTGTTAATCAGTAACTCAGATAGTAATTCGGACACTTCGAAGTTTGGTTGAAATGCTTTGAGAAACGATGTTTTTGTCATAATGTTTTTGTTTTATATGATTTTTGACGTTTTTTATGTTTTATTTGATTTTTGTTTCTTTGTTTGTTATAATGCACCACAAAAATTATCTGAATTTGGAAATTATTACTTATTTAACAAATTACATTAACAGCTTAATATTTAAGGTGAACGTGATAAGACGCTACAAATTAATTACAGTTTTTGTTAGATATTTAATTATTCATCGCTATAAGGATATTAAAGGCATTCAAAATATCATTGATATAAAGTGTTCAGCTATCTTTTATGTAATAAAATGATAGATTTGTTAAGAATCCACTGAAGTTTGGACCACATCCCAAGCTAACATAAAAGGACTGGAGATTTATCCTATGAAAAATCAAATATTAGTGCTGTAAAGCTTGCAACTGATTACGAAGGGATAAGCATTATAACTTTCAGTCTGTTAGAAAAGTCCATAGGGCACTTAGATACACTGGGTGATCAGAAATAATAAAATTCTTCGTCAACAAGGAATTCAAGGAAAATATGCATTGTTTTCACAAAAATCCCTAACGAACAAACTTTCATCATATTGGATCAATATTATACTAACAGTCTAGTCAAAATTCAATATATTTGTGTTGGATGGGCTACTACTAATGCACGTCCCCTATTAAGGCACTAAGCGTGATTTTAGGACTGCCGCCTCTGCGTCTGTTAGTTCAGGGCAAGAGTGCAATATCTGATACTCTCCGGCTCAAAATTCCACTCATCAGAGTGATACAAAACCTCCTAATAAATATGCCAGACAACCGTTGTCCTAAATAGGTACCTTGTCAGGACTGGGTGTTCGGTGCATATTCTTGGCGAACATGTTCGTGAATTAAACTGAGTCCTGATCTTGAACAGGGAGCTGAATGCAGCTATGTCCTGTGGTAGAAAACTGTGGTTAAGTGGTAGAAGAACTGCACTTGAGAAGGATTTAGAATGCTCTTTTATTAAACCACAATTATATACAGCCACTTCCCAACTCGGGAGAGATACAGAAAATAATGACCACACTTGGGTCTTAAACTGAACAATCAAATAATTTCAACTATAACTAATTAGAAATTAAGTAGTCGTTGCTCACAGAGCTGTAAACGCGAGGTTGGCCTCTATGCTAAAGGGTGCGTAGCAAGATTTAACTAATACTAACGCACTTAGATTTACTTCAATAAGTAATAGCGTAACAGCGCTACGGCTTAGAAATACTAGCTGGTCAGGCGAACGTTGAGCAGAGTAACAGTGGTCTGAGACTAAAAGCTCTCTCACACTGAGTAGTTCCTCGCTACCGTTTAAATATAAACTTGGCTCCACTTCAAATTATCATAAAGCTAAAACGCGCGCTTATTCTAACGGGAAGTTGAAATAAGAACAGATAGAAAAAGGCAAATTAAAATAAAACTTTGTTAATTTAACTAAAACCTTACAACCTGCCCACAGGAATACTGGCTAACGAAATTCATATGCAACAGCCAAGAGAGCAGCGACTGAGCCCCACGTATACCCACTTGATCTGCCTCTTCCTGCCTCGTTCTTAAAAGCCATGCTCGAAAGATAATTATTGAAGCGATGGCAAGATCTGTCAGAAACAGAGAATACTGGGAGACGAATATAAAGACTTTTTCCAAAAGTAGATCAGCTTCTAAGATGTGGATCGCCTTATTTTACTCAATTTCTAACAGGGCATTGACTCTTCATGACTCGTCTGCATTGCTTTAGACGACGTGAAAATGACCAGTGTGCTCATGCAGGGTAGTAGGAGGTCCGGATCACTATGTGTTTCGTTTACAGAAAGATTATCTGTCTATCTGTTTATATGTTAACTCCTGCTCCGTTTAATACAGAATACTGCGAGGAGATAATTTTTAAATCCTCTGCCGAAATTGCCGAAACAATTCATCAACCATCTGCTCAGTATATGCAGCCGGTATCGAGCGCGGTTAATCAGTGTTAATACTGACAGTATTAACATTCATTAACCGCGTTCGACTGGAAATGTAGTTAACCTCGTCAACGGAACCCACTAGTCCTTTGTTAAACATATAAAGTAATAAAATAATAGAGTAAGAAAGGAAAATCTATACAACATTTACAGATATAATTTTCTCTTGCTCTTTTGTTCTTTACAAATGTAGACATGTTATAATATTTACTTGTCCTTAAATACTTGCTAACTCTCTCATGTAATACGATTACTTATTCATTATCACCGTGCTTTCGTTTTCCGTAATGTATTTCATAATTTTTTAAGTGCGGTTATACACTTTGTATTGTATAATAAATCTTTCGCTAGAATTTTTGTTCCAAGTCCTGGTAAATGCTTTGCTCTAATAATTGAAAGTAGTGGACATTGCCAACTATTACGTTTAGCATATGCTAAATGCACTCCTGTTCCTCATCCACATCTAACATTTCATCTTAAGAATCGCTGTAAATAAGATGTAAACTTTCCATCATTTATTTCTAATTGTACTAGCAGGAAATTGGTTTTTATTCTTTTTGGGGATACTTGTGGGAAGTAGTCGTGAGTTTACCTTCTTGCATCTGCATCGTCCCATCTTCTTTGCCATTTTATAAAAACTTGCTTAGAAATTTTACTCTTGATTGTAAATCTTGAAATAGGAAGATGGATATCAATCATATCTTTTAACGTGGCTTTTTAGTTGCAGTTTCATCAGCTTCATTCCATATTGTACCTGTATGTACCTGTATCCAATTTAGGCTAACAGGACTCATTTCTATATTTATTGTTTCTTGAAGAGATTGTGTAAGTAAAGATGTTTCCGGCGTAGAACATAAATCCTTCAAAATTCTTTGATTGTCCGTGTAAATGATCGTATGTTATGACTTATTACTTTTGAGAAAGGTTTTTAGCCATAAAAATGCTTCCTTCAGAGCTATTGCTTCGTCTTGGCAAATTGTGCTTGAATTATTTAGCCTAACTGCTTTACATATTATAATTTGTTTAGCTTTCTAAGTTAAATGCAGCTCCAACTTTATCTTGGATCTTTGATACATGTGTAAAAATTTCTATTCCCTTTTCTTTGGGAACATTCATATGCATACGATTAGTGTGGATTGCGCTGGGTGTTTGCTCAATTTTAGAACCTCTACTTCCACTACAGAAATTGCTATACTTCATTCATCTACAATGTAGTCCTCTTGAAAGTGAAAAAGATGGAATAACTTTGATCCCTCTTCTGCTTCAATATCTAGTGGAAACGTATCAACAAAAACTCGAAAAGCAATTGTTGGTGTAGTACAAAACGCTTTAGTTATATGTAGTAATAATATTCGTTGAATTTGTAGTAGCATATTTGATGCTCTTACTGTGCCGCTATAATGCCCCCATACAGGCAAAACTTCATAATCCTTCAGTTGTTCTTAAATACAATTCTTCCCATATTTTCCTTCTAAGTCCCCATTTTTGGGTCATGAGACAATTTAAATATTTTACAACTAATTATGTTTGATCTCGCATTTCCGTGAGGTGCAGGATTAAGGTTATTTTTTAATAACAACAAACCCTACATATTTTAACATATCATTATTTCGAAAAGAGATGTTTTTCCATCGTAACCTTGGTGTATTTTTTACCAGTTTTGAACTTTTAGCAAATGTTATCATTTTTAGTGTTATTAAAACTAAATTTACATTTATCACTCCCTTTTTCTGTATTATGTGATGCTTTTTTTTGTCTTTTTTTCTAAGCCTGATTGATTTCTATCGCCAACAATGACGAGGAAATCATCGGTCATATGTTTGAAGAAAGATTTCATTTTCTAACTTTATTGCAGTATTAGGCATTCTAACTTTATTGCAGTATTCCCCATTTGCACATAAATTAGATCCTTGTAGTCTTCCTAATAATTTTCGAAAACATTGGCACCATCTGTTCTGTAGATGAATTTTATATTACGAAAATAACTGTTCAGTAAATTATAGAGATTTTCTGGGCAGCTAAGATCTTGGAGTGGGCGAGTTGACCAGGCCACTAAAGATACAAAAAGAAAGACATTACATCTGGAGAAATTACACAAGTGTGCTAATTGAGTATATTTGCCTTTGGTGATGCTTATTATATTGCCCAATGCATCTATTGTTGCTTTATTCGGCGTAAATCCAAATTGGTGGTGATGTAATAGCTTATTATTCAAGAGAAAGTACGTAAGTTTTTATGCTAATACTTTATCTAAAACTTTTTCCACGTAGAAGGAAGGAATATCGGTTGGTGGGCACTAAGATCTGATTTATCGTTTCCTTTTTGGGGGGAAAGCAGCATTAAATTAACTTTCC
>KK122453.1:259659-404581 GCA_000611955.2 Stegodyphus mimosarum | reverse complement strand
ATGATGTATAAGAAAAGTTCGCTATTTGTCAGGTCAAATTCTTCAACTAATTCTAAAGAAATTACATCGATACTTGTTGTTCTACTTTTATTCGTCATTTTAAAGACATCTTTAATCTCATTATGTGTAAAATAAAGATCACTTTGAGTTCTAATAATAAACTCAACTATTTCTCTTATTGAAGTATGCCCTGGAATATCTGCCAACGTATCATATTGTGGAACGTTATATGAAATAATGTATTCCACTCTTTCTTGGACATTCATTGTAACATGAAGCCAAGTTGTGAGTAATTTTCACGTCAAGCCAAGTTGTGAGTAACCTTGAGCCAAGTGTAGTAATTTTCAAGTTACACATTTGCCACGTTGTAGTATTTTCTTGGACATTCATATTGTTCCTTTATTTAATACAGTTGCGAAGGAGAGATTATTTTCCTTTACCACGTTGCAGTACGTGCCAAACGGCGGCTTGGGAGAAAGATTTCCCCAAACAGTTTTCCAAGAATTAAGCTTGGCTTCATGAGTATTACATTTATAAAGCGTTTCTTCTTTTCTGTAAATGATGCCTAGTCTATTTCTCTGCAACTCGTTCAATGTCTCACTCTGATATCTTCGTGTCAACTCCTTTATCTTTTTCCTTTGAATGGTTAATTCTTTTGTCCATCAAGGATGTGTCTTAGGAAAGGTTTTGGAAAATTTATTTGTAATTTTGGTATCATTATACAGATTATGTATCTCCTCTGTAGTCTGTATAATTAATTTTTCTACTTGATTTTCTGTACTTAAATCTAGGTTTATTGTAAGTCAGTATATAAACCTTGTCTTAAAAAAATCCAGTTAATCCGATACGATCAAATATTCTCTGTTTATTACTTTGTGGACTTAAGACATTGTCTAATTCGAATGAAATAATCCAGTTGTCGCTTATACTAATATTATCTTTCACCTTCCAGTTATTAATACATAAATCCCAGTGGAATTTTACCTTAGTGAGCTCTGTCCATGACTCGCCTCCATTGGCAGTGCATGTGGCTGGATTGCTAAGGCCATTGCACAAGGTAAACCCTGAAGCATCTAAAAATCACATACATGAATCCCTCTGATTTTGCGTGAGATGTGCCCCATAGAGGATGTTTGGCCTTAAAGTCACTTATAACAACAATTGAAGTATTATTATTAACCTTCCGCGAAAGACTTTGTATGTCCATTAGTATTTGTATTCTAGAGAGATTGCAGAACATCACCTTAGACAGCCAGCAGAGCAGCATATTCGTGCATGGGCTGAAGTTACTTTAAAAATTCGCTGTGCTTTGAAGCGCAAAGGTGAATATTTCAATATCGCATAAAATATTACAAATAGGGTGGCGTAACTTTCAGCCGTCATTCTCGTCGCTAGTACAGCCCCTGTATGCTTCATAATTGCGTTTAATGTATCTTATTTAACTTAACATTTTCTATTCTCTTCTGTCTATTTTTTATTTGCTTTTGCTTTATTTCTTTTTCATGAATTTTAATTTTTTTATTTAATATATGTGAGAACGAATGTATGTATGTATATTATATATATACAAATAATCTCTTAATTAGTACCATATATTCTAATTTAACTTTGTATAATTTTTTATATTGCCTTCTTTAATGCATTATTTTATGTTTTTGTACCAGTAACTCTGTAAAGCGTTCGTAGTCGCACTCAACGTATTGCATAGCTGATTGAACTAAGTATATCCATGTAACTCAGTCATACCTTTACCTGTATTACAATTATCTACTATTATACGTCTTATTAATTATTCCCGTTGTGGAAACACATTAACAGTATTTACGTTGTATCTATCCATCTCTAGCTCCGTACCTGCGGACACTGAAACTGTTATCCTTACCCGCAGTGACCCTTCTTTTTATCCCTGAACCATTGACTCGATCAGAACTTTTTTTAATTTCTTAGTACTCGTGAAACCCTCGTCTTGCAAGAAACACACCAAAGGGCTTTGTGGACTTTGAAAAGGATTGAAACATAAGATTTTAATTGCCACTCTGCCAAACATAGGACTGGAACTGTAGCAAAGTTAATTCTGTCAGCGGGGCCACCTGGCTGATGTGCTGACTGCCTCAATGGATCGGTTGTCCCACCGTCGGTGGAATAAAAGAAAGTTCGATGGGCGAATTACTGCTTGGCGAAAGCCGAATGAAGAATTGAATCCGAAAAACCTGCTGTCTACCGTTAATCATGGGGATGCAGGCTTGATGGTTTGGAGATGCTTCGTTCCCTCTGGAATGGAAAATTTAGTTTCCATAGAAAATAATATACATTAGTATAGATACATAAGTATTCTGAATGAAAATCTGAATTCATCTATAAGAACACTTCCAGAGAAAAACTTCTAAACTTTTGTAAGAAACTGCTAATGGAAAATAATTCACGTTTATCAGGCTAACAATTTTAAACATGCAACCCTAAATTCTAACTTATGTTGGAGTATTATGCAGTATCTCAAAGTTAGCAGAACTCTTTCTCATTCTCCGGATTTAAATTCTGTTGAACAGAGTGAGTCAGAGAAACAAGGGAAGCATGATGATTCTTCTAAAGTTCTGCTAAAAGTAATTTTTACGGACTAATGAAATAA
Source organism: Stegodyphus mimosarum (assembly GCA_000611955.2). Taxonomy (NCBI): domain Eukaryota; kingdom Metazoa; phylum Arthropoda; class Arachnida; order Araneae; family Eresidae; genus Stegodyphus; species Stegodyphus mimosarum. The sequence goes on along the minus strand of KK122453.1, from coordinate 401,955 downwards.
AATAAAATATTCTTACTCCAAATTTAGTTGAATCTTTGCAAAACCGCATGAAAAATGTTATTTTAGCTAACGGATATCCAACGAAATATTTAATGTCCCTTTATTTTCATGTTTTTTTAAATATCAACTGCTTGTTCAAAGTGTCTGTATAGTAACATGAGTTTATTTTCAAAACCTTTTGAATGAACCTTTTTTAACCAGAAAGTTCTTGAATAAATTTCTTAAACAAACAGGTTTTGAAACCGATAATCAAAAGTTTGAAAATATTAGTTAAATAGCCTATATGAAAGAAAAATTAAACCATTTTGCTAATATTAGCAACCGATATTTGCTGATGCAATTGAAGACACAAGTGTCCGAAAACAAATATGAGCCACTTTAGGTATATTTATAATAATATTCAGCTAAAAACAAAATTCTAGAAGCAATCTTAGTTTTAAAAAAATTTCATTCAGTTTTCAAAACGCCTGGATAAAATCAGTATCAGCCTTTTGATGAACATAATTGTAAGCTACAATAAATAATTTTAGTTTTAGTAGTAAGTTCTCTGCTTTCGAAATATGTTAAAGGTTTCAACAAAAGGCTTTTCAAATACATTAATTCAGTCAAAACTAGAATTTTAGATACTTTATGAAAAATTAATGATTTTCCGTTTTTCAGTGTTTTCAAATAATTTTCTGGAATCAGCACAGGAACCTTCAAAAATTAATTGAATGTGTTTATAGTCCAGATAATGTCATACATAATTACAGTTATGAATATTTGCATCATAGAGCTTTTTGCCTTTCTATGCAAAATGCCAGCCTTTTTGCTCTTCGATTGCTATCTATAAGCCAACGTTAAGTTTCAGAACCTTGCATTTAGAATCATTACGCTGGCAGTACAAAAAAACTGTTTATATGCCAGAACTATTTTTATCATTTCTTTTCAATATATACACGCCTATCGTCAGTCAACTGGGTGAGCCCGCTGAACATTAGCTAGATCTGGATTTGAATCGTGACGAATAGGTTAGCTACGTGGTGTTTCCGTATTTCCCATAATTCATTTCACTGACCTGTTTTCTTTAGAAAATCCTTCACGAAAACATCATTCTCCCCTTAAGCAGATAGCTGTCATGCTTTATTCCATATTCAATTAAATAAAATAAACAAAAAGTAATGAATAAAAAAGTACTAAATGATAAGTGCCTTTGATTAAATTTAGGTTAGAAGGGTGGAATACAGGAGCCAGATTGTTAGGCTTTAAATTTGTCTTATAAATAATTTAAGTCATTGTTGTATGTTCACCTGCGAGAAGCACAAGTTATTTTGCTAATGTTTCAGTTTTGTAACTTCAGGCTATTTTTTTATTGAAAGGTAGAGATGGAATAACAGTTCCTTCCAGCCTTTTGAGGACGTTAGGCTGAAAAGATAAAAACTTTTTACAGAGTAGCAAAACAAAGCTTTACCGATGACTAATGACACACATCCTTAGCGCGTTACATTATGGATTTACTTTATAGAAATAAATATACGTCAAATATTGCGATCAAGATACTAAAAACCATAATACTTTTGGCTATATTTAACGTCAGTATGACTGTCGCGAAACCTTTTGCATTCGGCGTAAAAAAGAAACTGCGTTACGAAAATGTGGCTTCAGTTTTTCCTTCTTTCATTGCTGAGTAAAGTAATGCCTTCAATTTATTTAGGATAAAGAAGAATCACAAATAAATGAACAATAATCAAAAGTTCAGTTATATTTCGTTTCATCTGTATGCTTTTCTCCAGAATAGTTCCTCTAATTAATTTTAAATTCCGTTCTTCTTATTGATTCTTTGCAAGGGATTTATTTAAATTCGATTAATTTATTCTAGAGTTATACATGCATTCATTTGTTTGCTTAATTAAAATAGAAGAAAATGAAATGTAATTATGGAAATCTTTGGATTTGGGTTTGCTGTTGGAAATGGGACTTAGAATTCGTTGTAACTGTCTTAGTTGTTTGATATTTATGTATGCTTGCGTATTTATTGTTAAAAACATTTCCTTTCGTGTTCATTAATCATTGATGCAGTGTTCACTGAAAACCAATAAAACTTCTTCAAGCTCATATTTGTTAAATTTACATAATAACTCATGTATATCAATTATTAGTTGACTGGAATCGAATTTTAACATAATTTATTTTAGCTAAAGGATGGAGCATTCGAATCTTCAAATTCGACGAATTTTTAAAAAAACTGACGTTTAGAAACCTGCACCTGAATATGAGCACCTGGAAGCCTAAATTTGGAATTTGAAATTTGTTTTATTGCTTATTCCATATTTTATCAAACTTTAACGAATTTTGGATCAACAAACTCAACGTTTTCAAAGCATAGCAATGGCAGCACTGTAGGGAAAAAAGCATTTTTATTTCCAGCTCGCGAAAGTATCTATCGGAATTTTTTTTTCGATTGAAAAGTCTATAAAGAGAGATAGCCTAAAAGTAATGGTTGACGTTCTTTTTTTGTCTGAGTTTCTCTCGCATTTTGGCTGATACACTTAAACCGTTGCTATTAAGTGATATTTTACTACAATTATGTAATTTTTTTTAATTTTATAAATGCCAAACATTACCGCTTAAGCCATTAGTTCACGGGCTCTCCAGTACTTTTTAACAATGTCTTCATACCGAGAAAGTGCAATACAATTATTTAAATGTTCAAAAATCATAGGCTGATTGGAGTCACACAAAAGTGTAGACACAATTCTGTAGAGGTGGTCTCGCAAACAGTCATATCCGGTCAGACCTCTAAAGAGAGCTACCGCTATCTTTCTTGGAAAACTGGGAATTAAAGTTGCCTCTTTCCCCAGAATCCTCGAATTCTTATCCATAGTACGTTGAATCATATCCTGCTTAAGAATTTTCTTAAAAGTCAGGTTAACAAACAGTTTAGTCGTATGAAATGAAAGCGGTCGATTAATAAGTTGCATTATGAAAGTTCCTTTCTTAGACAAAGTATCAGCTTTTTCATTTCCTATAATTCCACAGTGGGCTGGAATCTATTGGAAAGAAATTCTGTGTGCCGTTGCCTTAAGCAAAGGCCTACAGTCTAAGATTCTTTGGGAAATATTTTGATTGTTCAGAAGAGCTTAAAGCGCGCTTTTGGAATCTGACAATATGACTGCCTTTACAAAAGAGTGGAAATGCAATTATGTAATAATTAATTAATTTAGAATGCCACGAAGTAAGCGTCTCCTTAAAAAACGTAAAAGTGTTGGAAAACCAGTTATCAGTGTTAGTGAGGCCCGTGTTGAGCCAAATGAAACTGTGGTGACAGAAGGTGACAAGTTACACATTTCAGGCATTTAGCATGATTAATTTCACGAAAGCACAGAATTTGGCAAAGACGTTTTATCATTAAATGTTCTTCAGAATGTTTTAGACGAATTTCCTGCTTGCAAAAACCGTAATGGAAACATACCTGTGCCAGTGAAAAGGCGAATAAGCCTTGCATCAGAATTAGAAATATCTTGCACAAATTGTAGAAGCGCTTTCGAATTTTTTAATACTGATAAGTTAGAAAACATCGTATTAAAAGTAAGTATTGTAAGGTTTTAGTTAAACTAACAAAGTTTTATTTTAATTTATACTTTTCTATTTATTCTCATTCTCAACTTCCCGTTAGAAGAAGCGAGCGTTTTAGCTTTATGCTAATTTGAAGTGGAGCCAAGGAGTATTTAAACCGGAGGTAGAAACCTCTCAGTGTGAGAGAGCTTTTAGTCTCAGACCACGGTCACGCTATTCGACGTTCTCCTGACTAGATAGCATTTAAATTCTAAGCCGTAGCGCTGTTACGTTATTACTTAAACTGAGAGACATGAAATGCAAGCAACTGAGAGACATGAAATGCAGAAATGAAGGAGAGTATTATGACGAAAGCATAGGAGCTGAAAAAAGAATACAACGCATACGGTATGGAATCAAACAAAAACAAGCTTTATTGAACGTGTAGTATCGTGACTCATGATTGTCTATCTAAGAGGAAGAACAACAAGCAGATGTTCCTTAATATGGGATATGCCCTCCTCTCACTGCAACGCTTGCTTCACACCATCTCCGCATACTGAGAACCGGTTGGTTCAACATTTCTTGCTGTAAGAGTGTCCATTCCTCAATCAGTGTCTGTTTGAGTTGTTGGGTGTTCTCCGGGGGATGTAAGCGTGCTGCAATGCGTCTCCCCAAAGCATCCTACACATGTTCGATGGGATTTAAATCTGGGGAGTACGCTGGCCAATCCATTCGAGTGATATCTTCACTTTCCAATAGCTCCTCAACAGCAGGAGTCTGGTGTGGCCGTGCATTGTCATCCATAAAAATTAAGTCTGGCCAATGGCACCTCGGAACAGACGCACATGGGGAAGGAGTACCTCCTCACAATAGCGATCCCCAGTTACAGACCCTCTGTCGAAAACGTGAAGCTCAGTTCTCCCGTTCAGCATAATGCCTCCCCAGACAAGAACTCCAGGACCACCGTTACTGTGTCTTTCCTTGATGTTACTGGGATAAAACCAGGTCCCGACCTCTCTCCAAATCAAAACGCGTTGAGAATCACTTCTGGTACTGAACCGACTCTAATCCGTAAAGAGGACACGACTCCATTGATCAGTTGTCCAGTTTGTGCTCTCTGCACCACTGTAAACGGTGGCGTCGGTGGCCAACTTTCAACGGGAGGCAGCGTTCAGGACTGCGGGCCAATAGGCCCCCTTTGTGAAGGCGCCTGGCCACAGTAAACCGCGACACTTGTCGCCCCCTTGCTGTACAGAGTTGCTAAGCAATGGCACTTGCTGACTGCTGTCGGCCTCTTTTCCCCTGCAGGGCAATATATCGGTCATCCTCTGCAGATGTCGTTCTCGTGCGGCCACCACCAACCTTTCTAATAGCAGTACCTGTGGTTTAGAACGCTTTCCAAGAGCGCGAAACGACAATTTTGTTGATTCCGAACTCTGCAGCTGCACTGGTGACAGTACGCCCCTCCTCCAGCTTTCCGATCATTCTGCCGCGTGTGAAGTCGTCCAGGTGATTTCTTCTAGCCATATTTCACGAACTGACTCACTGCCACTTGCAGCGAAAATGTTGAATTGCGCCTCCGTCCTTCCTTTTATTCTACTGTTGAGCTGCGCGCGCCGACATCGCGCGTTTTGTGTACGCTCACGTGGCCTCTGACGTTTCGTTCCTGATATTTGCATACGCATCACGTTTCTACTGACTTACGTGTTCATTGTACTGGTCTCCAGACCTCCTTTTCTGCAATTTCATGGCTATCTGCTAAATTTTTACATTGTTGCTTAAGTTTTGCACACCAGTGTATATGATCCTATGACTTATTAATTAAGTTATAAAGTTCTAGTTAATTTACGTGTCCTTGGCTACTAGAACCTTTATGGAAGTATCTAGAGACTATTCGCAGGTCTTTCTACAATTATAAGCCCAAAGGTTTAAAATACCTTTTTATTCGTTCAAAGAAACCCTCACAGACGGCCCCATCTCGGGCTTTCAGGAAAGTCTCCATTTGGGCTTTAACTTAAGGTATAAAATAAGAAATTAAATTTCTTCTAACCAGCTGAGCTTTAGCCGAAGCTGTACGAAGATAACTAACCGATTTGGCCGTTAATTAAACCTCAACGGCAGGCACGTAAAACTATGGCCGTACGTAATAAGGTAGGCTTAAACAACTACGTGGCTCGAAAGCAGAACACACTCTACTGAGAACTTCTGAGCTCTTCTACCGAAGTGATTGAACTTCCCAAATAAATGCTGACTCTACTTTATTTACATAAAACGTGTCACTGAATTCTCATTCTGGCAGGCAGTTGAAGGTGGAAAACAACAATTTAAAGGAAAAGTTTTCAAAATTAAAAGTAATTATTAGAAAATTTAAATAATCCGTAAAAGTAATTTAATGATTCTATATTCTAGCTGTTTGTATATATCTTAACTATACCTAGCTGTATGTCCTAGCTGTCTTCGAGATTTTAGCTAAATATTTTAGTGCAACATTAAAAAGGAAAGCAGCTGAACCTCTAATAAACTTCTTGTAAATCGTTTCTCATGTTTATTACCATTTCAAGCGATTATTAATATTTGTGTTAAAATCGCAATTAAAGCAATTTAGATTCTACTGGAAATATACTGCAAACTAAATTGGAAAATTTATTTCCCATTTTCATATATCTCTGGGTCTTTGTATACCGATCTAACATAAAATTGCTCTTCTGTATTTCAGAAGATCGTTATATAACGGCATGATTTTAATAATTTATCAGCTGATAATAGAATTTTCAGATTTATGTGACTGAAAACAATTTTATCACAGTTTGTCGACACATCATACGGTATTATCAATAATTATTCGTCTGCTGATTCGTTTCAAAATGATTTTAAAAAGAAGTTACTTTAATAACTTTGACCTTTTTTAATGTTTTTAAGTTCAATGTGCAAACGTGCATTAAAATACACCCACAATTAACCACAAAGCTCGAAAAATAAAAAAAACTTTTATCTCGATATAAAAAATATGAGGAAATATAAAAATGAAGTTAAGAAAAGGAAAACTGGGGTGGACGCAGATTTATAGTAATTATATCGTAAATTTATTTAAAATCTGTACCAATTCAAAATCACTGGTTTATCTAATTTCACATTTAATTAAAGGTTTCTTCTTATGACTAAACACAAAAAAGCGTTACAATTTAAATTAACTGGAAACTTATTTTGATACTTAAGTCAAGATATAATTTATACTCAGTGCCTCAGTTAGGGCCTTAACACTGTCTTTTAACAACAAAATATGATGCAGAATACATTTCCAGATCCGTGCATATGATTTAATTAATTCTAAAAGCCAAATTAAAAGGACTAGTTTGTAAGAATAAAATATTCACAATCTGATTTTTCACATTCCAAGTTAGTGTTCTAGGGCATTTAAGGGAATTTTCTGTTAATTATTTTTAACCCTAGATTTTGCTTTTTCACTTCTTAATTAGAGTGAACAATCTATAAGGGGCGAGCTTTTACATCCTCTGCTATTGCTGTCGTGGTATAAGTGTGGTGTAAACACGTTTAGCTGATAACTGAAAAATATGTTTTCAAGTCTTGGCGAGGACAACTTTTGACGATTTTTCACTTTTCTAGTATACTAAATTGTTTAATTGTCTCTACCGTGAACTAAAATGCGGTAAATAATGTGTTCGTGTCTCTCTTCGATTGCCTTTTAAATGGAAGAAAATCTCAAGGATCCTTGACATTTTCTTTGGCATTTTGACAACAGTCCTTGACATTTTCCTGATGGTATAAATAATTAGCATGTGCAGGTGGCAACTGGAACAGCTGAAGTTCGAATCCCACAGATAGTAAAATTGGTTTACCACGTTTTCTGGTGCTGAAAACTAGAAATATCTAGGCACTTAATTGAATAATTAATTTATTTACCTACGATGAAGAATACCCTATACGATGAAAGATTAATTCCTTCATCATATAAGCAGTTTTTAATCGGTTGGAAAAATGTGTATTTCCTAAATTTGCGAGATATTTTAAAAATTATTACAGTGCTCCGACTGAAATGAAATTTGCCGACATGGTACAGTAAATGCATATATCTCAATCTCGCCGTTTCATAAACTCTACGAGAAAGGTACAGCATTAGATTCAAAATCTAATTCCGGCGATATAATTACCGCACAGTAGAAACGAGCTGTAGCCGGATTACAAACGCAAGCTAAAAGATTAGTTTCAGAAAGCCTCTGTGAAGGTAAAGTACATAAACGAAAAAAATATATATACATTTTAATGCTCGTGAAACTTAAAACTTACAAATACTTTCGATGGATGATAAATGCACAGTGAATCTTCTCTAAGACCAGTATCTGCGATTCCAGGTGATTTTGATTTTCTAGGGATGTAGTTCGTCGTATAAGAAACACAGTGAACGCAGTTTTTATACACTTTCATTGTTGTTAAATTGTTTTTGGATGAGGATAACATTATTAAAAATGCCTTTAAGTTTATCAAATTTAAATCACTATGAACTACTTTATATTACAGCAGATTTTACGCGCTTTTAAAGTCAGTTATATATTACGATTTGACTTTCGGTGTTTTCGTTTTCTTACTGTTACATAGATAGATAGATAGATAAAATACTGCGCAAGTGTGTTTAATTCTTTAGACGTTTTTCGTCATTAATTAGCAAAGTGTACAAATGTACGAATGTCGTTTAAATAGTTGATCAAATAAAGCTGTAAAAATATATATACAGTACAAAGTTGTCAATAATTAAGTAGCAAAGGAATAAATTCAAAAATAAATGAAGAATAGAAGAGTGTCTCTGCCGAACTCTTTCTCAAAAGGATAGACTCAACTGTATTACTCTTAGGAGCCATTTTCCTGATATTGTAACCAGATGAGTTTGAACTGTTTTTTGAAAGTCATTAACATAAATAATGAGTTCACAAATAATAAATAATTAAACTCTTCTGATTAAATACTATCCTTTTTATTTTTTTATTTCTCACCAGTTAGCAAAATAAACAAATAATGTAAAACGCATTTAAAATTATTAGTCATATAAAATTAATTGCAAAAAATACAAAATGAAATAAAATAAAAGTTGTTAATAATTAAGCAGCAAAGATGTAAATCGAAAAATAAAGGATATATATATAATAAAGGATATATATATATGTAAAGGATATATAAAGGATTTATTATATATACAAATACATATGTGTGTGTGTTACTGTAAAAGTCCGAAGTCTGGTAAATCCTAGGTTTCGCGGCAAAACCTAGCTTTTACCAAAGTGGCTTGGTAAAAGTCCGAAGTATTCTTTAATATGATTCCGAGCTTTACTTTTACCAAGCCTTTGCGGTAAAACCTAAAGTAACCAACGCTTTCCGGCAAAAGCCCGAAACGAGAGATTTAAATCGACCTTGAACAAACCTGCGCACGCAAATTCCGTCGCGAGACTTTTGCCCCTCCTTATTTGGGCCATTTGCACGGTAACTTCGAGCGAATTCAAACAAGTGTAAGGGAACATCTAAACTAGAAAGAGCTCATTTCCATTTTAACATATTTTGCGTTTTCTATTTTGTTGAAAAGAAATGAGTGATGTTACGGAGAAAACGTTTTACCACATTTTGTCCGAATCTGTAAAAATTAAGCATGGTAACAGCTTTTATTTAATAAATGAAGTGAAAGAAGCAAAATGTGTGAAGGAAAAACAAACAGTTCATTACAGGAGGTTGAAACACTATGATATTATAAATTTTGGAGGTAAGGACAAACTTATAGCATTACTATCTGCAGAAAAAGCAGAAATCCTGTATTATGTTACAAGTTGATGAAGGTTTCACCGCCATGCAGGACGCTCAAATCACAGTCGGCCATGGTGTAAGAATCTGTATGATTAAAGTACGGAATCGTTAATACGTAACAACAGAATCTATAGTCACGTATTTGAGACTATGCGAACCATGTTTGAAAAATAAAAAAACTGGGAAAAAAGGGATTGTAATCAGATCAGTTGTGCATCACGAATAAATTTTCGACGCCAAGTTGACCTAACGGATAGGCAGTCCAATCTTGATGCTGATATAAAATTCATTTTAGTATATCCAGATCATTTTACAAAATTCGTCCTTCTTCGAAGTTTACACAGTAAAAGATCTGATGAAGTAGCATATCACCTTCTGGATACTTTCGCAACTTTGAAACCTCGAACATTCTCCGTTTCGACAGTAGGAGGGAATTTTCCAACCAAATCATAAACGGCTTATGTGAAATGTGGAGTATAAAAATAGTTCACGGTTAACCGAGATATAGTCAATCGCAAGGTTCTGTCAAAAGGGTGAACCAAGACGTTGAGTTGGCAACATGAATGGAAACAAATAAAACAGAAAAGTTATCGGAAGGATTAAAATTTGTTCGAGCAGTGAAAAACAAAGCATATCACAAGGGAATCAAATATTCATCTTATGAAGCTATGTTTGGTTGTTTTATAAAGCTGGGACTTGCAAACTCAGTTTTGCCCAGTAATTTGATCAGTAACATGGCCACTGAAGAAGACTCGCTACGGCTGTTGAAAGGCTGTCTCACCTCGCCTTTACGGAGTGCCCGACAGAAACAAGGGCAATCCTGCCCCTACAGTACTTTATAGATGGCACTCGGGATCCTGAAATACGGAAAACATTGCAAATGGCTTATGTGAAGGACTTAAAAGTGCTCTGGTATACGCTATGAAATTCGAAACAGATGAGCAAGCAACTCGCAGAGACCGACACCCAATCAGAGCTGCGCAAGTCCACGAACCAGTGGATCAGTTGATGGCTCGTTTAGATGATTTATCGAGACAAGTCAATGCTTTGGGATGAATATTAGTGATAAGAAACTGACCGTAAAGTGTTGGAACTGCAGTGCTTTAGGGCATATGCGAAGAAACTTCCGAACACCCCAGAGAACGGCAAATAAGACGGGCGATATAAACAGACAACTAAATGCCATGACAGGGAAAAAGAATGACAAAAAACCAAAGTGCTGGAACTGCGGAGCTGAAGGCCACGTACAAAGGAACTGCAGAACACGGAAGGAGCACGGAAATAAGACAATTTTCCACCAACGACACAAGAAGCAAATTAATGATCATATCGTGGAGCGGAATTCGAACGATAATGAAAACCCTTGGAGCCCTGAAGATTTCTGCACTGATTGGAACCACTAATGGATTATCCATTAATGGACATGTCCACAGAGTTCCTTGCAATATGATCATTGACGCAGGAGCTAATGTTACCATCATTCGGAAAGATTTAGCTCAACAATTTAAAGATAAAGTGATTTGGACGCCATCCTGTGATATCCTCCAGACTGCGTCCGGGAAGAAAATTGGCATAGATAGGAAGTTAAACTCGAGCATTATGCTTGGAAGTGCCGCCTACCATCACACGGCATATGTGGCGGATATTACAGATGCCTGCATACTTGGATTGGGCTTTTTAAGGAAATACGATTTTTCCTTGGACTTCAAAAACAACAGATTGTTTTCATATTTAGAGGAGATATCTATTCATCATCAAAAAGGATCCTCACCTCGAAACGCCGCTGAGTTGTCTGAACGACCTGGCTCAGAAAGCTGCCGAAATCATACTAGGATGGAAGAGAAACCTGAGACTACCGGCAATTCTCCAACCCAGATGCTCATCGGTCGTGACCTTCGCCTGCCTAGCGATCTCTTGGTTGGTCGCCCACCGGATGCGCCTTCATCGCCTGAGGATATACGTCCAAAATCTCTAGGCCCGGTTTGAAGTGATGCTTAATTTTGCTCTAGAGCGAGTCAATATGGCGACAAAGAAGATGAAGACCCGATACGACACGAAAGCTACTGAACATGGATTCAACTGAGGAGACAAGGTGTGGTTGTGGAATCCGACTCGACAAAGAGAACTGTGTCCGAAACTACAGTCACCTTGGGATAGTCCTTACACAGTCCTAAATAGACTGAACGACGTTGTGGTTCGGATTCGTAAGTCATCGAACTCTAAACCTAAAGTCTTTCATTACGACAGGCTAGCTCCTTACTATGCCCATAGTACGTAGTGTATATAATTGTAAATAATAATGTAAATAGTATAAGACCATGGTCCTCTTTGTATTTAGCATTTGATAGTATTTGCTTTGTATTTAGTATTTGATAGTATTTGATTTGCTAAAAGTTACTTACTGCAATGTAATGTTTATTATTGCCTTGATGCCTTAGTTGTAAGTTTTTAGTTTACTGTGCAGGGATTGTACTGCCCGGGACATGCAGTCCTTGGGAAGGAGGTAGTGTTACGAATTTCGTATTTATTTAGCTATTTATTTAGACTTCTAATTAAAATTGTTTTATTTTCCCGTGCAACGCAGACGACTTTTGAAGAGAAAGCTACGTCGGAAAAGTAAAAATAAAAATAGCGCATGCATTTAATAGTTAATAAATAAATATCTCGTAATTTCTGTTGCCATCCAAAAAAATCGAGAAAATAGGTTTTACCAGAATGTTCTAGTGAATAATTAAAAAGCTTATAAAAGCCGAATTAAAGCACCTTAGCTCAATTGCTGTTGTTTCAAGCGAACTGTTTGTTTACTTAATGCTGTTTTTGATTGTAGCGAATTCGCTGCGTTTATGTTTTGAATTGAGTTCTGTTTAATGTTTGAGATATTGTACGAATGTCTCTGATGAAATATTTCAGCATTTTGTTTTATTTCTTGCGAAAAGAATAAATTTTATTAACTTTTTAACGACTTCTGCATTCAATCCATTACGAGCCCGTACGCACGCAACAGTATATAAGTATGTAGATGGTTTTCTCCATTCACCTTCTTTCACCCATTTGCTAAATAATCAATCTCCCTTCTTCTTTCCAAACTCGAAAAATAGGCATACATTTATTTAAACTTCGGGTTATTTTTAATGCGTTAGGTAAAGTAAACAAGGAAATTTTTAAAATATTGATAAATACCAAAATTTGAGTAAAAGTAGTTTTTATAGTCATAGACCAAAACTAAATATTTGTAAGGTATTTTATCCTTCTTTCGGGCTTTCTGGTATAAATGGAAGAACATCCGACGCGTTGCGAGGAGATACGGAGTTCGAATCCCGGACAAGGATTATGCATTTTTGATGACCCCATATTCCCTTTCCCCCATTCCCCATTTCCCTTTACAATGGAATTCCTTCCCCTCTGAAAGGGAGGAATTTTCGTCTGGTTGAGAATCCCTGCAAAGAGAATGTTTTCTTTTTCAAAGCTCATATTATAATAACTCTTCCTTTCAAGATATAAATATATATATATATATATATATATACATATACATATATAAGAATAAATGTAAGTGCACTGCTTGTACTTAAAAATAAATTGAAGCTTAAATCTATAATAAACACAAAACCAGCTATTTTTTTTTTAATCGTTCCATTTCGTTTCCTATTCATGAGTGAATAGAAACGGAAAACTTAAACTTTTTCCGTTGTTCGACTCATCCAGAGTCGGAGCGTAATGAGAAAGAAATGTTTGCTTTATTCTTTGAGTAATTAAATTTCATTGAAATAAATTCGCTGAAGGCAAGAAGCGAACAAAAATAATAAAACGGTCACGAAAAAAAGTATTCACGTGGAAATTCTTTAATTTAAACGTTCATTAAAAATTTAAATGAAAGAAAACTGATAGCTTTAACACCCGTTTTAATGAAGACAAAGATCACAGATAAGTTGTTGTTTTTTTCTTTGCCTTCTTTCTAGAACATTGTTAGAAAGTCTCTGAAAAGCGTTTTATGCATAATAAATGTGGAAAAATTGTTGGCATCGAGTAAAAAATATAATGCAGATTTCACTCAATTATTCATTTATCTTCTTCAACGGCGTTCAACGTTTTTTGAGAAGAATACCTGAGATTTCAATGTTTATGGCTTGTGATGTTTTCTGTAGCCCGTCGTAGTTGTAAAATAATGTTAATTTAATGGAAGAGGAGAGTTCGAAAATATTTTGGCATTCTTTAATAACTTATGAGAGTCATAATTGGGAGTTTCAGTAAGCTATTTACCATTTCAAATTAATGTATTAAGCATAAAAAAGCAGATATTTTAAGCATTTTCGTAGTTTGATGAAGCTTGAATTTTTACAATGTTTCAAGAGGAAGATATTACATTTATATCAGTAACAGATTACTGTTGTGTGATTGTAATTCAACCGAAAGTATCGAAAGTGAAAGTTGTTTTATATCTCACATTCTAACAAGTTTCATATTGAAGAAACGTTTATATAATAGTCTGTCGAACATTTAATATTTTTGTTACCTTGTAGCATTGTTTAACCTAAATAGAGAATCTTGCTGATTGTTTATAAAATTGATACTCTATGATTATAGATAAAAATGAAAAATGTAGAAACTAGAATGAGAAAATATTAACGAAAATAAACAATAACAGTTTCTTGGTTTATTAGAGCCGGAAACGTGATGAATCAACGATTCTCTTGCCAGTAATTAAACTCCGGATAATTCCGAAGCCTAGATGGACGTGCTTCTAATTATACCACAAAGATAAGCGTTTAAAAAGGAGAAAATTTCTTATAGGCTGAAATAGATTTTATTAAAGGCACTTCTGGCAAATTACATATTTAAAGAATTAATTTCTCCCAGGTCATATCGTCAAGGTATAAGGTATTTCTCCTGCCTTCTTTGCATGCCTTCGTGGTGTAGTGGCTGCATGCTCGACGCGTAACCGAGAGGTCCGTGGTTCGATTCCCGGCGAAGGCGTTGCTCATTTTTCATGTCTCCTGCTCCGAAATAACTAATGTCTCTACAAAGGTTGTACTTGGGAAATGGTAAATGTTATTCGAAGCCAATTAAACTTGTTGAAACGTAATTAGCTCATCGCACAGTATAGAGAACTTTGGGTTCAAATCCCGGCCATGGTCAGATCCTCAAAAGCTAAAAAAAGGATTCTTTACGGTACAATTCCCGTCGATTGTTGTTGAACTTCGTCTGCGCACATCTTAAGTCAGATGGGAATGAACAGCCTACGTAGATCATTGAATAGCTTGAACATTTAAACCTTCTCTCATTTCCCATCGGCATGTCCAAATTATCCATTTTTATTTTTAATTTCGTTCTTCAAATAAATCTGAACTCGTGTTTCAATTTTTACACTCTTTATTATGAAATACTTTGCAACAGAGCTCCAGCTATCCAAAATTTCGGTTATTCAGGCATTAGCTACCCGGGAGTTTAGTTGTTCTGGACTCCAATTATCTGGGTATAGCTGCGTAGACAAGTTTTCGAAATTCCAATTATTTGGACAGTTTACACATTCCTTTTGCAACTTGATTTCGGGCTACCTTAGTAAGTTCTCCATGAATACTGCTGTTTCCTTAGATCCTAAACTACTTTGCCATAAAGAATTTATTTAAAGCAATTTCCATTCTTTTTTATGTAGTTCAACAGCATGTCACCGCACGTTCTTTCGCAAATATGTAATAAATCAATATAAAAACAATTATATACCGTATATAAACATAATCTTTATTTCTTGGAGAATCACCGCTTAAGGCATAAGTCCTTTTATTCTAAATACAGACTAAACAAGTATAGGCGACATTCAACTTAATTATATTTCAGTTAAACAGAACCGAGTGATTTATTTTATTTCTATTTATTTATTTATTTATTTTTAGGAAATAAAAAAGTAATTTCTTTGTTTAAACTTAGGATACTAAAAATAAAAATAAGGTTAAGAATGTAGTTAGGGCTTAGATTATACCGGTTTCATTATTTATTTTAACTGAAAAGGAAATTGACTGAGTGTTTAACAAATAATAATTCGTTTGCTTCTTCCAATTCGTAGAAATAAGCACATTTTGCATTTTATTTATTAACCCAATACAAATAAATTTATTCATTTCAAAATGTTTCCTTTGTTACAAAAGAACATTTTAAAAATTGAAATGTTCTCCCTGGCATCGTAGGTAAAGAATTCATTTTATCATAGCACAAAGCAGCGAATTTTAAAGGATTATGTAAGGTTTTACGAATACCACATTTTTTCAGAAATATCGAATAAATCCAGAAATTTCGGATTTTTCTTTTAAATTTTTATAATAACTTAAATTCTTGTTGTATTTAATTTCTATTTTTCGTTAGAATTTTTGAGGAAATAAATACTGCACACCAAAATCTACTTCCAAAATTCAAACTAGAAGACTCAAAAAATTGCTGGAATACTGCACAGGACAAAAAAAACTGTTACCCAAATTTACGTAAAATATCCCATTTTTATTTATCCGTACCATGGAAATGTACCTTTTAATGAACAAAATCTGCCAATGTTAATTGTTCTATCGACTAAAAGCTGTTCGTCTTCAAGACTTGCTGCGGATATGGATAAGGTGTGACACCAAAATCATAAACTCTTCCACGGATTTGTGAGGATTAAATTGTATCAAATTGTATTTAGAATTTCACAGATTTGTACTAAATGCAAATTTCACTTTTGCGTAATATAACTTCAATTTACATTTATAAAAGGGTTACTGAAAGGAATTTTTATTTGTGTTATTGTTACATTTTTGGCGTATGTAGTGCCTTTTCTTGAACTTTATTGTATAGATAAAACTTATGTATGTAGTGCCTTTTCTTGAACTTTATTGTATAGATATATAAATTTCCGAAATAAAATTAAAACATAAAAATAATAAAAACATTTAAAAAATTACAATTTTGAAAGCTTCGAATCCTGATTGTCTTTGTTTTTCAAATGAAAAATTATATATATAGAAAAATATAAAAATAGTTTAAATTAGTTAACCGTTGGAAAAAGAAGTTTACCATGTACGGAATTTTTTCCTTTTTTACACGCGTACATCCGTTATGTAACTGAAAGCACATCCAGTTAGTAATCGGGTGGTCGGGAGTTGAGATTCCGGTGAGGATACTTCTGACTTTTCTGCCTTTCTTGCTCCAAAATAAACTAGCCTTAGCGCCCGAAATAAATGCGGTAGAAAACAAACTCTAAAATAAAAAATCTGATGTGTACACCACATGACTTCCCCATGACTGTACGGAGTATTAAATTATACGCAATTTTCCTGCATTTCATTTAAACATATTGAATTAACAGTTGACGAATTTTGAATTAAATCTACTTCGTCGATAGCGCATAAACCAAGATAGAATAAATGCACTCTTTAAAGTTCACTATATTTATTTACCATTGCCATAATTCGGCGCTAGGTTCCCTTAACAGCGTTACATCTAATTCATTTTATAAAGCAGAATGAGCAAAAGTTATAGCATCTGAAGAATTACTAAAAGTTCTATTCAAAAGCTATAATAAATCTAAAACGATGTATAAACAAAATTAAACAACTAAAAAAGAAACAGTTTTTCACAGACGATTCAGCGCCGCTTACCTAATGCGCATGCTCTACTAATTAATTCAGTTCTCGCTTCGCGGTAAGGCAAAAATACATGAAAATTCAAAATATTTTCATTAAAAATTCAAAGATATAGAAGAACGTAAAACACCAAGTACAGTCAAAACAATTAAAAAAAACAATTTTTACAATTAAAATTACAATTTGTACGCAAAAACCATCTAATAACTTAAATGATAATTCCAGAATGAATCAAGCATAATTTAATTCGCAATAATAAAAGAAGACGTTACTTTGTTGTTGCGAAGCTTAGTTTCTCTAGAATGGCAACAAATCCACTATTCTGCTAAGCTTCAAATGTAAACAAATGTAAACAAAAATCAAAAATTAGGCTTAGCCCCACTTAAAAAACTTTAAAATTTTCGATGATTCCACAATTATTGCATGCAGGTTAACTAAAGGCATAAAAATCGTAACCAAAAGATAAGAACAACATAATTCAGTACTTTTTAAATCAAAAAATGTACAATTTACAGACTTATAAGAATAAATAAACTGAACTCACTGAGCCGAGTAACACAGTGGATATATATATACATATATTTATATACTTTTGGTGCGGCCAATTGCAACCAAAATGCGAGGTGCACATCTACATGTTATAGCAGCCCTATATATAATATTTCAACATTCCGAGGCTACTCGTTTTTGAGTTATGCAAGATACATACGTACGCACACATAGACGCTACTAAAAAGTCTCTTCAGAATCCATTTTAAGTCAGTTTTATAATTTTATTGGCGAAAAAAGAGTCCTTTATTCTGTCCTTACGTTTAGATGTTACTCAAAAACATCATTAAATTGCATTCGTTAGCGGCTAAAATGGATATTTTCCTTGAAATAGGAGACTCGAAATTTTTCGCGATTACAAAATTAAATTACAATTACAAAATTAAATCATTATATACTTTTTTGCTCGCTATGAAAACTATTTTAGTCGTTAGTCGGGCGAGCGGCTAGTTTTGAAGAAATAATATACCTAATAATAATAATAATATATATATATATATATACATATATGGCAACTCCTAATACTCTACTGGGAATTTTGAAGACATGCTGATTTTAGATATTTTGTGATTTTGCCATTGAATTTTATGTCGCTTAAGTACAAAGAACGTGGTATTTAACAAGTATAGTTGAACCCACGAAATGTTAATTATTAAACGATGAAAAAACGTTTTGTAAGCCATCTTACTAAGAAAATTGAACATTAATATGATAAACTGAGAAAGGTCTCAAAAAATAGAAAAATATGTGCCAACACTTCGAAATGTTATGATTTTGCTGTTGTGTATGGAGCAAGTGGGAAGAACTAAATAATAATAAAACTAAAAAGATAAAAGAAAGTGTGTTAGCAGAAGTGGGTCGAAGAGCAGACTGGTACTCTGCGATAATCAGCAAAATCATAAAAAACCTCTACAAAGCCTCAGGTGCTAAGTTAAGACCTGAATTCTTTCAGCTTCCCCCCCCTTTTTATTTATTTATTCATTTTTTCAAAGGAAGAAATGTGAAAAATCTATTGTATTCTCATCGAGAACCAAACCACAGATTTTCGAATTAATAGTTGGCATTGTTAACCACTACACCGCGAGGATTAAAATTACTTTTTTAAGTGATATGCTTTATTCGTTAATAAGAAATGCACCTTTATAAAGCGGAAGATAATTGAAAAGTTTTAGACCTTTCGTTTGGAAACAAGTTTTTTTAAGCGCAAAGGGCGTTAGCCCAGAAAGGCTATTAATTTCGTTTTGGCATTCTATGGCGTTTCACTATAAACGGCTTTTCACTTTTCAAATTGTTGCCACTGAATATTATCGCCTTGTAGTATATTTAAAGAAATTAAATAATGAAGAATATGCATAAATGTCTCGCGCCGTGATAAAACTGCGGTACTTAGACCATCCAATTTTGAATAACATACGTCTTCACACGATTATGGGTATCTGGAAGCCCAAATTTGGAATGTGGAATTTGTTTTATTACCTATTTTATATTTTGTAAAGCATTTGTGAATTTTTGATTAAGAAACTCAACGATTCAAAGCGAGCAATGGCAACTCCGTACGGAAAAAAAACATTTTAATCTCCAGAGTGAAAGACTGTGTAGACTATCGAAAATTCTATAGATATGCTCTTTTTAAATTATTTTATGATATTGCTGTTGAATTGAAGTTTATTTTTTAAGTGCGAAGAACATGATATTTAACAAATAAAGGTAACGCACAAAAAGTTAAAAAAGCCCCTTTTGCTCTAAAAGCTTTCATATTTTTCTTAATATATGTATTTTAAACAGCTGGCAAAACCGCTAAATGAAAGCAATAATATTCCGGACCGAACTACCAGTGTTCAGTGGCTTTAACCGCTGAAAGGTGTATCATTAATTTTGCCTTTATAGTTAGATTTTGCACCAAAGTTTATGTTTGGCACTAAGTGGTACCGATTTGCAGAAAAGTACCAACATTTCTTCCGGGTATTAATGAATTGGTTCCCTGAATAAATTCTATGAAGTTAAACGCATTTTTGTGTTTTTCCATTCCTAATGCACTTGGCTTCATCACTGATTTGAAAGTCTTTATATAAAATTATTTTTACATGAGCTAATAAGATTTTCAGTAATACCTGAATCAGTAACTCAGCGTGGGCTGTAAAATAACGCTGATGGATGTTCATTTATTGCGAAAACTGACAGATGTGGAGATCTATTGAAGTTTTCCAGGAAGAATTTTCCAGGAGCTGTAAATAGAAAATTCGAATAGTGAAGAAAGGAAATAAAAACATTTGATTTAAAAAGTCCTAACAAAATGATCGGATATAAAAAAAGGAAAAAGAAGGCGAAAGTCACAAAAAATAAGAAGACATGAGAACGAAGAGAAGAGTGAAAACTTGCTTCACTGCGTAAAGTGAAAGCGTTTTCGTTTTCGTCTACAAAAACAGAGATGTAGTTTTCCTAACGCTTTTTCCAAAATTGAATGCCTGAAAGTTTCCTTTCTTAAAGCAGAGGCCTTTCTCGTTTTAAAACAATTTCCTAAGAAATGTTCTTTTCATTCATTCTAAATACTGTTGCAGTTGGCGAAAAAGTTCTTTGTAACATATTTTAGCGGGAAAAATCGAACGTAGGAAAGGAAAGAAATGTGAAATGGCATTAAGGAAACTGGAAAGAAATATGAAATGGATTATAATTATATCTGATGTCGAATAAATGTTGTATATTAGCCACTTGAACACTTTGATTTACTCTCTTTCATGTTTCCAAGGAGGTTGTCGTTGACTTGTAAGAAATTATCGCATTCCTCCGTTCACTCTCTCGTGTATACGTGGTTAGTACGTCCCGCTGGTATTGGAAGGTCCATAGTTCGAATTCCGGGAAGAGCACGGTTGATTTTTAATGCTTCCTGCTCTGAGGAAGTCTCCATAAGCAGCACCGAGCGTAATTCTTTGTGTGAACTTGTTACGTGCATTTAACATAATACATAGTTCATATGGACATACATTTTTTTTTTAAATTCTCGCGCCTTAAAAATTCTGACTTTTTTTTCTTCTACATTTACATCATACATGTGCTTATAGAGTATCTGAATTAATTTTATGATGCGCATTATTATGACAACCAATGCGATCAGTACATCTGTAAATATATGTGAAATAAATTTATATTTAAATTATAATACTTTTACATGCATTCTACAGATATTTTGAGCACGATAGATAGAGTCAAATTAATCGAACTCGATCACTTTGTCAAAAACGTACTCGACCCTATCTCATGTGAAGTTTTTATAACAAATTATGTATATTTTTCATATATTTTTAAACAATAAGAGACACTAAAAAATTAGCGGCAAGACTTGGCATTTGGACAAAACTCGAATACCAAAAATTTAATGATTTTTAAGCTATGTTTTTTGTATATATTTGCCGAAGTTACTACATACCTGATCGTAGTTTTTTTACCAATAATGCAATTATTTATCGCTGTAATCACAGTATGCATGCGGCGCATATTTTCCTTCTGCAGATATTTTTACTAGAAGACATTGAAGTTTCGTTCACATTGATAATGCATGCGTAATTAATATCAGTTAGGGAAAAATATGATGGATATGACTAATATCGTTTGCACTTGCTTTATGTTTCACTTTCATAATACATTACTATCCCTTTCAAGTGATTTTAGGTATTAAATCGTTCTATTACATCGTATATTTACGAATATAAATTTGAAATATTTCATAGACTGTATTTCCATATTAAATAAATGGAATTCAATATTAAACTGAGCAGAATGAAACCTTGGTTATTACATTAACCTTAACTGTTAACGTTTCATTCTGTTCAACTTCATATGAAATTCTCCTGTAACTTACTTCAAACTGATATACAATATAAATAAAATCTAAACGCTTGACATCATTCTCTCAATGCGTACTAAATTATGCATGTTTTAAAGCCTAGAACAAAGTGGGAATTTGGCAAAGAAATATCATTTCTATTCTAAGCAGCTCCAAGAAGAAAAACCATGTTCTAACACATTTTGCATTCTACAAGCATTCAAATTTCAAACATTTTGATCATTGCTTCGGTTATATCTGCTCCTTGCTGCAATGATGCATCCGTTATCATTGCGGACTTTGTGAAACTGAAATTTGAGCTGCAAATTATTCACAGCGTAGAAGACGTGGAAAGTCCTTAATTTTAGAACCAATGCTGCTCTTTTAAAATTCTAGTTTCGAGTCAATTAGCAGTTTCTGCATGATATCACTGAAACTGCATATAAATGTACAGTAAAATCTTTATCGGTACTTAACGTGTTAACGCAACCACCGTAGTGCAATTTGGCGACATTTTGCAGATTAAAAGGTAAAAGTTACTCATCGGGTGTAAATTGGTAATTTTCGCGAATTTTTTTTAGAAATATTCCTAAACTATCCATATTTATGGTAAGCTGCGCACGTTATCAATGTATGAAAATAAAGCATACTTTATAAATTTAAAATACAAATTTTAATTATTGAACAAGGATTGTATGAAGCATTAAAAAACAAAGAAAATATATTTTTCATGAACTCGTTTTCTAAATTTTAGCGCTGTCCTTCTATCTGTATACATCGCGATCTATTTTCCCTTCAAAAATTAGAAAATTGCACAGACTCGGCACTGAGCACCGATTATCTGTCACACGTAGCTCATTTATATTCCCTTGATACGCCTGCAGAACTTTTATCGCTTTTCTTCTAATGCTAACAAATACCCCAAGCAATATTTTAAAATTGAGTTTAGTGTAAAAAAGTATCATGATGTATCTATAAAAACCGTTGTAATATGGAATAACACAAAAAGAACGCGAACGAAAATGGCAACGTTATTTTACTGAAGAATTGTTATCAGCGTGGTTGCCTTTGAAGAACAGTTATACGCATGGTTGCCAGAATTTAGCACATTTTGAAAATTTGGCGTCTTCTATTTATCTGGTTGAGATTATACAAGTGCCAAATACAGCAAACTAATTTAATAAACAATTACGAATATTGTTTTGTCGGTTGATGCTTTTTTGTATTTTTGGAAACTGAATTTTGTAAATGTCAAGAGCATGCGAATTTAGATAAATTTGTTAGTTTAAATTTAAAGATGGAAATTGCGGAAGTGTCTTTTAAATGCCTAGAATTAATGTTAGCATTGAGTTGTGAATGGGTATAAATGAAGCGTTGTAGTGTTGTAACCTATCGAGAGAGCTAACGTATACAGCACTTGGTTTGTTACTGTAAATGCATTTGAAGTTTAGCTCCTTAAACACCCGACTAATATATAACTCGGTAATAGGATGTCACGTGATAAATTTGGCGTTTTGAATGGTTTATAATATTCAGCCAAGTAGATGACAGCACCACTGAAACGCTTCAACCATGCTAAAAACTGATGATAGTGGAAGTGCTAGGAATATGTTTCATCAGAGCCTTCTGACAGCTGCTCAATGCAACACAGCCCACACGCACAACAGTTCGGCAATCGTGCTACAACAGCACGGTCGTAAACTCTAGAAACGACTTAACAACACAAAACACAACCTACATTTAGCTTCTGGTCTTTGTGAAAGGATATAAATACAGGGCTAGTTTTGTTAAATATATTATATCAGTTCCTCGTTTCAGTCATAGTCGATGAACTTGGTGCTTCCAACGACTGATAACGCTTGTTTTAATAGACGGAAAACCAATCACTGATGGCTACAAGAATATCTTACGCATAAAAAATCTGATGTGTACACCATAAGACTCCCTAGTATATCGTACTAAATTATACAGATTTTTGCTGCATTTCATTTAAACTTGTTTCCTCGAATTTCATTAAAGATATATTTTTCATTCAGTTAATTCGGTTCTCACTTCTCGGCGAGGCCAAAATACATAAAATCTCAAAACATCACATCTTCATCAAAAATTGTAAAATGCAGAAAAACTAAAACACCAATTGCAGTTAAAACAGTTAAAAAAAACAGATTTTACAGTTAAAATTAGAGTTTCTACCCAAAAACAAGCAATTCAGCCAACGGACAAGAATGCAGATTTTTCGGTGCACAAAACTGAAAACTTACTTTTGGTCCCAATCGGCAAAAAGACATCGAATGTGCAGAAACTGACTAATTTTGTTATTCTACCGAATTTGAATGTAAACAAATGGCGGTTCGTTAGGCTTAACTCGCTATTTTAAAATTGTTAATAATTCTAGAATTATTGCATGCAGATTAACTAAAGGTATAAATACCTTAACTGGAACATAAAACCCACGTAACTGAATCACATTTGAAACAAAAAATGCACAATTTATCAACATAATAAGAATAAAAAGCTTACCGAGACAGGTAGCAAAGTGGGTATATATTTGATTGGTGCAGCCGATTGCGACGAAAACGCTCGATGCACAGCTACATGTTATAGCAGTGCCATATACAAAATTTCAATGGTCTACGACTATTCCTTCTTGAGTTATGCGAGATACATACATATGCACGTACGAGCAGACGTCAAGAAAAAAATCTCTTCTGAATCCATTTTAAATCCATTTTTCAATCCTTTTTGGCAAAAATAGTCCTTTATTCTTCCGTACCTAAAAATGTCACGTAAAAATGTCGTTCAAATGGTTTCCTGAGCGGTTAAAATGTGTATTTTCGTTGAAATATGATACCCGAAATTTTTTGCGATTACAATACTTTCTTTACTTCATACAAGGAAGTAAAAAAATTAGTTGTAGAATTCTTACTAAATTTTAATCTAATTGTGAAATTCGTTGAAAATTTTTCCGAAATCCTTCGACGTCTCTGTCGCATCCTTCGATTGTTACTAGACTATTTACTTGCGATTGTTACTGTTATCATCTGAAATTCATAACATTTTGCAGTACAGCAAATCATTTGGAGTCTAATTTAATACTACCTTCAAAATCATAAAATGCAATTCTTCGCTAAGTTTTTTAGCTGTTCAAAATTGCTTTATAATAAGAGCAAATCAACTAAAATCTTTACACTTGTTCAGTGAAATAACCTTAATTAATATTTAAAAGAATCCGTATTTCCCATTCTACATCTAATGAATTGTCAATCTCCGATATTTAAACATCAAATCGAATTTGAGAGCCAACAAAAGAAAATAACAATACTTGCATAAATATTTAGCTATTATTCTGTGTCTTATTTAGTTTACATTCATAGCACTTTGCAACCGTATTTTACAAGAACTATTTATTTTGTTAGCAAACATTATCTCGATCACAACACAGATTATCGCTTCGAAGATAAATACTTTCTTTCAATATAAATTAAAAAGAAAGCATGGACTGACTATTACTTAATAAACAAATTGATAAAATATCCTGTTTGTATCAATTTATTTATTTAATTAATTAATATTTACCTTCTGTAATGGCCAGCACAAATTAAGCAACTATTTTTGAGCGAGAAAAAGTTTGAAAATCAAACACGAAATTACAAAAGGAAAATTATTTAAATAAATATGAAATCCACTTTCTCATTCGAGATCTAAAGTAAATATGAAGCAAAATAAGTACATTCTGAGTTCATAAAATGCATCTTAAAACTACAGAATCTTTGTTTGCAAATCATATTAAATTAGATAATTTTTCCTGTTAATAAAAGTACTGCATATGGCATGCGCTTTCTTAAAACAAATAAAGTTATTTGCCTCCATTTAAACTACAATAGATTTAAAGTAAAAAAACAGCGTGTGTAATTGACATTTGAAGGTCTATTAATTTTCTGCTTTCTTTAATTTGTTGCATACTGGTAATATTAAAAGATTAAATTCCTCTTTATACGCGGTTGTTCAGAGAAATTGCGAAAGAGAATGCACATGATTCAATAAATGGTTAAATTTCAATTAGTCAAAACGACCATGTTAAGTAGTTTGTTTTGTTTTCACTTGAAGACGAGAAAACTGTATGCACTAATAATAAATAAACTCTCTAATTTAGTATCACTTTAATATGAAGTAAGCCATCCACATGCCGATTGCACACTTGTATATTTTCCACTAAAGAATATACAATAGCATTTTCTTACAGTATTAATCACCATAAACATATTACGTTTTCGAATACACACTCTTATAAAAAAAAAAAAAAAAAAAGAATTCTCGTTACCATGACGACCATATGACATCACATGGCGGTAGCGCCATCTGTTGCAGTCTGGATACACTAAAAATTCTTGAGGTATAAAAAAAAGTAAACATTAAGTTTACTCTTAAAATGGATCACACACGATGTGGCAATGACAGATACAGATTCTGGATGATTCTCTGTAGAATGCCATTCCATACAATTTGAATCCATATCCACAAGTGATTATTTTCTTGCTAGTTGAAGTTGCACACAATGATATGCAGTACAGCCAAAGAATATGTACTGTACTGTTAAGAAGGAAAACTTCGCAGAAGCAGAAGTGGCTCCCTTCCAACGAAAAGGGAAACAACTGCGCATGCCTGAAATATCTGTCGCGAAAAAGCGCCAAAGCTCGAAGCTGAATGTCGAAGTTGGTTTGGACAGGTTCGATTGTTACGTTTAGCAAGAGTTTAAGCAAAGAATAGGTTCTTTGGTTTCAAGTAGCGATATGGACAATGGAAGTTCAACAGCCAGTGAAAGTGAAACTTCACCTAATATTTCATCATTTCCGAGTTTAAATTATCGCGACAAGTCAAAGAACGATTCATCTTAACCCGTGTTCCTCAATTTCCTATACACGTCGCGAAGGGGGAAAATGTCGGATAGGTACCAAAGAACCGGCACATCACAGAGGGGAAATTCTTGCCAACAGATTCCGTCGCCAAATCCCTTGGCGAATGTTCCCTTTTCTTTGTAGCGGCGTTGCAAACAAAGTGGTTTACATTACGTCTATGGAGCCTTTCCTTCTTTAACATAGAGGTTCTTTGGTACAGCCTCCTTGCAGTTATATTCCATATGTCTTCTATGCGGTGCAAATCGCGCGAACATGAGGATTAGAGTAGAGCTAGCAGTTGGTCACAAAGAAAAAGTTGAATAATGCGCATGGCATGAGCATTGTCATGTTGAAATATAACCCCAAGCTGTTTCTGTAGCAATGATACGGTTTATAGTACCATTAGCAATCCCAGCATCTCATAAATGTAAGGTTGTCTATCAACAGTGCCTACGAATTGGAGATAGGAAGCGTGAGTAGAATTTAATAAAGTCTCTCACTATGATGCTCATGATAGGGTCTTAATAACATTCTGAAATGCACCTTCAACGAACGAAGGCCATCATAATCCACAAACTACATCTAAATTCCCATACACAACGCCGAAAAGATTATTTGTTGCTATTTACTGCCTCTGTCGTAGACAGATAACACTCGCTGCTAGATAGCTCAACAACTAATGTATACTCGGTTTGCGTCTTATTCATTTTTTCACACCATGACCAAAAACTGGCTATGTGCGAAAAAGGATATAACCTTCTAATTATGTAAGTAAATGTTTCACATAATCACAAAGAACAAAAGTCTGTATTTTATTCTATAAACACTGAGTTCTTCATTTACAAGAATGAAGGTAAAAATACATAAAACCCAAACCAGGAAAGGTAAGTATTTATTTTCGTAGAACATAAAAAACAAAGAATTAAAGAAGAGCTTTTGAGTTTAGTTTCTTTTGCTGCTAAGTCGGGAGAATTCGTAAAAGTGGACACCGACTTCTAGTCGTCGGTGCAGCAATCATTGAAAGAATTGCTAGCAGATGTCACTCGCTGTGTCACTTCCTATATTGTTCCCTAATACTGTAGAAGTTCGGGAACAATAAAGGAAGTGACATATCGGATGATATCTGCTAGCACTTTTCTTTAATGATTACTCCTTGATACTATAGAAAATACGGCAGTGATTAGTACACTTGGTTGCTGCATGGTTAGTCTTGTAGAGACATTAGGTTATTTCGAAGCAGGAGACATGAAAAATGAGCAATACTCACGCCGGGACTCGAACTTCGGACCTCTCAAATACGCACTGAGTGTGCCGGCCATCACATCACGAAGGTATGCTAATAAGGTGGGATAAATACGTTATATACTCCCCGTTTGAAAGGGCAAATGGGGACTAGGGGACCTAATCGCCAAATCCTCGTGGCGGAGAATTATCATCCACCACCCTTTTTAGTTCGGGAGCCACTATAGAGAGATTAGGTTATTTATTATTAAGCAGGAAACAGGAAAAAGGAGCAATACCCTTGACGGGACTCGAACCTCGAACTTCTCAAATACGCGCCGAGTGTGCTGGCCATTACACCATGAAGGCATGCTAAGCAGGCGGGATAAATACATTTTAGTCTCCCTTTCGAATCCCAGAAAAAGCATAGATCTTTGTAAGTGCGATCTTTGTTAGTGTCTGTGCGATATGACGGCACTCATTTACGGCGATATTAATATTCTCTTGAGTAGTTTGGTGGAAGAAAATTCGAGTGGAAAACCCTTGGACCCTTCCCCAAGATTAGAACACAGCTTAACAACTACTGCGGAGAGACAGTACTGTAAACCAGGGATTCCCAACCTTTTCTTGCATCAACTCCTTTCAAAAGACTGTTTTTCTTCATCGACCGACTTAAAATTTTCTTTGTAATATACGGTGTATTATCATATTATAAATAATTTCAAATAAGTAACTTAAAAATAACAACTAGATTAAGATCATGAACAAAAGTTTTGAAAAAATGCTTCCTTAGATTTACGTTGAATTACTTTTTATATTGCTGTTATTTTTAATTTTGCAAATAAAAACAGGTTTAAAATTACAGATTTTAATTGCCAAACAATTTATTTTAATGTGCAATTTAATTAATGAGCTTGATGTATGAATGATTTAATATTTGGTATAAAATTGCTTAATTTTATACCAAATATTAAATATTAGGGTTTAAAAATTTAGGTTTCAAATCCCCTCGTTCAAAACATTCAACATATTTTTTCTTTACCATTTCAGGTTTACTTCCTTTGTACTTTTTTTAACTCTTTTTCTCGTGCTCTTGCGTTTTAGTTATTTATTATGTAAAAAATTTATATATTTAAAAAAATTATTATTGATTTTCAAAACATATCAAATGGTACTTCCTTTCTCATATTTATTTTGCATGATTTCTTTCCTAACTATATGATACAGCTTTATATCACTAAACAATAAATTATTAATAATTTATTGTAATCAATGGGATCTTGATTACGCCTACCCATTGCCAGTGGGTATTCGGCTATCGGCATTTTGATCATCATTGTCTCCCTTTAAAATTCCGTAAACCCCAGGAAGTCTACATCGACCTCTTTGAGAACCCCTGCTGTAGACCCAAATTAAATTTAACACTTAAAACCATCGTACAGTTAATGGTAAAATTCTGGTATCCCGCCCCACTTTAACCTGCAGAAAATGTTGCTGTTGTAACAAGAAGATAGAGACCTGGTATACATGGCAGTAGTGGTTTGCCACAGTGGTACGCATGGCAGGTTATCACTGCGATACATATCAGAATATATATTCCTCTTTTCTTATGCCAGTAGATGTTCCAGTCCTTTCTCGACGATGTATTGAACCTTCTTTGGCCCATTGTCTCGAAGTAAGTATAATATGATAGCATCCAACAGAAGAGGAAATACGACTCACGGTACATGAAATTGCTTTCAAGACTGAGATTTTTTCTCTTTTGAAATCCGTCAATTGTGATTAACAGTGTTTCACTCTGGGCCATGGTTCGGTAGCGTATGCGTATTTTCAATGCAATAACAACTGAGTTTGTCAATACAATGATTGACATTTATTTTTTTATTTTATTTTTTTTTTCATTCTTGGAGTCAGATTTCAACCTCAATATACCATATGTCTCAAACACATTTTTTTTTGCTAATAATATCTTTGTGTGAGTTTCAAATTTCATCTTTATCCGATAACTCTCGGTGTTGCAATGTCTCTGGGCAGCATTGTATTATATGTAAACTAACGTAAATTGAAACAAAATTTCATCATCTGCTACATAATGACGCACTGTAAATAGGGCTATTTTGAAATCAAATTCAGATTTGAAATTTCAGACGAATTTAATGAAATTCTGCTAAGAAATAGCTTATCCTTATTCTGCTAAGAAATAGCTTATCCTTGATTACGGATAAGCTAAGAAATAGCTTATCCGCAATCAAGAGAACATGAACATATGAGCATGATTAGATAATTCTAATCGTGCTCATATGTTCATGTTCTCTTGATTACATGTAGAATATTACAATCTTTGCGTCTCTACAGCATCTTGAAGACATGTGATTATATTTGCAATGACTCTAAGGCAGAAGTCTCCATTTATGCAGCTATGCAGTTTGATAATGTCGGCTTCCATTACCGTGAAATGCGTAGGCAATGAGCTAAGGATCTTAATTTTCATAGCATCCCTTGTACATTTTAAATGGCAACCCACTGGTAGCTACAGTCCTGGTGTTGTCGGTAATGGTCCCCTGTCTTAAAATCACCAACAGCAATTTTCAAAACGTCCCCTATGCCGTCACCCATTGTTACTTCTAACACGTCCTAACGTCAGACAGGTATGACGTCACCTTATCTTGCGAAAATCATTGGCTTTCAGTTAGCAAACTAGTAATCAGCATTTTAGATGTCAAATCATCCTGGAATATGTTTAAATAACTCGTCAAATTGAATCTCTCTCTGGAAAATGTAAACCGATTAAAATTTTGTAAATTCATTAGGCCTTTAAAACAAGAAGCATGATAAATTAGCCAGGCCATCGATTGCGATCGAAGCCAGTATCGTTTAATTGCTAGTTAGGTGTACCAAGCATTGCATAAGGATAAATGAGAAGAATGTAATTCTTAATTCCTTACACCATAATGAAATGGCCGTTCTGGCATTTCTGCCCCTTGAACTGATTTCTTTTTAAATATTCTGAATCTTCTGTCACCCAAAGCGGAATATTTTGTCTTAGCCATAGTCCCATTAAGTGCCATGTTACAGAACTATTTGTTTTGTTGTGGAACTAGTAAAGTGAATCTCGGCAAGAAAATCATGAATAAATTGCGATGAATTATTGAAAAACTTGAAAGAAATATTGTAATACTTTTTACTAAACGTTTTAACCCATCGACTTACCGTTTGCTAAACTGTTTTTCCATATACATTTATTTTGAAGTTTATGAAATGAAATATTGTTTAAAATCAAGCTTCTATGTTTCTCTTTGTTTTTAACAAACGAATTCTAAAAGGCAATCTTTAAATGTTAGAAATAAGTCCAGAGACGTTAAAGAGCTTTTAGTCCTTTGCAATAACTTGTATAGCTACTAACGTTTCTATCATGCGTTGATTTTTCTAATCATGCTCATATATTCGTAATAAAATACGTAATCATCTTTTTCTATTGATACGTAATTAATTTACATATTTTTTACTCTCACTAATATTACAGGAAACAGTATAATTTCGTAACAGCTTTTGCAAACTATTACGAAATGGTAGGATGTATGGGATCAGTCTAAGAATTCTTAACAAATTTGAAGAGAATTCGGAATACAAAACTTTCTAAGAGTAAACTTTGTTCTCCAGACTAATTCTCATCGAATAAAAGCATTTTATGTAAGAAATTATGGCGTGGAGTAATTAGAACATAAGAAAAGGTCGTAGATGCTATATTCTGAGATAAAGCTTATGTTGAAACTATCAGAGGAAGAATTTAAACACTTTGAGAAATAAAGCAGCATCACTTGGAGTACAAAGTTATTTTGTGAAACACAGGACCAGAGACCTGAGAGATATCCAAGGATCCAAGGATTAATTATTACGGAGTGCTTAGGGTAAAGAATCCTCTACCTCCACATTATAGTTAATAAAAGGGAGCAGAAATAGGAAAAAATACATGAAAAACGTTAAGGAAAAATAAAAAGAAAGTCAACATGACTTGAGAAAAATTACAGAGTCAAAAAGAAGAACTTATAAAAATATTATAAGTTCGGAAAAATTAAGCAGCGATTAGCGAGACTCGATCTCGGGACTTTTCGGTCTCGAGTCTAACGCGCTAACCACTGTAGGGAGAATACAGAATTTTTTGGGCATTTTAAGATTTTTAATAACTTTTTGGGGGGTAT
This sequence comes from Stegodyphus mimosarum, assembly GCA_000611955.2. Classification (NCBI taxonomy): domain Eukaryota; kingdom Metazoa; phylum Arthropoda; class Arachnida; order Araneae; family Eresidae; genus Stegodyphus; species Stegodyphus mimosarum. Next base: position 370,319 of record KK122453.1, on the reverse strand, counting down.
TTTATAATTTTATAACATGAATACAACACAAAAGGTAAAGCAGATAGGAAAGATTTAACGATTAATAGGTTCCGTGTCACATGGATTAGCCTAAGAGATACTGATGAATATGAAATGCTTGAAAGAAATCTAAATTATCAGCTTGAACTCAGGAACTGACGTTAAAACAACAGTTTAGGAATCATTTTACTGCAATACAAATTATATTATTATAATATATAAATTATTTTTATCGTGTGTAGAAATAGTGTTCTCTCAACAACCCAGTAATTTTAATAAAAGTCAGTCTTGAAGAAAAGACAAAATAATGATCTCTTTCATCAAAGTGGGAAGAAATTTTGTTTTTGTAATTTAATGATTCATTTTCATTCCAATGATTCATTTTTCGTTATCATTCGATAATAACTGCATTCGTATTTTGCATTTAAAATCGCGACTGGGAATTTAAATCGACAAATAAAATTTTAATGAAAAAAGGGGAAGTTATCGCGAGTTTCTACTTACTTCTACTTTCATACTTTAATGTATTCAAGGTTTAATTTACCCTCCAGTTTCATTGCGGGGCTGCGAAAAAGTTAATTTGAATTCACTTTTTTGGGATTAATCATCATATATATTATTAAAAGCTCCTGCTTCTATCACAGTTATAATGAAAAAATGAATCCTTCTAATTCAAGTAGAGTTAGTTAGTACAAAAGTTTTTCTCTGTGAAAATATTCGACTTTGACTACATCCATGACTACATTCAGACTCTTATTAACTCCTTTCGCATCGAAATAGCACTGAAAAATTAGCTCACTTTCACGACACATAGCGTAGTATGAGAAACAGTATCTTGTTGCTTATCCTTAAGATTTTCCAATTATTTTGTTTCTCACTTATAAGTAACGTGTATATTTTGGAATAATTGAGATCCTTTCCCTCCTGGAGACTTGAAATTTTTTGGAATACTTTTATTTGTAGAGAAGATTTTAAGTAATGAAGAATTTGCAGTTAAGCCTCGATTATTGGAATTCAGTGGTATTAGGTTTGGTTCGGGTAACCTGGTATATCTGAAAAATCTGTTCTGCTGTTCCAGAAAGCTGTTGCTGTTTCAAGTAAGTCATTTATTCTTGAAACTTGATATTAGTGATCTAAATATATTGAGATTCATTTTTATTTCAGCGTTGAATTGTATTTTTCAACATAATGAGCAGAAAAATAAAATAATCTTCTTAACAAATATTCTCAGTTATACTATGATTTTGCTCTTATTATAATCTGTTAATCCACCTGCTATATCACATATTCTATAACCGACAAGTGCTGCCCTCTTCAGCATGGTGATTAGATTCCCCAGCTGCCATATGGTTAGGTTTGAATTTATTCTGGTGAATCATCAATATTTTTAGTTTTCTATCCACTGTTCTCGTGGCTGTAATATCGGTCTGCTCCTTGTGGTTCATCCTCGGCAATGTTCTGAGCAATTCTAAACTCTTCCACATTGACAATGGGTTCGGTTGTTTCTGATCAAAGTTTAAATGCAAATGCTCAATTATTTCGAAGGAAAGTACTGATAAATATATGAGTAAATTTTACCTTCCTTGTCAAGACTAAGCGTTCTGTGCATACTTTTGGCGAACATATTCGTGAAGTAGTTAAAGTCCTGGTCTTGAACAGGGAGCTGAATGCAGCTATGTTCTGTGGTAGAATACTGTGGTTAAGTGGTAGAATGACTGCACGTAAGAAGGATTTAAAATCCTCTTTTATTAAACCACTATTATTTACAGCCACTTCCCAACTCGGGAGGGATAACAGAAAATAGTCACTGCACTTGGGTCTAACTTGAACAATCAAATAATTTAAAATAAAGTTAAGTAGAAATTAAGTAGTCGTTGCTCACAGAGCTATGAACGCGAGGTTGGCCTCTACGCTAAACGATCAATGGTGCGTAGCAAGATTTAGCTAATACTAACGCACTTAGATTATTTCAATAAGTAATAGCGTAACAGCGCTAAGGCTTAGAACTTAAATACTAGCTAGTCAGGTGGACGTCGAACAGAGCCGCAGTGATCTGGGACTATAAGCTATCTCACAGCGAGACGTTCCTTGCCAACCCTTAAATACAACACTTGGCTCCACTTCAAATTAGCATAAAGCTGAAACGCGCGCTCATTCTAACGGGAAGTTGAAATAAGAACTTACAGGAAAGAGAAAATTAACATAAAACTTTGTTAATTTAAACTAAATCCTTACATCCTTACTAAACACCTACGTAGCATACTTGGAAAGCAAATTGTAGAGTCATTTGATTATTTTGGTGCTGGAGGCATGACAAATGAGCAATGCCCTCGCCGGGACTCGAACTTAAACCTCTCGAATAGGCGCCGAGTGTGCTACCGTTACACCACGAAGGCATGCAGAAAGGAGGAAGAAAAAAACCTTATAAAGTCTGGTTAGCAATCGAAGATCCAAAGTCTGAATCCAAGTAAAGGCCTCCTTGATTTTTCATTTTTCTTACTCAAAATAAATCTAATAACTTTAGAATTACAAGCGTGTTTCGTACTAAAAGGCAAAATTTGTTATTTTTTTTTTTGGATGCAATACCTAGCAATGATACGAACAAAAAGCATTTTGGATGCAACACTAAAGGCAAGTAAGCTACCTAAACGAAATAAAAGTTTGTAATAAAAATGCCAGAAGCTGGGCAGAAAATAAATACGGAAGAATTCGTGTATTGGTATTAGGCAAAGATCTTCTGTCCTATGCTGGTTTTTAATTGTAGACGTTTCTTGAAATCATTACGGATGAGTCTCGAAAAACGTTTAACGAGGTTCGATAATCGAACTTTTAAGTTCTAAATTCTCTATTTTTTAGATGAAAAAATTAACTTTTGGCTCTTACAAGCAGAAAGTACATTACAAATATAAAACACATACGAAATTTAAGATGTCTCGTGATTCTTAGATATACCAGTTTCCAAAACACAAAATAGATAACCGAAATATAATTGAAGGACCAATGCTTTTAGTTTACCGTAGTATATAATTACAATTACCTCCACATCATCGAAACAGAAATGAAATAATTAAGACGGAGCATTCGCTAACGAAAAAGGAAAACACCGTTACAAGTTAAACAAGGAGTTCGAAAAGAAGTAAAGAATAGAATTGAAATGACCTAACAAATACCAAATTTAACATATTTCCATCTGTTGCATCACTTTAAAATTTAGTTTATAAAAATAAACTTTCTGGAGCACGAAACAAGAACCATGAATCTTCCAGTTGCTAGAGCTGTCTGATCATTTACATCATGAGAAAACATATTGGAGATTGTAAAAATTCCTTAAAGTTTAAAAGATGAAATTGCTGATCTGAAATACTGCAAGATTGAATGTTTTACTTTTCATAAGTTCATAAGATTGGACCTATCGTCATCAAACATTTATTATCGGAATGGCACCATTGATTTTAGTTCTCTGATGTAAATACTGAGCTCAATTCGAATAGATTTTACATAATTCCTCCAGATATACTGTGCATGTAGAATATTGTTGCGTTTATACGGGTTCGTAGATTTGAAAGTATCCGATGAAAACACGATGCAGAACAGTAAAAAGCACAATTTATTTACAAGAATCACTATTTACAGCACAGTTCCAAAATTACCTTTAAAAGCGTCGAAAATCTACAATAAGTACGCTGAAACAATCAGCAACACAGCTTCAGGCTGTAACTGTAAAGGTAGCTTCACGGTAACACTAAACTTATAATAAACACCGTGGAACAATCACCAATACACTGTCAAGCTATACTGTAAAGATAGCTTCACGGCAAAGCACTATCTCGATCGCTTTCCGTTCACAAAACTCTCGCGTAGCTATTCTCACAATAATCACAACGCTCACACTACTTTACAATTAACTCGCCACTAACTAGCTCTCAGAAACGCAAGGGTTTATATAGCTTTTCTTTAAGTTCGACACGTTTCGAGAAATATCTCGACAGGAAGTTATTCTAGAAGCTTCCCGATTGGACCATGGGATATCGCCAATTTGGTCGCCAAATGGGCGATAAAGTCGCCAATCTGGCAACCCTACCATACACTATTTTATGGCAACCCTAGTGCTATGCCGGAAAGCTTACATACAGGCGCAACCGCCGAATTTTTCGCAACAATATAGTGTAGGTTAAATGCACACGCTGTATGGGCTCGAATCCGTTTCAGGCTATCAATAGCCAATAGCTTGAATGTTCTTTTACTGATGTTGCATCCAAGCAATGGCCAAATCCTCCGAATACAAGATTCAGAATATTACACCAAAAAGTTGCAGTGACTCTTAAATGATTGAAAAATAATTTTGCAACTCAATTTCTAAAACAGTTTTCTCTTCCTTAGCGTTCTCAGACTGGTATTCGAGACAAAGCTTTACAATTAGTCCAAAGGGGCAATTTACCCTGAAGGACTATTAATTTAGTTTTGCGTTGGTTCACTGTAAATGTCGGTTCACCAAATATGTTGCCACCAAATATGAGAGCCCTGTATTATATTTAAAGTAATTAAATAATGAAGAATCTGCATAAGTGTATGTATGTTTCTTTTATTGTGATAAAGCAACGGTACCTAGAGCCATCCAATTTTGAATAACATACGTTTCCACCCAAATATGGGAATCTGGAAGCACAAATTTCGAATTTGGAATTCGTTTTATTATCCATTTCCTATTTTGTAAAACTTTAACGAATTTTTTTTAACAAACTTGATGATTTCAAAGCGAGCAATGGCAACACTGTACGGAAAAAAAAGACATTTTTGTCTCCAGTGCTCGAGACGATGTAACGGAACTCATTTTAAAATTATTGTGTGATATTGCTGTTGAGCTAAATTTTATGGTTTAAGTGCGAAGAGCATGAATGCATAAAGGTAACCCAGAAAACGGTAAAAAAATGTCCCTTTGAAGGTAATGTAAAATCTGAAAGCTTTCAGATTTTTTTTCCCATTTTTACTATTGCTTAAAATTTTCTGAAGTCACTGTGCGCATCAATAAGTTCAGTCAACTGTTGATCAGTGTTTAAAGCTGCAGTGTAAGAATAGTTAAACATCATCTTAATTTTTGGATTGTTGTAGGATAACATCTTACCCCCTTCTCAGCTCATTAGATGCTTTCAAATTCTTGTATATTGGATTTACAAATTTGCATAACACTTTTATTGCTATAAATATATCCATATTTGTTTCAGAGTCCTGCAGATTCATACACTATGTTATTTATTTATTTTTCATTGTTTATTTATTTATTGTTATATTCATAGCTTTTATCATGTTTTAATTTAAGAAATGTTACATACATACAGCCATTCACAGTTATTGCCAACTGTCATAAAAACGAGTACATCATCAAAATTTATGATCTTGCCAGTAAAATTGGCGATAACGTCGAGCAACTTGAACAAAGTCACGAAATAGCAGGTTCATTGTTTTAACAACCTAACAGACATTTCCAGAAAAACGCTAACTAGTAGCTTTTGGAATACCCCAGTTACCTTACATTTCTTAAAGCTCTGTTAGTATTACATTCAAGATTTCCCCTAAATTAGACCATAACTATTTCTATTACATAACAAACAAAACAATGCATAAAAACAAATTCAAATTTGATTACTAATTTGAAGAATGAGGTTGCTCTTTAAATCTGTATTACTCAGTCGGAAAATAAGTAAGAATGCTTTGCACATTCATTGTAAATTAACTATTTGAGGTAGAGGATCAGAGCAATTTTCAGTTGTCTGAAGAAATTTGTTGGGGAACTGCATTGATGAACCACTGACTAAATGTTAGATTAGCTGTGCCACAGTAAAGTCCTTGAGATTTTTACAGGTGGTTTGTTCGCCACAGAGTACACCAGATATTACATGGTCTGAATTATTTTCCGATGTGAGAGTAATGTGAAAGAACCTCAATATGCTACTTTCCTTGCCTTATTATTTACCATATTTGTAAAAATATATTCAAATAGCCACTGAAAACAATAACATGAACTTACTGCAGCATTTTTGGCTAGAAGTTAGTTACCATCCGGACATGTGATACCACACAGGATTGAATACAGGCAATTTTGTAATGAAAAACTACATACTGAAGTCTTTGTGATCCAAGTAAAACCTTGATGTTTCGCCTATCTCAAGAAATGTATGGTTTCTTTGTCAGGACTGGACTGAGTGTTCGGTGCCTATTCTTGGAAAACATCTTCGTGACAGCTTAAAGTCCTGATCTTGAACAGGGAGCTGAATGCAGCTATGTTCTGTGGTAGAATATTGTGATTAAGTGGTAGAAGAACTGCACTTGAAAGGGATTTAAAATCCTCTTTTATTAGATCACAAATATTTACAACCACTTCCCAACTCGGGAGGGACACAGAAAATAAAGACCGCACTTGGGTCTAAAATGAACAATCAGATAAATTTAAACCAAAGCTAAATAGGAATTAAGTAGTCGTTGCTCGCAGAGCTATAACGCGAGGTTGGCATCTAAACTAAATGGTGCGTAGCAAGATTCAACTAATACTGACGCACTTGGAATTACTTTAATAAGCAATCACGTAAAAGCGCTATGGCTTAGAATTTAAATGCTAGCTAGTCAGGCGAACGTCGAATAAAGTAACCGTGGTCTGAGACTAAAAGCTCTCTCACACTGAAAGGTTTCTACCTTTCGCTTAAGTAGAACTTGTCTCCACTTCAAATTAGCATAAAGCTGAAACGCGCGCTTATTCTAACGGGAAGTTGAAATGAGAAGAGACAGAAAAAGTTAAATTAAAATAAAACTTTGTTAGTTTAACTAAAACCTTACATCTTTATCATGAGTAAACTAGTTGGTTTTTTTATTAGTCTACGTAAAATGAAACCTGTCTAAGGTGACCACTTTCAGTACTAAACGATTCTGGTCTGTGGAAATGGTCGTCTTGCACATTTCATATTCCGTACTAGTATTTATTTATGTTCTTAGAAATAAATAAATATCGTAACTTTTAGAGGCAGTCGTCTCGAGAGACTGATTACCACGAGCCGATTTTACAACACATTTACGCAGTTTAACCGTATCAAAAACTGTGGATAGAAACATATCGTTAACATTTAGACAGCTGACTTATTTCAACCTTTTCATTTCTAAGAATTTTTTCAGAATATTAATATCGAAGTATTTTAAATCAAAAATATATTTTTAATTTTAAGAAATTAATAAATTAAATAAAAATTATTTTTAATTCTGAGATTCTATTTTTAATTCTAAGATATTTTAATTGTTTAATTATTTTTTTCATCATTATTCTGAAAGATAAACGGAAGATTTTTCCTAATGCGATGGGCTGTTATTGTCAGAAAAAGTAACAGAAATATGAACAACACATTCTGAAATAAAATAGCTGTCATGTCAATAATTCTTTTTATGATATATATCGTCGATGTTATTGCCATATGTCTAATTGGCATGAAAACTAGTGTATATGTGTTTTAAGCTACTTGGGAAATACTCGCGTATCCTTGCACCGGTTTCCAAAGTTTTTGTCATATTAAAAGTTCCGTGGAAAGCAAAATGTCATTATTTTCTATTGCATTTCTACCTTAATTTTTTAAATGCTCGTTTTCTGACATACGAACGTTGCATAACATCAGTGATTTTTTTTGTTTTAAAGATTTCTAGAGTTGTAATATCCCAGCTAAATTGGATTCTCTTGTAAGCTAGAATAAACAAAACTATGTAGCGACTATTCGTTGAGTTCTTGTAAGTAACAAGTCCAAAGAATGATTAAATTTTCCCTTTATTCCAACTCAAAATATTGTTGCGAAAAATTCGGCGGTTGCGCCTGTATGTAAGCTTTCCGGCATAGCACTAAGTTTGCCATAAAATAGTGTATGGTAGGGTTGCCAGATTGGCTACTTTATCGCCCATTTGGCGACCAAATAGGCGATATCCCATGGTCCAATAGGGAAGCTTCTAGAATAACTTCCTGTCGAGATATTTCTCGAAACGGGTGGAACTTAAAGAAAACCTATATAAACCCTTGCGTTTCGGAAAGCCGGAGTTGAGTTAGTTGCGAAGAGATTGTGAAGTAGTGTGAGCGTTGTGCTTACTGTGAGTGCTAAGCTACGCGAGAGTTTTGTGAACGGAAAGCAATCGAGATAGTGCTTTGCCGTGAAGCTATCTTTACAGTATAGCTTGACAGTGTATTGGTGATTGTTCCACGGTGTTTATTATAAGTTTAGTGTTGCCGTGAAGCTACCTTTACAGTTACAGCCTGAAGCTGTGTTGCTGATTGTTTCAGCGTATTTATTGCAGATGTTCGACGCTTTTAAAGGTAATTTTGGAACTGTGCTGTAAATAGTGATTCCTGTAAATAAATTGTGCTTTTTATTGTTCTGCATCGTGTTTTCATCGGATACTCTCAAATCTACGAACCCGTAAAACGCAACAATATGTTAACATTTGGCCCTTTCTCAGGCTTACAATAAGCCTCCACCTGAGCTTTAACTCGAGTTACAAAATATTAAACTAATCTAATACTAAATAAACGTAATCAGACGAAGCTGCATGTAATCAACTAACAGAATCGGCCAATATACTAACAAGCTGGTAACAGGACGGAAGGGAAAACCGTAAGCTTAGACTAGCAGCAACAACGGGGTCGAAAGGCAGAACACGCTTTCCTACACTCTTCTATGCTCTTCTTGGGAAGTAACCCAGACTTCAGCTTAAATTATCGTTTCTACGTGATCTAGATCAATCGTAATCCTAAAACCTCATTCTGGTAGGAAAACATAGGTGGGAAATGAGAATGATAGGAAAGGCGTATTCCAAAACAAAATAATAATAACTATTAGAAAATAAGGTAAACCCTACAGAGTAACCAGTTAAATGTCATGAATACTTGCATTTATTATTAAGTGTAGTATTTAGTCTTCTTAAATCATAAATTTGAAGTATGCTACCTTTTCCAATCTACTCTTGGTCTCGCTCTTTTTGTGAGAACCCCTTGCATCACAAGAAATTCCTTTTATATTTGCATTATAAAAAAATTGATTTATGTAGGAGCAATCGGATTATTCTCCTTTTGCCAAGTAAATGAAAACCTACGTTTGGCGTTATCCTTTCGGTCATTAATGAAGCAAATGTCTGAGAACATTTATTCTGAAATCTAATGAAGGTGCAATTTGGAAGTAAATGCATTGAGCAAACGTGCAAATTGGTAGCATACGCGAAACAAATACATTACACCTACTAAGAGTTAATCCTGTTTATTAAGTTCCATATGTTTTGGAATTCAGAACTGGTGTTCGTTGAATAAATATTCATGTTTCGTAATATTAGTGGAAAGCATTTAAGGCTAAATATCCCTTACTATGGTAAATTGGGCCTCATTTAATACGCTCTTCGCAGCTGATAAAACCGTTTTCTTTCGTTAACATTTTTAGTGGAAACTTCAATTAATAATTTCTTCATGGTACAGCTGTAAATTTAATTAGATATCACATAAAGGTAGACTCCATTTTGGTGCAAATACTTTTTCTATTCTTAGATTGATTATCTTAATATGGTCTTCTCCAATTTTTTCCAATTTCTACGCCGGCATAAATATGTGTACTTGTAAAATGAGGATTCATTCTTGCCATACCCAGTGAATCAACAAATTATTAGAACTAAGTTCGTACAAAATCGAAACTAACAAAATAAAAAATCTTATTTCTTAAATATATGATCCTTGTGAGTCTATAGAATGTTTTGCATTTTCAGACAGCTGTTTTATTTGACTAAGACATTTCTTTTGGAATAATATTTAAGTCTCTTGTTATGGTTTTCTGTACCTCTTTAATACTATTTAAGTAAAGATCTTTGAGGGGATCTTCACTTTAGGGAAGAGAAAGTAGTCTGGTAGGCGACATATTTTATGAATATGTGAGGTGTTTGAGAATTCTGATGCTTTTCTTTGCTAGTGACTGCTACTCAATAATGGAATCCTGTGACGCTGCTTTGTAGTGCAACAGAAACCATTTATTTGATTGAACTGTTTTAGGCATAACGCGTGGAATTTTCTTCACATATCTGTCCATTTTATGTTTTTATAAAATATGGAAGCATACAAATTATGTTTTTGTAAACTATAGAGTTACCTTTAGTTCCTCAAAAACAAACGCCTTGTGAATTATTCCTCTAGAATCAAAATATACTGCTCAAAATAATTAAAGGATATTGCGGTTTTAGGTGGATTTTGTGGCTGGGAAACTTTTTAGCTGATTGATGCATGGTCGACAGACGTAGTAGGCTATATGAGAATAAATTACACATGTTTGGAAGAAAAAAAATGCATTTTATTGCGCATTTGTGTACAAAAGGAAAAAAACACAATTTGTGCATATGAGAAAAAAGAATAAGAAAAGGTGTTTTCTTCAAAGGAAATCATTTTCAGTAGGGGGTATGGTTTCCACGGACGGCCAGCAACGTTGAACACCTTTGAGGCATGGAGTCAATGAGGCTATTAATCACGAGTTGGGGTATTCTGTCCCACTCTTCCAGAAGAGCTCTTTCCAGTTCTTGGAGAGTTTGTGGGGGTGGTTGGCGGCCAGCAACTCGTCTTCCTAGAGCGTCCCAAACGTGCTCTATTGGATTCATGTCTGGAGAACACGCTGGCCATTCCATTCGTACGATTCCTTCCTCGAAAAGGAAATCCTCCACCAGGTTAGCACGATGTGGCCTGCAGTTATCGTCCATTAAAATGAAGTCATCTCCGATTGCTGCAGCGTAAGGGACTACAATAGGTCTGAGGATCTCATCCCTATATCGGCGACCAGTCAGAGGTCCATCTCGAATGATGTAGAGGTCTGTGCGCCCGTCAATGGAGATGCCACCATACACCAACACTCCCCCACCGCCAAATCTGACACTTTCGTGCACGAACGCAGGATTATTCCTACTGCCGCGGTCCCTCCAGACGAAAATACGCCTATTATCAGGATGAACAGAAAAACGGGACTCGTCAGAAAAAAGAACATTGCTCCATTCATTTCTCCTCCAGTTCACATGCTCTGTTGCCCACTCCCTGCGGTCGCGACGATGCCTTGATGTTAGTCTAACACATACCATCGGTCGGCGAGCATACAGACCTACACCATGGAGCCGGTTTCGGACAGTCTGAGTTGAAACCGTCCTACCAGTAGCCGAGCGAAGGTGTTGTTGGAGAAGAGTAGCATTCATATTTCGGTGTCTTCGAGCCGTTAACACTAAATAACGATCTTCATTGGGCGTTGTTGCCCGTCTACGACCTTGCCCTGGTCTTCGGCCTACACTTCCAGTTTCCAAAAAACGGTTCCAGATCCTGGAAATCACACTTTGTGACACTCCAATGGTTTGCGCTACTTCGGCTTGAGTTTGGCCCCCTTCTAACCTACCAACAACTCTCCAAGCTTCTGAATCGGTTAAATGACTTCGCTGAGACATCGTACTCATCGAAACAAAGCAGTCACTGAATGCCGATCATTCTTGTCTTCATTGTCTTTCATTCAGTTGAAAGTCAAATTTCATTCGCTGCCACTGAAGCGACGTTTTTGACGTCGAACTCAAAATTAGCATACTCCACAGTTTGAAAATCAGAAAAATTTGTATTTGTGATTCTCTTCTTCCATTTTCGGCAAAAAAAAATTCTCTTATATCTTTATTTTATATAAAACTTACAATATCCTTTAATTGTTTTGAGCAGTGTAGATCAACACATTGGCTTTCCTTGAAATCTCTGAAAGCGAAGTTTCTATATCAATGGTGAAGCTTCTCTAATTCAAGACTGCCGTTTAGTCTCAGGATCAAACGCAAGGTACCAATTTTATCTCCAATCATAATTTATGCGGAAATTTAATCTTCGTTTCATTGCCCAGTCAATAAGTGAAAGGTAAAATGAGAGCAGCTTTTGCTTTTTTTTAAGATCTTTCACAACAGTAGTGTCTGTAAAGTAGTGTTTTGTTGATGTTGTAGGGTAGCTATCTGTCAATTAACTGAAGTTTTGCAACCATCCTAAATCAGACAAGGGAGATTAAATAAATAATAATAAAATATAATGAAATAAATAATAGTAATATGGCTTACTTTAAATGTCACCATTTATTTAGAATACTATTCCGTTAGAGATGCGTCAGTTAAAAATGAAGCAGCAATGAGAATAAAGCAATGCTACAACAACAAGCCAAATGTTGTGGCTCGAGAATTTAACATTTGAAATATCATCAGTCGTTATGCTTTTGCCATATTTCGCCATTTTTACACAATTAATGGATTACACAATTTAGTAATTACCTGATGATGAAGATGCTGTCATAAAATTCTTTCAGGGCAAAAGAATAATTCATAGCAATAGACTCTTCTCAAACCCAAACGATGAAGTTAACTGTAACTTTTAATTCAAACAAAGCTCCTACATGACGTTGTTACGTACATTCTTGCTGTGAAATAAAAAAGGATTGAATTGACGTAGATTGAATTTTGCTAACTCCAGTTAGAAATCAGCCATAATATGACAATATATTGGAATAGCTACCTTAAAGCCTTTTCACAAAAAAAAAAAAAAAAATACAACATTGAACGTGTTCTTAAGTGACAATTGGTATGGAACTGACTAAGTAGAATTTACAAATAAATCTGGAATTATCGTTTCATATCACACCAAAAACTCCATTTTTCTCCCTCAGCGGATTTGCAATTCTAATCATTTGCATATCATGCGCTACTTTGCATTTCCTGAAAATTTCAGCTCACTCACATAAGTCCTTCATGGTGTTGCAATTTTCACAAACGTGAGTGTACATTGTAACATTGATAAATTTCATTAAAATAATGCTAATCTATTGAAATTATATTTAAAAAATAACATGAAAATAAAATATTTTTTGCTGTCATATTATAAAGTTCTTAAAATATTTTTATTTTTTGCTGTCATATTATAAAGTTCCATTTTAACAACTTATTATACAATATTTTGAATCTGAGAAATAAACAAGGTATAATGCTATAAAACATAATTTACGGAGCAGTTCTTACTAAAAGCGAAATTAGCTATGTAATTAACTAAAAATGTCTCCTTTTTAATTTTTTTCATAGTTTTTCCCATGTAATTGTCTCAGAATATTCAAAATTCTCAGAATATGCATCAGTTTTCTCTATAAAATTAATTTTACACTTTTTCTTTTTTTTTCCCCCAAAATATTTCTGGCTTTCGGCTATTAAAGAATTGGTAGGGATAATTTTTCTTTAGGATTTTAGACACTGCAGCTTGGAAAGTTTAGAAGGATTTGAAGGCAAGGTTTATAGACTCACGATTCTAGAAGATTTCAGTAATATGTGACAAAATGAAAAATGTCTCCATGGTATTGACACATAATGGATGTATTTTACAGAAAGTTTGTGATGAATTTCTTACTTTTTGGAGAACATCTGGAAGAACAATGAAAACATAATATTTGAATGTTTTTAACTTCTGATACTAGAATCTTTTTCTTAGCATGTTTATCTTCCCTTTATTTTCTCTACTTTTCACTGAACACAAGCATGGAAAATATCAAAAATGCTTCTAATCTTATCACATGGACAGGCATTATAGAAATGCATTTTTTATTAATAAGGAAACTGAAAACTGACAATTTAAAAGATTCATATGCCTTAATGCATCATACAGAACTAGCACTAGGCATTTTCCCAGGCACTAGGCAATCTCTTTGAATCCTGAATTCTGCTGCGTAGTGTCTTTCTAAATTCTGCTTCTAGTGCCTGCTATAAATTCTAAAAGTTATGACATTTCTAGATTTTGTTGCTCAGTTTGTCACTAAATTCTAAAAATTCTGCCCCATCAGCTCTATAACCAGCTCTTACCATATATATTTTCTTATTTTGATATTGCTAAAGAAATAAAATTAGCAGCTTTTTCTATACATTGTAAATGCATTTAGGTTTTTAAGAAATAACAGAAATCCTTAAATAAATCCAAAAATTCTAAAAGGAAAAGGAAATATGTTGAAGAAAGAAACTGAATACGTAAAGAAAATTATTCTTCAAAGATATGTACAATTACCCAATTGTTTATGATTTCAGCCCTTACTAGTTTTTCATTTCTATTTCCTCATATGATATAGCGAGCTTAAGTTGAAATTAAATTGTATAGTCTTTGACCAATAGTCCACATTTTCAGTTTGAATTTGACTGTTCTTGTTTAACTACATCACCACGAGCTGTAATTTATTTTGTTAGCATCAGAACATTAACTTTTACCAGACCAAGTAAACCCTCATAGCTATATTGTAGAGAGGTTGCTATGTTAGGAGATAAAGTACGCAGAAACTAGTAAGAATACTGGTTTGCATATTGACAATTTTCTGATTGTTAGAAAAGATGCTTAAAGAGAAGAAAATCGATTTAAATTAGCCAAAATGTCTGGGAAGGCTTCAAATTAAAAAGACGCATAAATGTTTTGTTGAGTTTTGTTGTTACAAAACATAAATGTTTTGTAGCTTTTAATGTGTAATTATCCAAATATCGTTTAAGAATCAATGTCATAAATTATATGTATTTTAAATGTGAAATCTTATTAGATTGTGATTTTAATAGGGCACTTTTAACAAATATTGTTTAAAAATAAATAATATTTTATATTGGCCATGTAAATCCATAATGACTAAGGTTATCTAACTACCTAATTTAATTATTTATAACTAACTGCTTAGCCTTAAAAATTATCTCTGCATATTAAAGCGAGTTATTGCCTTTCATTAATCCTTACCGTGGTTACAAGGTAAAACACAAAAATGTAAAAATCCATGTGCAACTTATTCTTTGCATCTAGTAAGACTTAAAACAATACAAAACAACTTATCACCTGTGGTGCTTTAGTGGCTTATTGAACCCACACGAAGCTAAGACACTAACTGCGATAGACAGAGCCAAACTAACTTTCAAATCTTGCCAACCGTGCCTACATCAGGCCTTTTAGGTTTGCTCTAATCAGCGGGTTTTTCTCTAGGCAAGCAGCAGCGGTGACAGGGCGATCTTTTGTTATGAATCAGGTTGATTGTAATCTTACTTCTCATTTTAATCTATGTCGCTTGACATAAAATCTGTTTGCTATTTACTAAACCTCTAGACTCAACAAGTATGTGACAAAAATGAAACATTACAAAAAAAAATGTAAAGCTAACTGTTAGCAAAACATAAATAAAATGTCACTTATCTTCTTCCAAATATGTCCAACTATTATAAATGTAAAATATTTAATGCTACTTGATATATTTTATAAATTTAATTTTATTCTCAAAATTATTAATAATTTTGTTAATTAATTCATATTTAATAATAATTCATCCTACTTATATAGCTATTTTGTTTTTAGGATGGTATTACAAAAATGAAGTTCAGGCATAGATATTATTTTTAATTGAATTTATTCAGTTCCCATTTCCTCGTAGGTCCTTAATTTTTTTCATTAATGGTCCTTAAAAGTACTTAAATTTCCGTGCGCAGAAATGGGTACGAACCCTGTATTCGGAGGTTTATGGCGGGAAAGCAAAGAATGTTTTGGGGTCGCCGTTCCCGATCGTTGTGCTACAACATTGATTGCGGAAATTCGGGAAAATATCACGGACGGCAACTTTATATTTTCAGACTGCTGGAAAGGATATAAGAAAGAATTAAGAAATGCTAAGTATGAACATTTACTGTGAATCACGGTTATAATTTTGTAGACCTCGAAAATGGATTCCATACCCAAACTATGGAGCGATTATAGGGCAATGCTCAATGGAAAAATATGTAAAAGTCAGCTGGACCAACACCTCCTAACAGAAGAGTAGCCGTCTGAGTCGAAACTCCGAGAAGGCAAAGAAATTAAATAGGTTACGTGCCATTGCCGTACTTAACATTGCTTTCACTTTGATATAGATATCTGGGTTGGATTTTATTCAAGGATTCAAAATTTTTGTCATTTATAAACAGTACGAGTAATATTTTTCGGATTTTAATATATTGTTGCGTTTTACGGGTTCGTGGATTTGAGAGTATCCGATGAAAACACGATGCAGAACAATAAAAAGCACAATTTATTTACAGGAATCACTATTTACAGCACAGTTCCAAAATTACCTTTAAAAGCGTCGAAAATCTACAATAAATACGCTGAAACAATCAGCAACACAGCTTCAGGCTGTAACTGTACAGGTAGCTTCACGGCAACACTAAACTTCTAATAAACACCGTGGAACAATCACCAATACACTGTCAAGCTATACTGTAAAGATAGCTTCACGGCAAAGCACTATCTCGATTGCTTTCCGTTCACAAAACTCTCGCGTAGCAGCTATTCTCACAACTAATCACACTGCTCGCAACACTTCACAATTTCGCAACTTGCAACAACTCCTCAACTACTTCACAATCTCCAACAACTAACTACTCTCAGAAACGCAAGGGTTTAAATAGCTTTTCAAGTTCCACACGTTTCGAGAAATATCTCGACAGGAAGTTATTCTAGAAGCTTCCCGATTGGACCATGGGATATCGCCAATTTGGTCGCCAAATGGGCGATAAAGTCGCCAATCTGGCAACCCTGCCATACACTATTTTATGGCAACCCTAGTGCTATGCCGGAAAGCTTACATACAGGCGCAACCGCCGAATTTTTCGTAACACTATTAAGAAAATAAACAAAGGAGATTTTTATGAATTCTTTGGGCAAAGATAAAGGATAAACATTCCTACCTTGTAGGTTCTTTTCAAAAATAACATAAATAATAATGTCCATGGTTAACTAAAAAAGTTTACCCTAAAAACCATTTTAAATTCTAAAAATTACTCCACAGGGGAGCATTGCGAAATACAAAACAACTTGTTCCTAGAAATCTACTAACAAACATACTGTGCATTAAGACAGTTGTTATTGGAATATACTAGTTTAATTTCTATCAAAATAGCTACTTCCCTGCTTATTAAACAATAATTAAATTTTTAAAAAAAAGATTTTGGGCGTTCTGTAAAAGATAAGTATTTCCTTAAGATCGTCCTTTCCATTTCATGATTTATATAATATCAAGTAACACTTCCAAAAAAAAAAGTTTCCTCTTTTCATAATTTTCTGTAGTTTTAAGTATAATTTTTATAATAAATACATTTTTATAAGAAAAAATGTCTTACTGTAACACATAACATTATGAAATATATGATTGTTCTTATTTAGGCAGAAGAAATGTCTTAGTATTATACACAATGAATAATTTTATTTATTTCAAAGCTTAACACAATAACATTTTACGTAAATTTAAGAATTTTCTGCTATTATTTCAAGACTTTGTAGGGTTCAACTCTTTAAATCTTAAGTTCTCACTCCGAACCCCACGAACACTTAAGAAGCGAATAATCGCTTAAGTGTGAACAGAATACGTAAGACTTGAGAAGGGTTTAAAACCTCTTTATTATTCAATATATTTACAATCAGTTTCGGCTTGGAACTTTACAATAAAGCTGCCACTCGGGCTTGAACTTAAATACTAATAACTTGAAATAAAATTAACTTAACTGAAGCTCTTAAGAAATATACCGAAGCTATCAAAATCTAACTAGTTGGCCCCTAAGTATTAATCGAATCGGCGAAGCTTAGCAAGGACCTAGATATGGCCGAGCGTAGTAACAGCTAAGAGAGATGTGGCCAGAAGGCAAATGCGCGCTAGTCAGAAAATCACTCTCTCTGTTGAAGTCGGTTAAGTCACGACTTAAATAGTACTCATTCTCATTTGCATCCTCTGTGTTTCTAAATTCACATTCTGGCAGGAAATTGAAAGCTGAAATTAGAATAAGATAGAAAAGATACAAAACTTAAAATAACTTTTAGAAAACGTATAATAAACCTTACAACTTTAACTAATGAATTACACATCCTGGAATGTTAACTGCAGCAGTTAATAAGTAAAAATCAGCAACAATAACTCAGAAAGGAATTTCTGCTTTTCTCTCATAATTTAATATTTTAAATTGCCATTCTTAATGTTGCACTATAATTTTCTGATACTCATGAAAAAAAAAAAAAAAGATGTTCCAGATTTTGTGCATACACGCTACTACTTACAATCTCATTTTTCTTCAAATCAGTAATCAGTAATTTAAAAGTAAATATTATAAAAACGTATCAAATTTTAAATATAATATGCTATGTATCTTGCAAGTTTCAAATAAATTAGTATATTAGAGGTTTGTTTAACAAATAATTCAACAACGCAATTTAAAATTATAACTTAAATCCGTAAACCCAATAGTATTAAACGTATATATGTTCATGTGAAACACCGAAATCTGGAGAATGTCGACTTTCACCGGTCAATGTCAATGTTCACATAGTCGCTTCGTGTATGTCCGAAATATTTTCCAAATACAAGTAAGATTTAATATATCTCACTAAAGCACTTTTTACTGCATTTTGCGCATTATTTTTTTGCATAATTCATGTACAAACATACACTCATGGACAAAAAAATTAACGCACCAAGAAATAATTGCGCGATCGTAACGAAATTTGCAATGAAGGTACATGTCGGGGAGATATGCAAATGATTAGAAATGCAGCTTGATTGCGCATTACGTGTAGCCGGTAGAGGGCGTTGAACTTCGTACTAAAATAATATATAAAACAGGTAACCAAAGCTTGTTTGAGTGTGCTGAATCATTCACAAATTAAGAGCTGAGGTAGATATGCCATTACGCCGTGTTCGAAGACAATATGAGCAGTTATCGCAGTTTGAGAGGGGGAGAATCGTCGGAATGATGGAAGCTGGGTGGTCAGCTAGGCAATTAGGCCGCTCTCATTGTGTTGTGAGGAGGTGTTGGGACCCGTGGACCCGAGAGATGTCATGTACACGAAGACCAGGCTCAAGACGCCCTCGGCAGATCAGTCGTCGAGAAGACCGCCACATCTTAAGAAATGCACGCGTACAGCCAACTGCTTCATCGGCCGCCATCCAAGCACAGGTAGCACCTTCACTAGGGGCCCCTGTGTCTTCTCGAACCATACGAAGGCGCCTGGCTGAAGGACAATTGGTATCGCGGCGCCCATTACGTGTGTTGCCCTTGATGCCCACCCATCAACGCCTTCGTTTGGAGTGGTGTCGAGCACGAGAAACTTTACTGAAGCGGAATGGAACCAGGTCGTCTTTAGCGACGAATCCAGATTCAATCTCGGCAGTGATGACAATCGTGTTCGTGTGAGGAGAGCCCGTGGTGAACGCCTCAATCCTGCCTTTGCTACACAACGACACATCGCTCCCACAGCTGGTGCGATGGTATGGGGTGCTATTGCTTACAATACACGGTCACCCCTAGTATTGTTCCGTGGTACCATGACAGCCCAGCGATATGTTCATGAAATCCTGCAACCACATGTGTTGCCACTCATGCAACGACTCCCAGGAGCCATTTTTCAACAAGACAATGCTCGGCCTCATACGGCAAGGGTGTTACAAGACTGTCTCCGCACTGTTACTACCCTTCCTTGGCCTGACTGATCCCCAGATTTGTCTCCAATCGAGCATATCTGGGATCATTTGGGACGACGAGTTGGGCATCCCACGAGTTTGAACGAACTAGAGGCAATGTTACTGGAAATATGGAACGAAATGTCTCAAGACATCATACAGAACTTGCATGACTCAATGCCCGATCGTATCGCATCGTGCATTCGCTCTAGAGGGAGTGTCCAACGGAGTGTTAATTCCTCCGTTCTTTTGCCTTCTTCTCTGAAATAAATTATCCTTTTTCTTTGATTTTCTTATCATTCACTTATATCAAAGTAGTCATTACATATGTAAAATTTCGTTTCATTTTGCCGACTCCTTCTTGGTGCTCTAATTTTTTTGTCCATGAGTGTATTTACTTCGGTAAAAACTCTAAACACAAAATGTATTAACTTACTTTTGCGTACAAGTAAGGTAAAATTAAACATGATTGATAGCACACGATGCTTCGAAACAAATAAGGTAAAATATCTGATAATATTTTTTTTAATTTTATGAGTATTTTCAGGCAGTGGATTCTAAAATTATTATAGCATTCCAAGATGATCATTTATTTGATTATATGATCATTAATTATTAACATTGCAAGATGATTATTTATTTTAATAATTCATAAAATTCGAATCATAAACTTTTTGAGTGCAATTCAAAAAATAAAGTAAAATCGCACTCAGATTTTATACTACGCCCAAAGGGACGTTTTTAACGTTTTGTGTGTTACCTTTATTTATTGAATATCGTGTTCTTCGCACGTAAACCACATAAAATTCAATTCAATGGCAATATCACAAAATATTTGACAACAACATATCTTTAGAATTTCTGCGCTGGAGATAAAAATGTCATTTTCCGTATGGCGTTGCCATTGCAACTCATTGAGTTTGTTAATCGAAAATTCGTTAAAGTTTTATAAAATATGAAATGCATTAAAGCAAATTCGAAATTCGGCCTTGCAGGTGTCTATGTTTGGATGGAGGATTGCGTTATTCAAAATTTTATGTCTCTAGATACCGTCTTTTTTTCACAGGGCGTTAAACATACATGTATTCATGAAGATACTTATTAATTAATTATTTATTATTTAATTTCTTTAAATATAATACAGGGGGATAATATTTGGTGGCAACAATTTTCAAAGTGAAACGGACATTTATAGGGAAACAGCGCAAAATGCCATTTCGATATTAATAGCCTTTCTGGGCTATCGCCTCTTTTGGGCTTATAAATTAAATTCACAGTAAATAAGACAATCTTTTGCAGAATTAGAAATAAATTTTAAAAATAATCACTATAAAATATTAGCATAATTAATTATTACAGTTAAATAATATTTTAACATTAGAATAAATGCATAAAAATTATTAAGGTGTTAAAATCTCTATTATAATTGAAATAAAACTCTTTTATCGAAATTATGCTATAATATTCGCCTACAATTTTTAAAAAAGCAGAACAATTTAGAATTTTAAACAAAAACTTTCAAAAATTCATTTTTAGGTATTTTAGTATTTTTTACTTATTTACACAAATAAACACATAAAAATTTAAGAGAAAATTGCTTGTTTGAAATTTTCTATTAGTTCAGATTTAAAATACTATTTTCTAGAAGTAGTAGTTACAAATTTCCTTATAGCATAGGAAAAGCTAAAAACAAATATCCAATTCTGAAAGCATGCAACAGCTTTATAATTATTTGGACGTTAATTATGTTTGATAAATATGCTAAACTTTTAAAAATCAATCTCAATTTCAAAAATAAAAATACGTAAAAATTCTAATTTGTAAAATGAGGAGCCGAAAGAAGCCTGGAAGGCCGAATTTCGAATTTGCTTCAGTCCATTTCATATTTTGTAAAACTTTAACGAATTTTCAATTAACAAATTCAATGAGTTGCAATGGCAACACCATACGGAAAATAACATTTTTTATCTCCAGCGCGGAAATTCTAAAGATATGTTCTTGTCAAATATTTTGTGATATTGCCGTTGAATTGAATTTTATGTGGTTTACGTGCGAAGAACACGATATTTAATAAATAAAGGTAACACACAAAACGTTTAAAAAGTCCCTTTGGGCGTAGTATAAAATCTGAGTGCTTCCAGATTTTACTTTATTTTTTGAATTGCACTCAGAAAAGTTTACGCTCCGAATTTTATGGATTATTAAAATAAATAATCCTCTTGTAATGTTAATAATTAATGATCATATAATCAAATAAATGATCATCTTGGAATGCTATAATAATTTTAGAATCCACTGCCTGAAAATACTCACAAAATTTTTTAAAATATTATAAGATATTTTACCTTATTTGTTTCGAAGCATCGTGTACTATCAATCATGTTTAATTTTACCTTACTTGTACGCAAAAGTAAGTTAATAAATTTTGTGTTTAGAGTTTTTACCGAAGTAAATATGTTTATACAAGAATTATGCATGAAAATAATACGCAAAATGCAGTAAAAAGTGCTTTGAGATATATTAAATCTTACTTGAAAAAACTGTGACTTTCATAATCTCATCAATATACAACGTATCACATTTAATAATTAAAAGCAGTTATGTGGTACAAACGCTATAGGTTTCAATGTTAAAGTAAACCAGATCGTCCCTACTCCTTCTTGCGGACATGTGGGGGACGCGCGCTCCGCCCACTGGGTTAGTCTATCTCTTATAAGGTCCATGTTCTTCTCGCTTCAGTATCCTGGCTTCCTTCGGTTAGGAAGTGTTGGCTGAGCACTCCTCGTAACCATTTAGAATCCCATTTGATAGAATTTATGTGGCGTCGGTTATATTCAAAAACTGAAATTCTTTATGCAGTATTGAATGGTATTTGTAATTTTATGCCGCCTGTTTAGATTGAATTTCGTTTTGTTTTGTTCTTTTTTACTTATGTGTAGAATATTGTAGATTAAAAATTTTTTTTTAAATCTCTTTCTTTAGGAACTAAGAAATTTTAAAAAGCTTACTTTTTATGGAACTATTTTTTCTAGTCTTTTGAACTCTATTATTATTTCATAATTTTACACTTGGCAACAATTGGTGGCAAAAAAGGGGCTCATTTTTAACTGACGCCTCTCTAACGGAATAGTACCTATATTAGTAACGTTATACAAGGTGTTTATAAAGTCCCGGACCTATTTTGATGCTTAATAACACATAAAATAATAAAGATAGATTAAAATTAATAACATAAGTGGGTAGATAGACTCAAAAAGTTTCATGACCCTTGTCAATGAACTTCCACGTGTGCCCCCTTCGTCGCACGGAGAATATCAAGTCTATATTCAATTTCACGCCAGGTACCAGCAAGCATGTCGGCATCCACAGAGGCCATTGCGGTTGTAATTCTGGCTTTTAGGTTATCCATGTTCGACACTCTCCTCCTGTAAACGTTGTCCTTTACAAATCCCCAAAGAAAAAAGTCCAGCGGCGTTATATCAGGATCTGGGTGGCCAAGGAATTGGACTTCCTCGCCCAATCCATCTTCCTGTAAAATGGTCATTCAAAGAATGACTCGGTCGTGCATTAGTCCACACCCCCTATTAACCTTTGGGGAACCCCTTTGTGCCTCACGGTATTCATGGGGGTTTTCAGATCCCCATATGCACACATTATGGCGATTAACAATGCCAGAAAGAGGAAAGGATGTTTCGTGGGAGAACATTATACGCTTCAGAAATTCAGAATTATCTTCTATCCTCCTTAACATATCTGTTGCAAAAGCCATCCTCCTACGCCTATAATAATAGGCAATAGTTGCCAATAGTAAAAAAGAGAAAAATACAATTAATAAGCAGACGATATTTAAAAAAGTACAGATATTTAGACGAGAAAATGAAATTATCTGAAATTAACGACACGCACAGACGATATTTACAAAAGTGAAGATATTCAAACCTGAAAAGGAAAATATGTAACTTATTCCATCAATAAATGCCATAAGTTTGTTTATATCTTCATTATTTTATGAGTTATTAAACATCAAAATGGGTCCGGGACTTTATAAACACCCTGTATTTAAAAACGAACTGCCTTACAGGCCTTTACAGGCCTACGAACAACATACATCAAAATTGGCAAAAGGCACAGTCTCTTCGTTATAGGCATTCTTGTGCTAGTACTCAGCCAAACATCTATAATGACTTTTGCGTGATTGTATAAAGACAGAAAAAAAGGAATTATTAAAAATAACAAGCGACTTAGGCTTTAAAAGAGTAAAGTGGCTTAGAAAGCACACACGCCTTAGAAAGTTTTAAGTACATTCGTCTTGCTCTTTTTAAAGCCCCTCCTACTAAGGGCATGCTTTCCCCCCCCCCTTTTTTTGGCTTCACTTTGCAGTGACGGCATCTTCATAATCGAGGAGCAAAGAAATCTGCAAGACTGGAAAGCAGAGGGCGCAACGGTCGCATTTATACCCTATGGCAGTAAAGGGAGCCAGAAGCGTTTTCTTTATTTACTTATTACTTTATTTTCTTTACTACTTATTTTTATTATTTTTATCATTTCAGTCTCAATGGCATGTTATCAATCAAATTATTCAATTGACAAATCCTTTTTAGTTATGAATAACTATTCTTTTACTTCCAGCAATTCTCTTAAAACTTCTCTCTTCTTCATATTAAGTTGAAAATATCCAGCGATTTTGATAGAAAATCAGAAATTACGTTAAATATTGTAAAGACATCAGGTACTTTTTTAAATCAGGAGAGATGAAAAATGAGCAGTGCCCTCGCCGGGACTCGAACCACGGACCTCTCAAACACGCGTCGAGTGTGCTGACCACTGCACCGCGAAGGCATGCGAAGAAGGCGGGAGAAATACCTTATAATATCATAAAAATTATATTTAAAAATTTTTTCTCACTCTGTCCGAGTGTGTAAGCAGAAACCGAGTGCGAGATTTTTTAGTTTATTCATTAGATGATAATATGTGAGAAAAATAATTTCAGCATTAAATTTGAAAAATAAATTGCTTTACCGAATTGTATTGTCGACCATAAAATATGTAGGAAGTTATTATAATCAATATTTTTTTATTTAGCTAAAAAGATTCTATTTATAAAGGAAAGGGGAAGAGAAATGATATTTATAAAATATCAGAAGGCATCAACAGTAGAATTAAATTCTTTGCAAGTGATTTTTTCTAGCAAAAGGAAAGATATTAAATAAATAAATAAAATCAGTATTACTGAAATTAATAGAGACAAGCAAAATAGTGTGACATATAATGACATCGTAACTTAGAAATTAAATCTGAATTAAGTGACGCAAAAGAAGAATATCAACACAGTTTTCCCTTCCGTTTATTTAAATATCTACTGCATATTATTTTAAGTGTAAAAATTCTCCCAGTTAATATATTTGATCCTTTTTATTTTTAAAAAGGTCGACGAGTTTATTTTATAATCTGAGAAAAATTCAAAACCTTTTAATAAATACAACTTTCGATTTAAAGTTTAAAAATCATAGATGTCAGATAAACGAAAAAAAATTAAGTAATTTTCGAAACTTCGTCAAAAAATAAGAAATTAAAGTTTTCATGCACATTCATTTAAAAGGTTTTATTTCGCTCTATCCGTTTGTACAAACAGTAAAATTCTAAATTATTTAGATTGTTTGCTAAGTGAGCGAAAAATTATTTCAGCGTTCAGTTTAAAACATCAAAATGGAATTTTGAAAATATCGCTTCAGCAGCTCACTGTATTGTCTGTCATCTACAAACAGTGTGTGTACAAAATTTGAATTCGATAGAGTATCAGAAGTAATTTAAAAATCAGTGGCAATCTTCTGACTATTAAAAAAAATCATGGTGAAATAAATAAAAGCTTATTAAGCTCTAAGAAGTACTAACTCAGGCTTCATATTTAAACCATGAACTGTTCAACTTATTCCTGATTCTATCAGATAAGCTACTAAAACCATTCTCTGTTTTACATCTTAATGGTCTCTGTCCGCCCCCACCCAATCGTAAAATCATCGTTACATCGTAAAAAATCTGCCTTCCTTTGCTTAATTAAAACCGAAATTCAAACAAAAATGTTCTGCTAAATAATGCATTACGTTGTAATAATCTGAGGATAACAGCTCTTGCATTCCAACTGAGATTCCGTAAGTTTAAAACCTGCTTTTCGCAATAATTTTCTATGTTATTTGAAGGTATTATATTTTTTTAATTCAAGCCTATTTAGATTTATAAAAGCAGATTTTTAAAAAGCGCAATTTCTATTCAACGGAATGAAAATCAAATTAGTACCGAATAAGTTTCAGTTAAATAAACCTTTATGCATAAAAAAGCTCTCTTAAGTATTCCTTTTTCCGTTCTTTAACTGAGCTTTTTATTTTACATTATCCATGGCTAATTAGTTTTTGCATCTTTTAGTTTAGAAACAAAGAACGATTTAAGTGCATATTTGCTCTTTCTTCACAAAGCGTTTTAGCACACGCCGTTATTCTAAACGTTGCTACATGCATCTTTTTAATGACATTAATTCTAGCTGCTTTTTAAGCGAAGAATAACAAATCACTTACCTCATGAAATCTCGCGGATTTAAAAAGTAATTTTTCTGATTATTTCTCTGCTATTAAGGAAATGAAAGTAGCAAAATGGCGAAGAAAAGATTTCCGCAGTTATTGCAATTAACAGCGCATTTCCCTTGCTAAGGCAGATGCTATTTCGAAAGCGGGAAACAGAGTCCAAATTTAATTATTCCGTCTTCAATTGATGCGTAAAAAACAATTGTATCCATTAATTTATAATCTCTTTTCATTTAAAGAAAAGCTTTATTGGAATAAAAATATGTTCTGATTCTTGTAATAACATCTTTCAATTACTTTGCCCTTTCTCTTCTTTTAAAAAGCAAAAGATTTCAAATTATGTATTTGTTCGTGCCATTCTGGCAACAATAATCTTTAATGTGCACACCGCTTGACGTTTGCTTGTTAAATGAATAAATAAAACGGTTGTTTTAAATGAGTTAGTTCAATTCTGACTTTCATTTCCTCATTTATATAAGCTGCCTGTCTACAAGAATTTAAGCAGTTAAGTCAATCGGAGAGTTAAAGAGATTTTCTTTAATTAAAAAATAATTTCCTCTTAAAAAATGGAAAACAAAATTGTTTAAGGAGATTTACTGAGTTCTGTAAAAGAAGTTTGGTAAAGAATGAATGCCATTTTAAGCTGAAACAACAGTATATGTGAAAAAAAACATTTATATATAATGAAGTTGTTTTACTTTAATCTGAAACTGATTCAATGATAATTGAAAGGAAAGCTTTTAGCTTTTTATGAAACTTTTGCACTTTTTGATGGTTTCTTTAAGTCAGCAAATACGAATTTGTGTTTTAATCTCGTGCGTTAAATTGCACAACAAATGCATCAAAATTTATGATGCTTGTAATCACTAATACCAAATTGCATAACTTCACAGAAAATTTTCATTTAAAATTTAAAACAAAGGCATAATTCCTTATGTAGAAAAGGGAAATATAGCTTACTGTGAATTTTAAAATAATTAACATTGGAAATAAATTTTTGTTTAACATTTTAAGAACTACCTAAACACTAATATGAAAAAATAAGTAATATAATACCTGATATTTTTATTCCCAATTTCATAACATTACATTTTCAAGATTAAAATTCAGATTTTTTATAATTTAATTAAAAGTGAATAAATATATGTATCTTACTTTGATGATAAATGAAAGAATCGTTTCGTATTCTTGGAAAAAAAGTAATTTTTGTTTAATTGCTTCCAAGTTGAATATCCTCTTGCTTGAAACAAATAATAAAACTCCGGATGTTGCTTAGAATTTTATTAAACTGATATTGTTCTTACTTTTCTAATCTTAATTAGTTAGCAGAAATTTTTCTTTAACTATGTTATCATATTTTAAAGTAGTTATCTTAATTACTTTCGAAACTTAGGGTGCTTTCGTTTCGAACATAATTAAAAGTAATTATATATGTAATCTTATTGTATCTTTCCTTAAAATGCATTCTTTCGTTAAGAGGTGTTATTTCCCTCAAGTGATTCAGTATTGATAATAATTTAAATACTTTTGTATAACTTTTGCGTTAATTCGCAGTTCTTTAATTTTATCATTTTAAAGTTAGTTCTTAATTTAAACTTCCCTCTTCTTCCTGCATATGATAGAGAGCTCGTGTCTTTAAATAATTGGATAAACTAAGATAGCCTAAGATTTTCATACATACATTCAAATACATTTTTTATTGTTTTAAAGATAATTCGAAGAAACATCTGTTTACTACACTCATGTCCATAAATTAAGGATAATGCAAATTTAGGCAAAGGAAGAGTTAGAAGCAAAACAAATTTGACTTATTTGTAAGGCTTATTTATTAAACAAAAGGTAAAGAGCAAAACAAGATGCTATATGTTTGATATTATTGAAAAAATTAGCGATTTTTTCTCCCTGGAGCAAATTACAAAAAAAACCTATTTACAAAAAAAAACAATATTACATGGTTGGTATGATTGTTAATACATTGTATGTCTCCCAGACGATGCAATACAGTCCGTACAACGCCTAGGCATGCTGAGTATCAAATTATCGATCAGATCTTGGGGGATATTACGCCACTCAAAAAGCAATGCCCTCCGAAGTTCCAGTAGACATGTAGGAGGAGGTTGACGGCTGCAAATCGTCGGCCAAGCATATCCCACACGTGCTCTACTGGATTGAAGTCCGGTGAGAATGCTGGCCAGTAAATACGGGTGATATCCTCCGATTGAAGGCATCCGCTTACGATGTTTGCAAGGAGAGGACGGGCGTTGTCATCCATAAACACAAATTGTGCGCCCATGGCACCCCGAAACAAACGTACATGTTGTTCCAGAATGACGTCCCGATAGATTTGGCTTGTCATGGTTCCAATTTGAACATACAGGTCAGTTCTGGAACCCAGAATAATTCCACCCCAAACGAGCACTCCTGCACTACCGTAACGGTGTCGTTCAATGATGTTTTCTTGGTGGTAACGGATACCTGGAGCTCTCCATATGAAAATCCGGCGACAATCAGACTGCAAGCTAAACCTGGACTCGTCGGAAAACATCCCATAAGCCCACTGTTGCGGTGTCCACAATGCATACTCTCTATTGCAGGTTAACCGCAGGCGACAGTGAGTTGCAGTAAGTGGAACGCATCTGACAGGTCTACGAGCATATAGACCAATCTGCCCTAAGCGTCTGTACACGGTCTGCCTTGAAATTGTCGTACCAGTGGCTGAAGAGAGCTGACGAGACAGGTCAGAGGCTGTGCTCCGCCTGTTTCTTTTGGCAGTAACCGCCAAATACCGGTCCTCATTCGGCGTTGTGATTCTGGGGCGACCTGTGCTGTAACGTCTACTCACATTACCATCATCTTGGAATCGTTGCCAAAGCCTGGAGATGACACTCTGGTCAATTCCAAGTTCGTCTGATACTTCCAGTTGGGTACGCCCACATTCCAGACGGCCGATAATTCTACCACGTAAAAAATCATCCAAATGCATCCTTTGTGTCATAACTATTCGGTTATTGCACCGAAATGCTTATAAAGCGCCTGCGAACAATTTTACTTTTTTGCCTGTATTCCTTATATATCACTCTCTTACACTCTCATCATCTGGTTACTTCCTGAAATTTGCATATGATTCTTGAAGATGTGTGTAGTGATTTTACAGGTGATATATTTATTTTAGAGTTCGATTTCTGCGTGACTCCGAATTATCCTCAATTTATGGACATGAGTGTAATTTAATTCGTTCTTGAAGGTCGTTCGCAAACCGAAACAATATTTCTTATTGGAACTAATGTAAAATAGATTAATTATTTCCTGGACCACAGATGGTTGCTTTTTTTAAATATTACAGCGGCACTTTGTGCCAAGTTTATAAGCCAAAACAACAGAAATCTTTAAAACAAAAACAGTAAACACCGTATTAACATATAATGTAGAAGAAAACTTAGATTTATACTGCACTTGTATATATAAGAATGGACGACATAAAAGGAAAGTGATGAGGTAAATGTTGTTCTTTGAATGCCTAATTCTCTTCCATAAAGAGATCAGGTAACTGTCTTCAGGAGGCATCTTCTTTTAACTTACTTTCATCTCTAAGCGCCACTCTGCTTAAGACTCACTTGGGTCTCTGTTTTATTCAAAATTTGTCCACTATGATTTGCTGTTGCCTACTTTTAAAATATGGCATTGTCATTTAAAAGACTTATGCAGCTGCTTCTCCACCAGGGCGATACCTGTGCATGCAAAGTTTGTCTCTTACCCTATTTTGCACAAATTTCGCGGATCAGAGAGCCAGTATCGCTTTTCTTCTTACACAGTTGCCTTTTGTAGCTACTTCTAAGTTTGTTGTGGGTCTCTCATATTGAGCTCATTTTTATAAACCTCTATAAACCTCTGTCTTCATTGCTAATGTTTTAGCTCATAACTTTGCCCAAAGATTCAATAACAGAGATAACCGAAAACGTCCTAAGTGTTAAAGTGTTCAAAATCTCATCTTGCAATGGCGGAATCGACGGTCCTGTAAACCACTTATGGTCCAGCTTTGTTCATGAGACCTAAGCGCTGGAAAATACAACAATATTTCAAGTCTTTGAATGATATAAGCTATGTATATGTGTACCTTATGTGATATAAGTTATCTCAAAACACCTGTGAAAATCATCTGTTGCCAATTTGAGAATTCGTAACTCGACACACCATTCGTCATCTGAGGCACTTTTTGTTCTCATAATATGTTCAGGAAGTAAGATGTTCATGATCTGAGGCTCCACTGTCAATAATATATGGATAAGCTGAAATATTTAGCTTTCCAAGTATTTAGTATGGAAATCCAAGTATTTAGTATCCAAGTATTTAGTATGGAAAATTCCGCTCAAAATTTGACACTTTTATTCAGACGTTTAGGAAACTTCTAAAAGAAATTTCTTTCCTTAATAATTTTCAGAAGCCGCCCAGGCGGTATAGTGGTTAGGGGAGCTGGCTGTGATAACAAAGGGCCCGAGTTAGAATCTCGGAGAAGGCATGGCTGTAATTGTCCGTCCCTTCATAGGAGGCAAAGGTGGCCCACCTATTAGATGCCTGCATAATAACGTGACCACCACTTCTGGCCTTAATAGTGGCCAAGCCGAAGTCGGCTGAGGATCCACCATTGGGAAAAAAATAATAATAATTCTCAGAAAACTTGGGCGTTGACTCTTGTTACCTTATTTCAAGCATTCCCGAGAGCATCTCAAAGGCGAGAAAAGGCTCTGGTAAACTGGTTCACGTTATATGGAACAGAAGCACTGCATTTGTCATCCTTGGCTGTATTGACTAGATTAGAAAATGGTTAGTGACTCTAAGTGCCGTACAGAAAAACTAGAATTCGAATCCTGGAGACTTTATGAATGTAATTTGTCCATCGCTTTATAGGAGGCAAAGGTAGCCCACCTGTTAGCTGCCTCCACAATAAAGGAACCACCACTTCCGGCCTTAGTAGCAGCGAAGTACTAGACAAAGTACCATTTCTGAGTAGTCTTAACCACTTGGCCACTGGACGGCATTCAACTTCTCACACTTAAAAATTTCTATTCTAATTTTAGAGGAATTCACATGAGATCTCTGACTGAAAGGCTTGCTATCATATACTAATATTCTAGCTATAATATGCTTATTTACTGAACCAAGATATTTATTTTATGAGAGGAAAACTTATACCTAAATATTCACACCACTATTAAAACCAGTTATAATCTTGAGCTTCTATATACCGTAATGAACAAAAAGTACTGATATTTTGACTGAGATCAAAATATAGAATAACGTATAAGCGACTTTAATCATCATAATTAAAACTTTCTCATTCTTAATAATAATACGCCTCTTACTATGGCGCGCAAACAATTGCTCTGCATTTGGCATGGAGTGTGTAATAAAAATGAATGGTAGTTTCAGTTTTAGAAAATAATGTCAAAAAATTGTAAATGAATGAAATTAAAATTGAAAAACGGGATTTGCTTTGAAGAAGAAATGATGCATTTGCTAGTCTTCTTTTTATACTAGTAGATTTTCGGACGCAAAATATTAAGCTTCAAAATCAATATCTTCTATTTAGAGTTCATAAACCATGTCTCGAAGAGCACTATACAGACTGTAAACAAAATTATCTCCAGTAGCACATTACGTATATTAATGATATTTTTGTATCATTATTTCAAGGACTAATACGCGATTAGAAATTCGTAAATAAATTTTTGATGTATAAAACTTAACTAGAAAGGACATTTATGAGATAATAGTGAAAGTGATCAAATTTAAGCAAGTAATGGTTTTTATGCAATAAAATAATTCAACGTATGACAGAATGCCAAAAGGTAAGGTTTGGAAAACCATAAGAAACGTCCTGTAGAATAAGGTACAATATTGTCATAAACATTGAAAATAGTCCATATATGAATCTTCTATGCTTCCAGACTACAGCAGAATTTTGTTAATCATTTGGAGTAATTATTAATCCGGAGAGTATTAAAATAGCTAACCGACGTGCTAGGTATATTGATCGAATGTTTTATTTTCGTGAAAACATTTTATGCTTTTATGCCTATTAAAGAACTAAATCATTTCCAGCTTCTCAAAATCTGTGAAACACAAGAACCCTCATACTGGAGCACGTTATTTTACGATTTTCGGGTATATTGTTTAGTTTTTCGTATGCAAAAGGCCTAAAGAAGTATTTGTGAAACTATTTAGTTGTAACAGTAGAACATGGCGGATGAGAAGTTAATGTATATGGTTGTACGGCATCCGTTGAAGCTGCAATCTGCAGTTTGGTTGCTTATTTTGATTGAAGGTTTAATCTTAAGATATGATTCTTAAGATTAAACCTTATTATTAAAAAAATTATTAAAAATTATTTAATCTTAAGATTTCTTGATGATACGGTAGATCAGAATGATCATATTGATAATTGAAATGAAATTTGTATTCATCAATACGAAATTTTAAATTGAAACATAATTCCAGTTCCATCAGTCTTTTATTATATATGTGAGATTCTGGCAGCTGTTTATATGTTCCGAAAGAACTCAAACTATTTCCCCAATGTGCAGCTGCAAATCTTGGTCAGTTTTTTGGAACGAATAAAAACAGTTTGAACAGGTCCTAACTCATAATCTGTGCAAATGCATAACCTATTTCCATCTGACGATTCAATATTCCAGTCTCTGAAAAAAAGATAGAACATTGAGTCGTCAGACGGCTAACCAGATAGATCGTATTCCTCCAAATGTTATCTTTGATTTCAAGTGGTCTCCCTGTCTAGTCCTCTGAGCGTTAATGGTTTAGCCCTGAAAAAATGACTCTCTCATTTTGTATCTTGATTTGTTTTCTTCTAATGTACATCCGAACCGAAATCAGATACATTAAAAGACGGTAGAAATTTTCATGTGTAAAGAATATACACTCACGTTTGTGAAAATTGCAACACCATGAAGGACTTACGCGAGTGAGCTGAAATTTTCAGGAAATGCAAAGTAGCGCATGATATGCAAATGATTAGAATTGCAAATCCGTAGCGCATGCGTATGCTGAGCAGCGCCCTCTGAACGGCTGATGGATCCGAATAAATAGACGGCTGTAGCGAGGCGTGTATGGTTATCGGTGGTTATCTGCTAGTGGTAAACGTTAACTCAATCTGTACTTATGCCTCGTCGACGAAAGAGAGCGAGATTTGAACAACTTACAGAGTTTGAACGAGGGAGAATCATCGGCCTTCGTGAAGCTGGATTGTCGTATCGTGCAGTAGCCTCTCGTGTGCAGCGTAACAGCAGCACAGTGATGCGCGTTTGGAAGCAGTGGACGGACGAGTGTCGGACAACTCGGAAATCCGGGAGTGGACCCCGAAATGTGACGTCAGCTCGCGATGATAGACACCTGGTCCGCATGGCGCGGACGGACCGTACAGCTTCCTCTAGACAATTGGCAGCACTGTGGTCAATAGCTACAGGTGTTTCATTGTGTGCTTCATCAATTCGTAGACGTCTGCTGCAGTGTGGACTGCGCGCACGGACTCCTTTATACAGGATCCCCCTAACGCACGACCATCGCCGCCTGCGGCTACAATGGGCCAATCAGCATAGAGACTGGCGTGCTGATTGGCAGCATGTCGTGTTTTCTGACGAATCCCGCTTTAATTTGTGGTACCATGATGGCCGCATTCGTGTCAGACGCTATGCCGGTGAACGCCACCTTCCGGAGTGCATTATCGAACGCCACAGTGGACGAACACCCGGAGTTATGGTCTGGGGCGCCATAGCATATCATAGACGATCTCAATTGCTACGAATTGTGGGCAATCTGAACAGCAACCGGTATATCCGTGAAGTTCTACAGCCCGAAGCTGTTCCCTTCCTTCAAAGCTTGCCAGGCGCTGTATTTCAACAGGACAATGCCCGCCCTCATACTGCTCGGATTGTTAAATCCTTCTTTGCAGCGCAGCAGGTACAGCTTCTTCCTTGGCCTGCGTGTTCCCCGGATATGTCGCCAATTGAACATGTGTGGTATGTCATTGGTCGGCGTCTTGCTCGTGATCCTCGTCCTGTTGCGTCTGCAGACGAACTTTGGGTACGCGTACAAACGATATGGAATGCTCTTCCTCAGTCAGACATTCAAACTTTGTTTGACTCCATGCCACGTCGTGTAGCAGCACTTATTGCGGCGCGTGGTGGCCACACAAAATACTGAATCTGATCTCTTGTTCTTGTTTGTTTGCTTTGAACATTTAATCATTTATTTGTACCACTACCACTCAACTGTGTATTAAATTGCATTCAATTATGACGATTCCTTCTTGGTGTTGCAATTTTCATAAACGTGAGTGTAGAAGGCAGCCTTCTATACAGAATAATCCGGCCGTAACGCTGAAAGGGGTAGAGGGAAATTTTTATTGAAGATTTTACTAATGATTCCAATTGTAGATGGAAAAAGAACTGTTTGTCTAAAAAAAGGGAATACTTATTCTTTTTACTTTGTTTTCCTCGGCCAGCAAACTTGCTGCTTTGTTACTGTTTATTTTAGTCACATTTACTTTTCCCGTGCAAAGAAAACAATTGCATATGGTTTTCAAAATGTCAGAAATTGCAATTAACAAACACAAAACAAGAACATGGTCTATCTGTGGTTCAGAATTAAGTCCCATAACAAAATTTAAGCAGGCAATAAGAAGCTATTAAACATGGTACCACTGCAAAAATTCGAGTAGAAGTAAATATGTCAGGACTGAGTGTTCGGTGCTTTGTGTACCAGCGATTTCGAATTCTCGATAAAGTACAAAAATACTGGAATAAAGTATTCTAGACCGTTTAAATTTAACTGGTAAACTCGGAACAAAGATCCTTATTTTTCTGTTAAAGAATTTATCGATGAAAACATATGGAAATGTGATACACTACCCCATTAATCTATTAACTAAGAAAATTAAAGATGGGTTATTCTTATTCCGCGAGAGAAAATGGCATGTTTCGTCTAACTGATAATATAAACTTTGTCAGGACTGTGTGCTCGGTACATATTTTTAGCGAACATCTTCGTGAAACGTTAAGTCCTGATCTTAGACAGGAAGCTGAATGCAGCTATGTTCTGTGGTAGAATACTGTAATTAAGTGGTAGAATAACTATACGTAAGAAGGATTTAAAATCCTCTTTTATTAAACCACAATTATTTACAGCCACTTCCCAACTCGGGGGGATCACAGAAAATAATGACCGCCACTTGGGTCTAAACTGAACAATCAAATTTAATTTAAACTAAAGCTAATTAGAAATTAAGTAGTCGTTGCTCACAGAGCTCTAAACGCTAGGTTGGCCTCTAAACTAAATGGTGCGTAGCAAGATTTAACTAATACTGACGGACTTAGAATTACTTCAATATGTGATAGCGTAACAGCGCTACGGCTTAGATTTTAAATACTAGCTGGTCAAGCGAACATTGAGCAGAGTAACAGTGGTCTGAGACTAACAGCTCTCTCACATTGAGAGGTTCCTACCTACGGTTTAAGTAGAACTTGGCTCCACTTCAAATTAGCATAAAGCTGAAACGCGCGCTTATTCTAACGGGAAGTTGAAATGAGAAGAGATAGAAAAAGGCAAATTAAAATAAAACTTTGTTAGTTTAACTAAAACCTTACAAATACAGCGCAAGGTATATATAAGCGAAAATGAGAAGGGAAAATAAGAGACGAAAGGATAAATCGCCATTCATGAGAATGTTTAGCATAATCAGTTAGCTCCGTTTCTGATAAATTGTCATTAAAAATGATAATAATTCAGAATTAAACTGGCAGGTGAAACTTAAATAAAAATACAAGCTTTTTTAAGATAAATTGTAGAGTCATTAGGTAAGCAGGAGACGTGAAAAATTAGCGATGCCCTCACTTGGACTCAAACCTCTGACCTTTCGAATACGCGCCGAGTGTGCTGACCATTAGACCACGAGGGCATTCTAAGAAGGAGGGAGAAATACCTTATATACTCCCCTTTTAAAAGGGCGACTGGGGATTAGGAAACCTAATCGCTAAATCCTGGTGGTGTAGAATCATCATACACCATCTTTTTTAGTTCGGGCGCCATTGTAAAGTCATTAGGTTATTTCAAAGCAGGAGACATGAAGAATGAGCAATGCCCTCGCCAGGACTCGAACCTCGGACCTCTCGAACAGCCGCCGAATGTGCTGTCCATTGCAGGCATGCTAAGAAAGCTGGGAGAAATACCTTATAAAATCACTAATAGGAACCTTCCAAATGCAATACGTATGCATTTGGAAGTATTAGTTCCTTTTAGTATTCATTTGGAAGTATTAGTATTATTAGTACTTTATCTATAGCATCACAAAAGTCAGGTTTAGTGTTACCATATCTTTGTATACATCCTCCCAAGCTTTACAAATCATGTGTGTACTACTCTGTAAATTAATCTTAAATTCGATACCTAGCCCGAAATTTTTCACATAGCATTTCAGGGTCTGTTTTCGGCACCGCCATTAAATGCCTTTTTAATGCCTCGGATTTAAGTCGCTTACGGCAAAAAGCTTCAATTCAGTTGTAGGGTTGTATTTTAGCTAGAAGCTTGTGCCAAAGACTTGAAGGGCCTACTAGACTGGTAAAGAGTCATCGCTTACTCTGAACAAATCACAAATTCATGAAAAAGTTAAAATAACTTTTTTATTTAACTCTTAAATGAACAGAAAGGCACAGCTTTTGCGATAGCCGAACTTTTGCGACTTGTGGATATTTAAATTAACATAACAGAAATTTAAATTTCTAGTTGTAACGTAGTTGGGCAATACACATAAAGTAGGCTACTCAAGCTGGCTGACGTATTTAACGGCGCGTATTTTAAAGCATCGGCTAGCGAGATGCTAAAGCCGAAATACAACACTTAGACGGAGCTGGCGATAGTAAGTAACAGCAAGACGCAATAGTTCTAACCTAACCATTCAAAATCCTCAGCATAAGTGTCCAAAAACCTAATTTGCAATCTTATCAGAATTACGGAACGAAGAAATTATAGTAAAGGCTTAAATCATAATGGTTGTTTAGTTGAAATAAAATACCCCTCACAATGATTTGCCGTAATGCAGCTAAAACAAAATGCATTCTGACGCCTTGTTTTTCAAATCATTATCTTATTAATTTTCCAGTTTTTAATGCTCTATGAATAAGACATTTTTATTATACGCACATCTAATCTACAATGCTGTACAGCAGCCTAATCGGCACAGTGATTAGCGAAGCTGACTGCCGTACCGAAGGGCCCGTGTTCGAATCCCAGAGAAGGCATGAATATTTGTAAATAAACTGCTCGACATTGAAAATGCAACACCAAGAAGGAGTGGTCAGAAAGTGATGAAATTTGGAAAAAAGACAGAGACAGCAAGCAGCAATAAGTGATCTTTATTTCAAAATGATAGTCAGAACACAGAGCGAGAACGGCGTCGGCTCAGTAGGATGTAGGACCACCACGGACAGTGATTCACGAAGAACCACGTCTAGGCATAGAGTCAATAAGAGTGCGGATGGTGTCCTGAGGGATGACTCTCCATTCTCTTTCAGTCATTTGCCACAGTTCGCCTTCTGAACGAGGCAGGGGCAGAGTCTGCAAACGCCTTCCAATCACATCCGACACATGTTCGATTGGTGAGAGGTCAGGAGAGTACGGTGACCAGGGAAGTACCTGTATACCTTGCAGAACATGTTGGCAGATACGAGCTCGTGTGGTCTCCTGAAGAATTGCATTAGGCAGCCTCTGAAGGTAGGGGATTGCCATAGGCCGCAGTATATTATCCAAGTATCGTGGGGCCGTCATAATGGTCTGAATACGACTTGGAATCGTAGGCAATAGCCCCCCAAACCATTATGCGCGCGGTGGGGCGTTCCACAGTTACTGCCGGATTATATCTGTCTCCACGTCGACGCCACACACGAATGTGGCGACTGTCACTGGATAAACAGAAGCATGACTCATATGAGGACTTGCGGGACCGCCACAGCTTGTCGGCGGATGCGTCGATCCATGCGTGCTGACGTCCCTCTGGCTGCACCTGCACCCCTCTTTCTTCCCACATTCCCTTGTTCCAACCATGTTCGCCATAGCCGATGCACCATGCGCGCATCCATGTGGGTATCAACTGCGATTTGAAGTAAGGATCAACCCGCCTTCTCAGTCCGATCACCATACCCCTCGTAAAATCGTCTATCTGCTGGATGTGCCTTCTTTGACGGCGACCTGGCATTCTCTCCTATTAGACGTATTCTCCGGGACAAAAACCAACTTTCTTCGATAATTCGTCTGGCAGAAATAACGTCAGGAATATTGCCCATTCTGCACGTTCATTCCCTTATATCTTACTTCACGTGCGTCGGAGAGCTGCGCATTTCACATCATTCGCATAACGCAGTGACGTGCGTCTACTCTAAAATTTGCATAAATTTCTGATCACTCCTTCTTGGTGTTGCATTTTCAATGTGGAGCAGTGTATATAGTGCCTGTGCTGTACGGGGACATTCCAAATGTGTGGAGAGCGGAAAGCCCTCTCAACAGACTTATGGTAGAGGAAGAAGGGGGGAGATCCTCGACCTGTTCCCCCCCCGAGGTGCTTCCCGTCAAAATTGGGGGCGGAACTGAGCAAAGTCGTACTATCATCTATATGGTGCTCAAGGCTCTTGCCAACGACAGGCGCAATCTTGACCCCTTGCCGCAATGAGTTTTGTGATTTCAGAGACCCGATCTGATGTTACCGTCGATTAGGTGGGATACGTCACAACAACAACAGTAGCGTACATCACCTGAAACCTGAGTTTAATTAATTGCCTACACATAAGAGTTTCATTTTTGTACTGCCATAAAAATCGGCAGCTGGGGGAATACTCAGAGAATCTTTATCTAAAGTGAAATTTTTACCTCAACAATGATGCAGTTGCGTTTATTAAAATCTATCAAAATAATACAGTGACGTTAACATCAATGACTTAATGCGGCTGATGCCGGTTTATACTTCTACTTTTTTCTACTCATTTTTTACTTCTTCCTGAAATAAGAAAACTTTTTAACTACAACCTAATGATTTTTCAAACATGTTAACAAACAACACTTTTACAAACAACATTTGTTCAAGTGATATATTACAAGTAATATATCACTTAAAGTTTCAATTCCAATATATAGTGTTAGCTTTAAAACCTGTTCGTTTGATGCAAGATGAACAGAACTTGCTTTTTTAAGCAGAACGAATATTTGTTATTGAGCCTTACTTCGCAGAGTATAAATTTGATTGAGATGCCATCTTTTTGGCACTTTTTGTTGGCGAATGCACCGTTTTATTCCTGATCCCATCCATTTTTTTTAGGTTCAGACCAGACAAGCGACCACTGCATTTCATATAGCGGATGCTTCCAGTTTCTCGAAATCAAGTTACCAAACGCAAAATCATTGTTTTGTTAGATTCAGAACATTTGGGAAGGTTTCTTTAAACGCTTCTATCTGTAACTACATAATGCTCAATCGTAAAAGTTCGTTCTGTTTAGGAAAAATTTACAAAACGAGCGGTTTTTAAAGATAACAGCATAAATTGCTACTGAAATTTCAAGTTATATGTTAATTTGTAACAATTAAGAGGTGTTATCTATTGAAACATTTTCCCATTCATTTACAAGAAGGTTTCCAAATTTAGGATTAAATTTAAGTTATAGAAATTTTGATCTAAAATCTCGATTTTCAATAAGGGTCGGTAGATTCGCTTGAAAGAAAAACATTTAAGCCTCTATCATTATAAATTGATCGAGCAATTTAATTCTTTGAGCTTAAATTGGTTCCAAATAATATTTAAATTACTTACCGATGACAATAATGGAATATTAGCCGATGAAGAAAGATGGCATCAGATTGTATCTCGAAATCCATTGAGAATTTTCATTTGAAACCAACACCAAAGTTATAAGGTATTTCTCGTGCCTTCTTAGCATGCCTTTGTGGTGTAGTGGTCAACACACTCAGCGTGTATTCGAGAGGTCCGTGGTTCGAATCCCGGCGAAGACATTGCTCATTTTTCATGACTTCTGCTTACAAATAAATCTTAATATCTCTACAGTGGCGCCTGAACTAAAAAGGTTGTGGATGATGATTCTCCACCACCAGAATTTGGCGACTGAGTCCCCTAATCCCCAGTCGCCCTTTTAAAAGGGGGAGTATATAAGGTATTTCTCCCTCCTTCTTTGCATGCCTTCTTGGTGTAATGGTCAACACACTCGGCGCGTATTTGAGAGGTCCGTGGTTCGGGACTCGGCGAAGGCTAACTCTGCTTCCAAATAAATCCTAATGTCCCTACAAAGTAAAGTAAAACTTGTTTATGATTATTAAAATTTTTATTGGTATATGTCCTTTACATTTATCAACAAACATATGGTTTCACAATTCTAAATCAGGGAAGAAAATATTTACGGAAACTAAATGAGAAAGAAAAATAGATGTTCAAGACGCCAAATGGATTTTAAAAACCAAAATAAGCATAAAAAAGGGCTAAATTCCTGATATAAAAAATTATTAGCTTATAAGAAAAGCTAAATCAATATTATTAAAGCTATTAGTTGAATTTTATACACTGCATTCACTGAATGTACGTCAACACATTACAAGTACAAAACGTTTTAAAACTTCCAGTTGTTATTCCTTTTAAAATTCCAGACAGTTACATTCTTAGATGAATACATATTATGCCAATATACATAATATATGTTACGATAAAATACAGCAGCTTTAATAATATTTGCATATAAGAATAACTTTAATAATATTTGCAATATATACGTAGTTCTTTCTGCATCTCTGTTTTGGAAACAATGTTGTCGTTAAAATGCTTCCATTCAAAAGGTTAATGAAATGAAATTATAGTGCTCCACAAATGATTACAAGGAAGCCAAATGAAAAATTTAAAAGTTATTTCTGCCAATTGGATTCTTCTAAAATTCTTTTCACATTTACATAATTTGTTTCACTTTATGAGAATTCATGAATTTGCAAAATTCATTATTAAATACTTCAACAAGCCGTCCCTGCAAAACTCAGAAGAAAAATTGCAATATTCATGCATATTCATATTACTCTTTTCTAAAGTAAAGCCTTTTAAGGTTTTATTTATTAATAAATATTATTTCAAATGCTTCTGCTGCAATGATATATGGCTCCGAACAAAATATTTCATTTTAGAGTCGTTCTGTTATGTCAGATATATATATATTTTCTCAAATTTTCTCTAATTATAATATTTAAAGTATCTACACTATCGTAGTAGAAAATGCTGTATAGTAATAACAGAAAATTTTTAATTTCGATCGTTATCAATTAATACATTTTATTGCTAATTATGTTTTGTCATAGAGTTTCATGAAATGTTTCTTAATAAATATGATAGTCTAGGGCTTTATTAATGAATCATTAGTTCTCACCCTATTTGGTAATATAAATTAAATGAGAACTCTGAAAGACTTAAACAACTTCTCGCTATACCTTGGACGTTACGACAGAAGCTTGGAAAAGGTGTAAAAGACCCTTTTATCAAGTTCAGTATATTAACAGAAGGCACAAATTGTGCTTACAAAGCCAGCCAGTATTTATGGCGTAAATTAAAAGTAACGAACTGAACTTAAATAAATAAGTAAATAGTAACTTAGGCTAAAGGCTCACAGATAGAATCCGCGCAAGTTGGCTCAGACCTAATAGAGGAGTGACAAACCTAATGGCGAGAATGACGCAACACCGCAGATTAACTGCTAGCAACTGATACAACTATAGTATGGCCTTCAGCAAGCAAAACACTCTCTGATTCTACAATCTAAAACCTTCCTTTAAAGTCTCCTATCTCTTTCTACCTTATTTGAATACGCGCGAACTAGAAATTAGCATTCTGGAAAGAAAACGGAAAGCGAGAAAGACAGTAAAGATAATTAACCTAAAATAACTGGTTAGTAAAAGTAAATAAGTCCTTATAAGTTAACATCTTTAAATTAAAAATGTTAATTTGCGCAAATCCCTCTTATTAAATAAAAACGAATCAGTGTATATATGTTTGGTCTTTGCGTTGTAAATTAACGATAGCATCTAGAGCTATCAAATTTTGAACGCATATAATCCTCAACCAGAACATCTGCAGTTGGAAATCAAATTTTCACTTTGAATTTGTTTTCCATTTATTTCCTGTTTTGTACGAATTTAACGAATTTTTAATTAGCAGACTCAAGTATTTAAAAGCAATGTACTTCCACTGCTTGAAATGAAACATTTTTATGTTTCGCGCGTCAGTGTTGTGCCATTATGCAAAACATAGGATATATAACATTAAAATTTAATTTAATTATTGTAGATCAACAAACTAAGGTATTTAAAAGTAATAAATGCAATTCTCAATATTTTCTTTACTTTTTATTCTGATTAATCTAAATCAAAAAGCATTACATTCATGAGAATTAATATACTTTATAGACTTTTTTAGTTCATTATAGACTTTTTTCACTCTATATGCTGTATATTTGCCACCCAATTCTCTTTACTTTTGTTTTTATAGACTTTTATATTTTTTAAAAAGCAAATCCTCCTTCGAGATTGTAATTTTTTGGTAGAAAACCGAGTTATAACACAATTGAGAATACATTTTTAGCCATTGCATTTTATTCCATATTTTTATGTTCTATAT
Organism: Stegodyphus mimosarum; assembly: GCA_000611955.2. Lineage (NCBI taxonomy): Eukaryota > Metazoa > Arthropoda > Arachnida > Araneae > Eresidae > Stegodyphus > Stegodyphus mimosarum. The sequence goes on along the minus strand of KK122453.1, from coordinate 327,516 downwards.
ACAGCACTATTTTGTAACTTTTAATCAAACTTAGTTTAAAAAGTACGTAGGTTTTTAAGTCTTCCCTCGAGCATTCTGTTAACACCCTACAAAAGCTACCAAAACTAAAACTCAGACAATTTTATCTATTCGCTCGTTCCTCCTCCGTTTACAATGAGGAAGAAACTGATTGGCTGATTTCGGAGGGGTATACAGGGTGTTTATAAAGTCCCGGACCCATTTTGATGTTTAATAACTCATAAAATAATGAAGATATAAACAAACTTATGGCATTTGTTGATGGAATAACTTATATATTTTCCTTTTCAGGTTTGAATATCTTTACTTTTGTAAATATCGTCTGCGTGTGTGATTAATTTCAGATAATTTCATTTTTCAGTCTAAATATCTGTACTTTTCTAAATGTCGTCTGCTTATTAATTGCATTTTTCTCTCTTTTGTTTTTGGCAACTGTACCGTGAGACACAAAGGGAATTCCCGAAGGTTAATGCGTGGTGTGGACTAATGCACGACCGAGTCATTGGGCCTTTCTTTTTTACAGAAAAGACGGTCTCATCAGTCGTATACTTAGACATGTTCGAAAACTTCCTATTTCCACAACTAGAAGAGCTTCAGCCACATGTCCTTTTACAACAAGATGGTGCACCACCTCATTGGGGTACCATCGTTCGTAGTTCTTTGAATGACCATTTTACAGGAAAATGGACTGGGCGAGGAGGTCCAATTCCTTGGCCACCCAGATCATCTGATATAACGCCGCTGGACGTTTTCCTTTGGAGATTTGTAAAGGACAACGTTTTACAGGAGGAGAGTGTCGAACATGGATGACCTAAAAGCCAGAATTACAACCGCAATAGTATACACGGTATCACGATATAGTTGCCGAACAATAGCCTCTGTGGATGCCGACATGCTTGCCGGTACCTGACGAGAAATCGAATATCGACTTGATATTCTCCGTGCAACGAAGGGGGCAGACGTGGAAGTTCATTCACAAGGGTCATGAAACTTTTGAGTCTATCTAACCATTTATGTTATTAAGTTTAATCTATCTTTATTATGAGTTATTAAACATCAAAATGGGTCCGGGACTTTATAAACACCCTGTATTATAGATGAGTTTCTTTTTGTTTGGTGACTTTAAATGCTTAGTAAAACTTCTGCTTATAACTCGTACAAGAATTCTTCAGAATTCAGTTAGTCAATGCTGTCTATCCTGTATCTCGTGATTATAATGCTTTAAGCTCTTTTCTTGACTTTTTGGCGGTTCTTTGAGTAGGATTCGCCAATTTTCATTGCATAAGAAGAAAGAAAAAAGGAATTTTACTACAGAAGTAATATATAGTATGACTGCTACAGTATAGTCATTGTGTTCTCTATAATCAAATTATTTAAAAATTCAAAATAAAATTAAATAATCGAAGTTTTATCTAATACTATTATAGCCTGTATAAAAAATATTTAAAAGGGGTTTCTAAGTAATAAGCTTTTATTTAAGGCTTATAAAATAATCAATGAACTAAAAGTAGCAGTTTATCGTATAATTTAATGGGAACAATAGATTTAAAAATTATCTTTATAGATTTCATCTAGAATTTTATATCAAGAATAATAAAAGCTTCCTGCCCCCTTGAGAAATTTATAAAGATAATGGATTATACTTTTTACAATGGAAATAAATTAATAAATTTCATTATTTAGACACTCATGCTTTTGCTGTTCTTCGTGTAAAATTGTAGATGAATTCTGCAAAGATAATTTTTTAATTTATTTTTCCCATTGAACCATATGATAAATTATTTTTTTCCTTTGAGTTCATTAAATATTTTATGAGCCTTAAATAAAAGCTTTGTTTATCTTTTTAGTCTTAATGACATGCTGTCAACTAAATTATACAATTCAAAAATCGCTTTTCAACAATAACTACTCAGTCTTTTACTTCCAGCAATTCCGTTACCAAAAATTAGAAATTGCATTAAAAATCTAATTTCAACTTCAGTTAAAAGGGTTTTTTGGCACTCTATCCAATACCCCAAACAAGAAACATATGACAGTTTTAATTTGTTCATTAAATGTAGGTATGCGCAAAAAATCGTTTTAATATAAAATTTTTAAACCAATTTTGAAAACCATTATTTCATCACATTGTATTGCCCTTCACGAGTGCGTGGACAAAATATGAGTTTCATAACTTATAAGGTATTTCTCCAGTCTTCTTAACATGCCTTCTTGGTGCAGTGGTCAGCACACTCGGCGCGTCTATCGAGAGGTCCGTGGTTCGAGTCCCGGCGAGGGCATTGCTCGTTTTTCATGACTCCCGCTTCAAAAAAAAAATACCTGATGTCTCTACCAGCGTATCGGAAAATAGTTTAAAAATGGACAGCAAAGTTTCGACCATAGCTACAGTTACCATGGAGAAGTCCCATAAATACATAGAAGCTTATAAATGCTTCAAATTTAAAAACCAAATTCTAGAACAGTTGCCTATTTAATATTTTATATTATTTTTGCTTTGAAAAAGGGCGAAAAGTCTATATTATTTCATAAAGTTTGAAAATTTCCAACTTTTATAGCAAATGTATTTTTCGATGTTAGATTTTTAAATTCCTATAAAAAATCTGATATTACGTACCATAATAAAATCAAGAAAAGTAACTTTTAAAATTCAATGCTAAGGAAAATGTAAGATAATAAATTTATGAAGTGAAAACAAATTTTTAATTATTTTGCTAGATTTCATTGCAATTTTTGTTAATTGCTAATCAGTCCTTAAATTCTTCTCTTTTATTGAGATTAATGAAATAAACTGTAAATACAAAACCTATGTATAAAAAAGTGCGAGGGAAATGGTATTTATAAAATGGCAGAAAACTTCTGTAATAAGCTTAAAGTACTTATTTGCCGCAAAGGCAGTGACATAATGACATCAGACGATAGATTACATTATGATGCAGTAATATCATTGCCTTAAAATTATGTTTCCCAGCAATACCGAGGTAAGAAGTCCTTCTGTTTCACACTGTAGCACATGTTTTTTTTAAAAAATGAAGATATTTGTCCAATTAATAGGTTTTACGAGTCTTGCTTTAAAAAAGAGCTAAGAATTTGTTTTCTAATCGGTGAAAAGTGCAAAATTTTGTAATCAATAAATTTTCAGTATTGAAATTTTACAATAATATATGTCACATACTTGATAATGATTAAAGTTTGATTTTTAAAAAATTTTTCAGTCTATTCTATGGTATAAACATTAAACTGAACGAAAAGAGACTTTCTAATACGTTCGTCAAATGAAAATATGTGCGAGAAATCATTTTAACACTGAATTTAAAATCCCTAAATCAAACTTTGAATTTACCACATTGCAATGTCATCGATAAATAGTATCTGTACAAAATTTGAACTCGATAACTTATCAGAAAGTATGTTAAAATGATGGCAAACTTCCGACCATAGCAACAAACATCATGAGTGAGCTAAATAAAAGCTTATAAAAATAAAACAGCATTCCAAAAAAAAAATAAAAAGAAATTTAAAAATAATAAGAAGAAATTAAAAAATCTGAAAGCTTTCAGATTTTTCATTACGCCCAAAAGAGGCTTTTTTTCAACGTTTTGTGTGTTGCCTTTATTTATTAAATATCATGTTCTTCACACTTAAACCATCAAATAACAGCAATATAGCAAAATAATTTCAAAATGAGCATATCTTTAGAATTTCAGATACACAGTCTCGCACGCTGGAGATAGAAATGTTTTTTTTTCCTGCAGTGTTGCCTCTACTCGCTTTGAAATCGTTGAGCTTGTTAATAAAAAATTCGTTAAAGTTTTACAAAATATTAAATAAATAATAAAACAAATTCCAAATTTGGGTTTCCAAACGTCCATATTCTGGTGGAAACGTACGGTGTTCAAAATTGGATGGCTTTAGATACCATTGTTTTATGACAATGCGAGAAACATGCATACATTTATGCAGATTTTTCATTATTTAGATTATTTAAATATAATGCATGGCTCTAATATTTGGTGGCAACAATTCGAAAAGTGAACCGACATTTATAAAGAACCAACGCAAAATGCCAAAACGAAATTAATAGTCCTTCTGGGCAAATTACCCCTTTAGACTAATAATATAAACATGAGAACGTGAGGAGAAAATGAATCAGGAGATTCGTATTTCATAGTCCATGTTTAATTATTAAATAATCAGGCTCTTTTGCGTAGTAAAAGATAAAATCCTTTAATTGTTGCACTGGAACGATTGCTTTAAATTGCTGTAACCAGAAAAACAACACTTTTGTTTTATTATTAAAATCTTTAAATGTTTTTGCGAAATTATAGTAGCTGAACCAAATGGAATTACGCTAATTAAAACCATTATATATTTTCTTTTTTGTAAGACTTATTTTAGATCGAGCCACGCAAGTGACTATTATATGTAATTTTGAAATTTTATGTTTAATTCTAGGATCATGAGGCTTTGTTTTCCTCCAAAGATGAGTTACGAAGGGTAGTTTGTTGGACCATTTGTAAGGATTATTTTAATTTTCTAATACTGATTTTTAATTTTGAAATTCTTTCTTTTAAATTCTTGTTTACCACCTACAACTCCCTGTCAGAATGAGATTTCAGTATCGTATTTTATGTAAATGAAGTAGAACCAGTATTTAATGGGAAGTTCAATCACTTCCTTAGAAGAGCGCAGAAGTTCTCATTAGAGTGTGTTTTGCCTTTGTTGCATTGAGCCCATCTCACTAGTTTGGCTGTAGTCTTACGTATCTGTTAGTATTTGCCGGGGAGGTTTAATTACAGGCAGACTCGAATAGTTATTTTTTTGCAACTTCAGCTAAATTTTAGCTAGTTAGAATTAGTTTAGTTCCCTATTTATTTTAGAAGTCATTTTTATATATTTTAACAAAATCTAATGACTTTCGACTTGTGCTAATTATAGTATATGTTTCAAATTTGTTTTGCATGCAAAACGGTTATCCATACAGTAAACAATCGTAGAACCAAATACAAAACAAAAATTGCAATTCATTAGTTAATTATGCATTTTAACAAAAGTCAGTAAGCCTTAGATTATTTTCATAAAACATTAAGTCACAAATTTATTTTGTATACAAAACAAACTCTTCAATACAGAAATAAATATATAACAAGCAAGACATACGTACTAATAAATATGTAAAGTTTATTTTAACGATCATGTTATTTTTATGTTCATTCAGTCCTGCATTTTTGTCTTTTCCGGCAGCCCCACGAGAAACATAAATTAAGGCAGAGTCAACTGGCTAGAGAAGTTTTAAATTGCGAGAGAGAATTTGGCAACGTATCAGAAGAAGTTTTTCTCACATAAACAACATTTCTGTTAGCTGGCTGATTTCGGTATAGACTTTCTGTCATTTGATAGTGTTTAGACACTGCACATAATTAGGAAATATGCTGTTATGTATTTCAGTTTTACATAAATAAAGCTCTGTTATATTCCGTGACCCCGCAATGAGCGGCGATTGAGTTTGATAGAATCTTACAGTGTCTCACAAAAGTGATGGGACACTTGTGCTTTACAAAAGGAAACCGTAATAAAATAAATTAAAAAAAGTGTACAAATTTTTTGTGGGTGTGTTTCATACTTAAATTTAGTAACAATTATTACATAACATACATTTTCTCAAAATATTAAAATATTAATTTAATAAACATACAATTGTTTAGAACGGAGCAAAAAATGGCTCACATTAGTGATGGGACACCATTAGACTATGCAACAAAATCGTCTAAAAATATTTTTGGGGGTTTTTAATTTTACTCAAAAGCAATTGGCAATAATTTAAAATCGTCTGCATTATTTCTTTCCAGATTGTTTTGGAATTTTTGTGTTTTTTAGCTCTGTGCAGCCATGAATGCTGAACGAAAAGAAACTTTGCCTGAAATTCGAAAATTAGTTATTAATTTGCATATTGAAAGTGGAAAATCTATTAGAGAAACTGCTGAAACAGTTAACTTGAGTCATTCAACAGTTTTTAATATCATTAAACGATATAAAAAGAACCATATGATTCAGGATAAAAGAAGATCCGGCCGACCATCAAAGCTATCCAATGGAATAAAGCGAATTATCGTTCGAAATATTAAAAAAATCCAAGAATGAGTGCTCCTAAAGTTGCTGCTGATTTACAAGCATTATATGGAGTAATTTTTAATCCTGAGACTATTAGAAGAGTAATTCGATCTATTGGATATCACGGTAGAGCAGCCAGGAAAAAATTCTTCGTAAGTGAGAGGAATAGAAAACTCAGACTGGCTTTCGCAAAATCCAACATAAATAAGAATTTTGATTACTGGAATGAAAGTTATACTTGGTGATGAGAGTAAATTTAATATATTTGGTTCTGACGGTAGAATCTTGGTGTGGAGAAAACCCAGGGAAAAATTTCGCAAACATAACTTGATGCTAGCAGTAAAACATGGTGGAGGAGGAGTTATGGTATAGGAGTGTACGTCGTCCGCTGGAGTTGGTAATCTTGTTTTTATTGACAGTATAATGGATCAGTAAAAGTATATTGGCATATTAAATCAAAATTTGAAATCTTCAGCACGAAAATTGAACCTTCATAACGATTTGAAATTCTACCAAGACAATGACCCCAAGCACACTGCTTTGAACGTTAGACTCTGGCTGCTGTATAACTGTCCTGAAATAATAAAAACACCACCACAATCTCCAGACTTTAATGCCATAGAGAATATTTGGCAAGAATTGGAATCAAGAATTCGCAAACACACCATTTCTTCAAAACAACAATTAAAATCGGTGCTTCAAGAAGAATGGGGTAAAATCACTCCAGAAATCACAAAAAAATTATTCGAATCCATCCCAAGAAGATTAAATCATGTTTTAAAAGTAAAAGGAAATCCAATAAAATATTAAAACCTTTTAAAAAGTAAAATTTTTGGATAAATATTTGGTGGAAAAGTAAGTGTCTCATCACTTATGTGAGCCATGTTTTGCTCCGTTCTAAACAATTGTATTTTTATTAAATTAATATTTTAATATTTTGAGAAAATGTATGCTATGTAATAATTGTTACTAAATTTAAGTATGAAACACACCCACAAAAAATTTTTACATGTTTTTTTAATTTATTTTACCACGGTTTCCTTTTGTAAAGCACAAGTGTCCCATCCCTTTTGTGAGACACTGTATCTGTAACTACATTTTCGTAATGAATAAACGTTTAGTTCTTTGTACCCTTGTTTGTATGCCTTAGAATTGTAGACTTCAAGACTGCGCGGAAAATAATTCGTTGTAGTGTAAAAATGTTAAATAATACCTTATTGAGAATGAATTAGATTTATTTTTACAACGTTGTCGTCGAAATCTTCTTAAATTAATTGAAAATAAACAACGTGTAATTAAATTCCATAGCTACAGGCATTTTTAAAATGCAGAAGATTGCACGTTCTTTTCCAACGACTCCGTTATTTGAAATGATAATAAATGGAATGAAAACATCCCACTGAACCTATTCATTTCTACATTTTTGAAAATTTTATCTATTAATAACAATTTTCTCTTTTGCAATAAAGTACAGGAATAGATGCGCGTTGAAATTCCATTATTTTTTAATGAAAATATCAATAGCATTTCGAGTTACGTTAATTTGTTTAAAATAATTTGCTTCATTTTTAAGGGTAAATGGCAACAACGACTGGCAGCCGTTAGGTGCTTAATTTTACTTCAACGGAATATCATCCGATTAGGAAACATGACGTAAACAACAATGACCCTAATGATGTTTTCGGAATAAAAACTTGCGGTGGACTGCTTTATTTTCCAATCAACTTAGAAAGAGCTTTAATTCGAAAGCAGAAAATACCGAAAAGAAAGTATTTACGTCATTTCTGAGAAAACAGTTCGAATTCTTTCCTTGGATCTGTGCCAAAAGCAGAGTTGCCTCCAATCTCTCAACTCTTCAATACAATCTCTAGAAGCCTTCTCGAGGAATAAGCATTTTGGCATTCAAAATTAAAATCTTGATATATTTAACTATTCCTTTTGTGTTTTTTCGCTTTAATCTCTGCTACTCTAAAGAAGAAAATTAATTGACTAATGGAACACGAAAGAATTTTTATAGGTTTGAATTACTCGGGCTTCAAAATGGTGGACAAGGGAACATATTAATGTGAAGAGAAATAACTGTGTTAAAACCATCTACAATGCTTAATAATTTTAAGCAAGAAGAGTAAGAAGCTTTACACAGAGGGAAACAGTTATCAATTATTGTATCATACTAATTTGTTTTTATTTTGTGATTGCAGTTCCAAGTAACTTGAGGAATTCTTTATGAAATCTTTTAGTTTTACAGTTTCCAAATCATGTTTGCATCAATGTTCTGTACACTTCATGCTTATAGTTTAATACATTAATTAAATTGATTTGATATATGCAGAACTTTCGTAGCAACAGATTCTCAGCAACAGGGGCAAATAAATTTCTGCCTGTTCATACCTCTTCTAAAATTCGGGATTTCTAGTTATAGTTTAAGTAATTCTTGAACAGTAGATATTCATATAATGAATAAACTACATTAGAATGCATACCTTGCATTCCTGTAAACGTTTACTGTACGATTCTTGGAATATGCAGAAGTATGCATATAGAAGAAATGAAATATCCTATAATTAATATCTTAATTGAATAAAATAAAATCATATAATAATTCTTATACGGTTTTATTTAACAATTTATTTAACAACTTTCCCCAAAGATTTCAGAATAAAGTGCATAGATTCTAAGCTAAATCACAACTTTCTCCAACTTCTTAGTACTGATATTCTGTATTTTCAATATGACTTTATTAGCCGGTATATAAATTGCTTTTGATTACATACTTTTAAAATAACGAATGTGAAAATGAAGATGTTTACGCGTTTGAGAAAAACAAGCATATATTTGATCTCTTAAAGCTCAAGAAGCATTTTTTATTCATATCTCGTTGTTGCTAACATTGTTATGCCCAGCTGACAGCAGTTGTTTTGCGCAATGCTTTCAAGAGCTATAACAAATATAAAATAAGTTTTCAATAGGATAGAATAGATGAAGATATATTTTAATGAGTTTACTATTTGTACCTGAAATTCTTGATCATTTTCAGATATTGAAAATTCACTTGTAAAGAAAGGGGCAGGAAAATCGTAACAAGCATACAATAAATAATTCAGAGAAATGAAATTCGATAGAAATCTGTTATAAACATCGTAAGCTGCAGAAATTCTCAAAAACAATTTTGTGCCAGATATTTATTTTGTTAATTTATAAACATCTTCGTTTACAAATTGAACATGATAGAATAACATCTTCAGGAAAAGGTCCAGCGGTCAAATCCGAAATGGATAAAAATGGCTTGCTGTAGAGCTCAAATAGGTAGATTAACGGATGTGATGTGAACTTAATTACAATTATTAAACTAAATATTTTTTAATTAAATGTATTATGATCTATTTTTAGTTTCCTGGAAAAATCTTTTATGCAATTCTAAAGAGATTACGTACCAATATTATTCTGAAATGAATAAAACATTTTTATCATTAATATTATTCTGAAAATAATGACAGTATTCATTTCGAAGCAAAGTTACTTTAAACTTTTTACAAAATACGAGACTTAATTTCCATATAATGTCTGCTAATTTTTTCAAATGGATGAACATTTACAACTTAATGCTTTAATCCAGAAAAGCGAATACCCACCGAATCATTAGGCCTTCTTATCACCCAAGATGCACCTGAAGCTGCGATCTATTTTACACCGGCGAGAGCTAGGAAGTTCCATCCCAATTTCTATCTCCTTGATATTCCTCCCTTACCACCAAGCCTCTCGAGAAGACTTTCAGCTCGCAGCATTTTAAGTGCCCTCCCGTCGTACAGACTCAAACACGCAAGCTTTCTTCAATATTCGAACTCAAACCCAACGATATAGCAGCCAGGAACGCTAACCGCTATACCGATCAGGATGGCATTTCCGCATAATATATTTATATCCCACTTCCACTCAAATGAAAAGGTCAGGTTAAGTTAGGTATTTGAATATGACAGACACGAGCACACGAGGATATAATATGCACACGAGGGCTGTTTACTTAAAGGAAGGGATGCCTTTCGGGAAGAACTTTTTAAGGAAAAGTAGCTCTCATTCAGTTTATAAGGTATTTCTCCCGCCTTTTTCGCATGCCTTCGTGGTGTAGTGGTCTGCATGCTCGACGCGTAACCGAGAGGTCCGTGGTTCGATTCTCGGCGAAGGCGTTGCTCATTTTTCATGTCTCCTGCTTCGAAATAACCTAATGTCTCTCCAAGTTGCTCATGAAAAACTACTAAAACCAACCATGAAGTTAGCTCACTCGCCTATAATCGAACTCACGTCGAACTCCCAGTATTCAGCGGTCTTAACCGCTTGGCCATTTTGGGTCCGTCAAAGGAAAAGTCAAAATATTTTGCATATTTTAAAATATTGTTCAACAGTTAAGTACATTAAGTACTGTTCAATAATATTTTGACAACAATATTGTTTAAAATATTATTCAACAGAGAAAATATTGTTCAAGTTTTATCAATAAACTGATAAAAGAAATAACATAAATTATTACACTACAGTATGGAATATAAAGTTCAAAATTGTTCAAATAAAGTCGCTCGTTCATAAATTATATATAAGTAGCTTTTACACGCGGCTTCGCTCGCGTTGATGTCCTTAAATAAGTTTCAAAGACTATTGAAAGAAAAGGAAATAATTTGATTATTCTTTTTTATTGCCTGACCAGGATAATCAGGATAAAATTTTAGTTACTAATTTTTTAAGTTAAAAATACGTAAAATTTCGTACATAATGATTATTAATTACATAATACAATAATAAATTAAATTAAACAAATAAAAATTAATAAACGCTTAATTAATAAATGTTACGCTTTCATGCCTTAATTACTTAACTGACCATCATGAAATTTTCAAGAAATATTTTTGATATATTAGAAAAGGTTAAAAATGTTCGCGTTGTTTAAGCCACACATCTGCGTGCGCAGAAAAAACTTTCACATCGTTTAACTTATCGTTATGAAACTTTCAACATTTAATGTTTATACAGCGACAATCATTTTGTCAGGACTGAGTGTTCTATGCATACTTTTGGCGAACATATTCGTGAAGTAGTTAAAGTCCTGAGCTTGAACAGGGAGCTGAATGCAGCTATGTTCTGTGGTAGGAGACTGTGGTTAAGTGGAAGAATAACTGCACGTAAGAAGGATTTAAAATCCTCTTTTATTAAACCACTATGCTTTACAGCCAGTTCCCAACTCGGGAGGACTAATAACCGCACTTGGGTCTAACTTGAACAATCAAATAATTTAAAATAAAAGTAGAAATTAAGTAGTCGTTGCTCACAGAGCTATGAACGAGAGGTTGGCCTCTATGCTAAACGATCAATGGTACGTAGCAAGATTTAGCTAACACTAACGCACTTAGATTATTTGAATAAGTAATAGCGTAACAGCGCTAAGGCTTATAAATTAAATACTAGCTAGTCAGACGAACATCGAACAGAGCAGCAGTGATCTGAGACTAAAAGCTCTCTCACCCTGAGAAGTTCCTCGCTAACCTTTAAATACAAACTTGGCTCCACTTCAAATTAGCATAAAGCTGAAACGCGCGCTCATTCTAACGGGAAGTTGAAATAAGAACTCATAGGAAAGGGAAATTAAAATTAAAAAAAAATCTGAAAGATTTCAGATTTTAAATTACGTCCAAAGGCGCGTTTTTTTAACGTTTCGTGTGCTACCTTTTTTTATTAAATATCATATACTACGTACTCAAACCATAAAATTCAGTTCAAAATCAATATCGCAAAATCATTTTAAAATGAACATATCTTTAGAATTTCCGTAAGTCTCGTGCGCTGGAGATAAAAATATTTTGTTTTTTTTCCGTACAGTGTTGCCATTGCTCGCTTTGAAATCATTTAATTTGTTAATCAGAAATTCGTTGAAATGTTACAAAACATAAAATCGATAATAAAGCAAATTTCAAATTCAAAATGAGGGCTTCCAGATGCCCATATTCGCAGTAAGATTACGTCATTCAAAATTCGATGGCTCTAGGTTTTATCACAATGCGAGAAACATGCATACATTTATGCAGATTTTCCATTTTTTAAAATTTAATGCAGAGCGATAACATTTAGTGGGAACAATTTGAAAAGTGAAATGGGCATTCAGAGTGAATCGACGCAAAACGAAAGTAATAGTCCTTCGGGACTAAATCCCTTTGGACTAATAAAACTTTGTTAGTTTAAACTAAAGCCTTATAATTTTAAGCCATACAACCTATTATATAGTTTAAGTTTCAACAGATAAGTTACATTTTATAACCTTTTCTAATATATCAAAAATATTGCTTGAAAATTTCATGATAATCGGTTAAGTAATTAAGGCGTAAAAGCGTAACAAACAAACAAACAAACTCACATTCGCATTTATAATATTAATTAGAATTTATCGAATATTTAGAAAAGTTTTCATATGTATAATTTTATTTAACTGATCTTCATCTGAGAGAAATAAAGAATAAAATTAACAGTGTAAATAAAAATATGATTTGATGAAAAAGAAGCATTTTTGTAGTCATCCACTCAGTATATGTAAGAAATGTATTCACGTATTCATCCTTGTTACATACATTTCGAAATTGCATCATACTTTCTGTAAATCTTTGGCTGGTTTCTAGTTAAGATTTCATAACCTTGTTATTAATTCCTAGAAATCTTATAGTAACATTGGTGAAATCAAATTCTACACTTTTTTGAAGTAAACTAACAACTACAATTATCCTTCAAACCGTAAGCCCTTAAATATTCGGCTAAGCTCTTAGATGGCTTTTACGAGCAACATTAGGGCTGCAAGAATTATGTCCTGACCGCTAATTCCCTGTTTAGTGTACCTAGAATATTCTACATCATTATAAGCTCTGTATTATAGCATCTGTTATGCGTCAGTTACAACAAAACTTTGTATTGTTACGAAATTCACATTTATTTGGCTATTTATTTAGAATTGCAATTAAGATTGCTTTATATTTCCCGTGCAACACAGACGATTTTTGAACCTACGTCGAAAAAAAAATGAAAATAAAAGAGCGCGTGCATTTAATGTTTAATAAATAAATATCTCGTAATTACTGTTACCATCCAGAAAAATCTAGAAAAATCGAGATTGTTCTATTGATAATTGAAAAGCTTATAAAAGCCGACTTGAAACACCTCACCTCAGTTGCTGTTGTTGTAGTTGTAGCTGTAAAAAGCGAACTGCTGTTTGTTTACTTAATGCTGTTATTGATTGTAGCGATTTCGCTATGAGATTGAATTAGTTTCTATGTTTTGAATTGAGTTCTGTTTAATGTTTGAGATATTGTACGAATGTCCCTGATGAAATATTTCAGCATTTTGTTTTACTCCTTGGGGAAAGAATAAACTTTTGTTAACTTTTTTTACGACATGTGCGTTTAATCCATAACGAAACCGTACGCACGCAACAGTATGTTTAAATTTCTTGCACATGAAAGCAATTCCTAAACAATTATTTAGAAAATTGTCCAGTTCTTTCACTTTATACAGCTATTTAGTCCAAATATTTTGTGTAAAATCTAGCTATCATTTTGTATCATAATAATAAAATTACTTGTGTATTACTTGCACTAATAATTAAATTAATTAAAATTTACTTAATTACTTGATTAATTAAATTTACTTAATTAATTAAATTTACTAATAGAATTTAATGTATTTCAAAAATACATTAAATTCTATTAGTAAATTGTATTACTAATAGAATTCTATTAGTAAAATTCTATTGTATCTCAATATTTAACTTGATTGGTTAGAATAGTATCAACATGACAACTGGCTATAATAGTATCATAAACTCACCTTCCTGACATTTGAGATACAAAAATATTACAGAGTTTGATATACTTTGGTAGCATAGATCAAGTCCAAACTCTGTACAGACGTAAAGCGAATTATCGCCGTGGCTGAAGATAACGAAAAGCCTTAAAAAGGTTAAGCAATAACCTTTTTATTAAATCAGAACTTTGAACATAAAGGAAACTTCTCGTGCACATATAAGCAACCACAACTCTGGGCGATGTAACTTAAATTCAGGCAAATATGCAAATTAAAACTAAGACTAACAATCGAAGACTACGCAAATGATTTAACGCGAAGTTGGCTCAAAGTTCTCACTGGCGTAACAATTTACAAGTCGGTAACTGCAACTGCAATGCAAATCCGAAGAATCATAATTTATCAGAGCTAGCAAAACCTAGTAAAGAGCCCTTGAGAATCAGAAACATGCTCTGACTTCAAATCTAAAAACCTTATTAAATACTCTGAAACTAAATTTTCATAATAGTAGGGAAACGAAAGAGAGCAATATGAGTAAAGAGTTAAAGTGTAATAACTGGTTAGATTAACTTAATGTAACAATTATAACTAACAGAAATAACGAAACGCCAGCAAACGACTTAGTTTAAAGGGAACAAAAATTCGGACTCGAATATTCACAACTATATTCGATACATTTTGTATATCTACAAATACTTGTATTCTTAAATTTCGGATAGATATGTGCTTTATTACTTCCTTGTACGAAATAAAAAGGAAGTATTGTAGTTGCGAAAAATTTCGGTGTCATACGAAATATCCATTTTGACTGCTATCGAATGCAATCTTACGATGTTTTTAAGTGATATCCATACTTTAGAACAGAATAAAGGTCTCTTTTTCCCCAAAAAATTTATCAAACTGTTTTAAAATGGATTCTGAAGAGATTTTTTCGTGGCGTCTGTGCGTACGTACGTATGTATGTATCTCGCATAACTCAAAAACGAGTAGCCTCAGAACGTTGAAATTTTGTATATAGGACTGCTATAACATGCAGATGTGCGCTTCCTGTATTGGTTGCAATCGGCCGCACCAAAACTATATAAATATATCTAAATATATATCCACTCTGTTACTCACCTCAGAGAGTTCAGTTTCTTTATTCTTATATGTTTGTAAACTGTGCATTTTTTGCTTTAAAAATGATTGAATTATGTTGTTCTTATCTTCAAGTTAAGGTTTCTATGTCTTAAATTACGCAGGATTACACGCAGGATTTGTAGAATTATCAACAATTTGAAAGTTATTTAAGTGCGGCTAAGCCTAATCATTTTTCTCATGGCGGCCATATTTGTTTACTTTTAAAATTTAGGAGAATAGCGGATTTATTGCCAATCTAGAGAAACTAAGCTTGGCAACAGCAAAGATAACGCCTTCTTTTATGATTGCTAATTAAATCATGCTTGATCCATTCTGGAATTTATTCGAGGAAATAAGTGTTTAAAATTTGCTTCGTAATTTTTAATGTATTTTTGCCTTGTTGCGAAGTGAGAACTGAACTAATTGAATGAGAACTACTGAAACCGTCTGTGATTTTTGTTGTTGTTGTTGTTTAACTTCTTTTATACATCGTTTTAGATTAATTATAGTATTTGAATAGTACATGTGGCAACGATTAGATAATTCTTCAGATGATACAGGTAATTTTTGTGAATTCTGAGTTATAAAATGAAGGAGATGTAGCGCTGTTAAATGAACCTAGCGCCAGAGTGTCTCTATGGTAAACAAATATAGTGAATTTTTAAGAGTGCATTTATTTTATTGTGTTTATGCGCTATCGACGAAGTAGATTTAAGTTTAAATAAACTGTAAAATGAGTATAATTTAATATTCCGTACAAGGAAGTCATGTGGTGTACACAACATATTTTTTTATTTTCTGAGCAAAGTCAAACTTTTGACATTTCTATAAGTAAACATAGCTAATATTGACTACTCTAACATAAATGCGCTTTCAAAAATATATTAAATAATAATCTTAAATCTATTTATTTATTCTCTTGGTGACGTGATATCTAGAGATTAAAATAATTCCTCAGTAGTATCGCCGTCATTCAAAGACTATGCACTATAAGAGCAAAGCACAGTCTTTTATTGTTTTTTATTCTAGAATTACACAATTATATATTTCTTTTGCGGAACTTGGCCTCATCAGTAGCCATGTAGTAAAACAATTAAGTTTTGATTGTTCGATCCAAGCTGAAACCCCAACGGGATGGACAGGCTGCAGGGGAGTTTTCGTACTTTGCTGAAAGCGTAATGTGAATATGAGCCCTTTTTCCTTCAAATTTCTTCCACGCTCGGCATCCCTACCCTTAGGCACACAAGCCTCATTACATGAGGCATACTTAAGGAGCTTGCTGCCAAGCGTAAACAAACAAAGAAGAAAAAAAAACAAGCAGGAAGACTGATGCCTGTCGTCAACTTTTATCAAAGATAATTTGGATCGTATGCCATAATTCAAATAACTTCATATGGAATTTGGAAGTAGGCATTCGATTTACAGTTCGTATTTCTTTATAGAAATTCTTCTCTTTTTCTCAGCCATTGCAATTTTAGATTCCAACGATTAAAAATTTGTTAAACTGGCTTTTCTTATGTCTGTCATTATTCTTCTTCCTCGACTGGGCATATATTGGAACTAGGAAAGACAATATAATTATAGCATTAAGCAAAACATTATAAACACTGTTTTTGTCGCAAATGAGTAAATATTTTGTCACAAAGAATATTTTTCAAAATAGGAATCCATCTTAAAAACTTGTAAATTTTATCCTAATTTTATAGCAGTTATTTTATGCACCTTTCCTATCTCTTCTAGTTTTAGCTTACAATTCCTTACCAGAATGTATTTTCAGAAACGAGTTTAATGCAAATGAGTAAGAGTAGTATTTAAGTCGATGTTCCACTCACTTCCTTAGAGAACCAGAGTTCTGACTAGCCCGCGTTTGCCTTTGGGTTACGTTGCTCTCTAAGCTGCTACTACGCTCGGAAGCATTAGTTAAGTTTTAATTCTTATTAATTTGACTTCAAGCCCAAGTGGAGGCTTTGCTGTACGCTCCGAGATAGGAGCCGACTGTGTTTATCCTTATTTTCAGAAGTAAAGGGTAATTATAAAACCATCTTGTGTCTTACGTCTCTGTTCCCACACTTAAGTGATTTTCGGTGAAAAAGGGTTCCTACATTTAACTGTTAAATAAAAGGGTGGAGCTCCACAAACTTAATATCTGAGTTGATCTTTCATTGTTTATGCAGCAGCGTCTTTTCATTTAATCTGAAGCAGTTTGGAGTTTGGAATGTCTTAACATCAATTTCGCTAACTATGTGAATAAAGAAATATATTTTTGAATTTTTTGTAGTTGAATATATAATTACCAGAAGCTAAAGAGCTACACAATTGATCATTAAGTCTAGCTCAATTTACTTTTGAAATACAATGCTATCGATTGCATTTTCACCTATATTAAAGTGTTGGTAATTTGCCTCATAGATGAAATTTCTAAACTTGTGCAATCATAGCATGTGCTTGTCAGATTTTTTTAACGTTTCCTATCTATAATAATACTGTAGTTAAAAATATAATGTTACACAAAAGGGTTACGTGCAGAATAGCACAAAATAGTCAGAAAAATAATATGTGTTTACCATTCTTCAATGCAGTAATCTTCAGCGTTTATTAATTGAGTTTTAATATGTTAATGCAACCAAAAGACACCAGCTTTAGAAATGCACATTCTAATAAGCTAACAAATAAGTTTTTAACTTACATTTAACTGAAATTAATCGTTTCATTTTTATTCTAAATAAGCCATTAGATTAATGAGCTTTCTGATAAATTTTTAAAGGAAATCAGATACATATTATTACGGATTTTGTATTGATTTAGCTATTTTTAGTGAATTCTAATTAAATTTTTTGTTTTCCCGTGCAATGCGGCGCGTGACAAAATTTAAGCTACGCTGAAAAAGTAAAAATGCAAGAGAGCGTGCATTTAATATTTAATAAATAGATATCTAGTAATTGTACTGTTTTGCTATCCAGAAAAATCGAGAAAATAGATTTTACCAAAACATTCTCGTGATGATTAAAAAAATTATAAAAGCCGGATTAAAACATCTCAGTTCAGTTGTTGTTGTTATGCGAACTGTAGGTGTTTACTTAGTGCTGTTATTGATTGTAGTGAATTCGCTGTGAGATCGAATTAGTTTCTTTGTATTTTGATTTGACTTCTGTTTATATTCTAGTAGTTTAAAATATAACTGCTGTGAGAAAATGCAATTTTGTACTAATACCTCTGAGGAAATATTTCAGCATTTTGTTTTATTTCTTGTGAAAATAATAAATCTTATTAACTTTTTATCGACTTATGCAACAGTTTTTGGTGTCAGAAGTGGGATTTTGAACGCCAATCACAAGAGCGACGGAGGTACAGTTGAGACAGCTCGTCACTGCTTTTGCCGCATTCCAAGAAAAGATGGAAGCTGGCCAAGCGTCTTTAAAGAGATTAAAGAGGGACAGGAATCAGTTACAGAAAAGATGGAAGCTTGTCAAGAAAAGATGGAAGAATCTGTTAAAAAACAGAAGAAAGCCGTTCAAAAAAAAAGATTGAACCAAGTTAAGAGGAAATAAAAAAAGAAATTACCTGCATAATAGAAAACAAATTTGAGGTTATGGAAGACACAAAAAAGTTTGGCACACTGTAGAAGGGGTATCTTCTCTGAGAATACAAATAGAAGAGAGAGTTTCTGCTGTGGAACAACGAATCGAAGGCAGAGATTCGACCGTCCAAGGACAAATAGAACAACAAATTAAAGAAAGAGTTTCTGCCGTCCAAGGTCATATTCAAGAACAAATTGGAGACAGAGTTTCTGCTGTCGTTGTCAAAGAAGGTAATAATTTAAAGAAATTCGTAGCGACAGCAGGGAGCAATAGTGATGGTTTTAAATTTTTACCCATGCCTGCTCACACCTCACTGAAGCTATCCACGATCATGGAACGCCCTCCTGGCAAGTGTATAAGACATAATGTTCTATAGTGGTGGATGCAAAGGGATGGGATTCCCAAGCTAAGGCCTGTCATCTCGCAGCTACTCTGAGAGTTGACACAGCGGATATCCTTCAGACTCTTCCCGAAAACCAGCGCGTTGAGCTAGACAGGAAAAGGCATTGATGCCTTAGTTGTAAACTCATTTCGAAGCTCTATCCGGCGCATTGTAGCTGCGCTTTGGAGGGAAATATCTGAAACACTACAGCAGGCTTCAATTAAAATATCATTAACAAAAGCCCACAGAAACACTTCAGGAGCTCTCTACGCATATTCAAAGGCTGTCTCAACTTGCCTTTTCGCAATGCCCGACAAAAACAATTGAAATCCTGTCCTTGCAGTACTTCATCGACGGCATCCATGATCCTGAAATACAGGAAGCACTGCGAATGCCTGATGTGGAGGACTTAAAAAGTGCTGTGGTGTACGCCAGGAAATTCGAGGCAGCCCCGCAAGCAACTCACAGAGACAGGCACCCAATCAGAGCTGTGTACGTCCATGAGCCAGTGGGTCAACTGATCGCTCATTTAGATGATTTGTACAGACAAGTCAATGCTTTGGTGCGGGGTAGGAGTGAGAACAAACTGGCTCTGAAGTGCTGGAAATGCGGTACTGAAGAGCACATACGAAACAACTGCAGGATACACCTGGGCACGAAAAATAAGATAGACGATTTAAACAGATAACTCTATGTCTTGAGATAGGATATTAGAGAAAAGAAAAAAAATCCTAAAGTGCTGGAACTGAAGTGATGAAGGCCACATACGAAGGAACTGCAGAACACCCCAGAGCACGGAAAATAAAACAGACAATTTAAACATACAACTAAATGCCATGACACGGAAAAGAAGCTACAAAAAAACAAAAGTGCTGAAACCGCGGAGCTGAAGGCCACGTGAGAAGGAACTGTAAATCATTCCCGGGCATAGAAAACAACACCATTTCCCAGCAATGACGCAGAAAGCAAATTAATGACCATATCGAGGAACGAGCAGAAGTTATTTCATGGAATAGCTATGTATTTCATGAAATAACTAGAGAAGTCAGTTAAAGTATATAAAATTATTGAATTCTACGATTTAACTAGGTATTGTGTAGAATAACGATTACCTGATCGTTAAAGTATGAAATACGGCATTCGAAAGTCCTTTGAACCGATTCTAGCTGTTTTTAGTCAGTTTTGAACCGCTTCTAGCTGCTTTGCAATGAAGTGTGTATGTGCGTGTATGCTTCATTCCGTTGCTTTTAGACGTAGAATTTAGACGGTGTATTTGTGTTAGCATTTTATATTTAGGATTATTAACAAATATATTTGCAACCTGTTTTCAAGCAATAACTTCTGCAGGAATGGGAGGGAGATTTAAATCTTTATTAAATAATCGTAGGACAAAGAAAAACAGTGCTGCGCTTGCTTGTGAAAAATTATTAACCTTGATACCTGAAGTAAAATGTGCTAAAATAGCACAGAAAAAAAAGAACTACGTGACTATTGGTTACTCCAGTATTATGATGTCCTTGAAGTTTAAGGACTATAAAAGGTAATTGTGCCAGTAACAGATGCAAAACTTGATGTGGTATTTTATTGCTCAAGTGACATGCTCTTTGATATTTTATATGAAACACGTGTTCTATTGGACATGATGGTAGAAACCGCATGATAAACGAACTTAATCGTCGATATAAAAACATTACTGAGAATGGTATAAAACTCTTTTGAATGTTTGCGAACCTTGTCAGCAAAAATGAAATGTGGGAAAGAAAAGGCTTTGGAGTTAAGCTCATGATTTTTCCACATCTGAATTCAAGATGTCAAGTAAATCTCACAGATTTTCAATCTCAACCTGATGGAAACTGTAAAATATTGAATATATATTCAATGTATTCAATAATATATTGAAATATGTATTAAAAAATAATTTTCAATAAAAATGGAAATATATCGGAAGTTAGAAAAAAAACAGATGTTAAAAGGCTCAACGATTGAATTTATAATATGCGCAGTAGGACATTTCGTTTTACTTGTTGCTGTTCAACCGAACGTAAAGGCAATTCTTTTAACTATTCAGAAAGAACTGCAATTCGAAAAGAATTGCAATGTTTGTGTTAAACAATAACAGAGGTAATAAATAACTTTAACATACCATTTTTCTAACATGCTTGCCTGCTATTTTATGGTATTAATTTACAACTGTAAAAGGTTCTTCTGAGTTGTAATCAGAGCTATGCTAAGTAGCAAACATTACAGACTGTCTTTTCTAAGCCTATATAAATAAGTTAGAAATTAATATTCATTTTAAAGCATCTCCGAAAGGAAATATATTTCTTTCCTTTTACTGTAAAAGGTTCTATAAAAATATTAAATTTTAATTAATCAAGTATTTATTTAATATCAGACCTGTTCACAAATTAAGGCATACGCATAGAGGATACTGAGTATCGGATTTCAGTTCGAACAACTGCCAATAAGTTACAAAGCAAATTACGAGAATTAAGCAATGTTCCATAGCTGTCTCATGATACAGTAACCGACGCAGGTTTGACGCCGTCTTAAATCCTGCGTCTAGTGTAAATTTCAGCAAGCTGCAACAAAATGCAGTAAGAAGTCCAAAAGAGGCCAAAAATTTAATGGTCATATTTAAATATGTAATATAACAAAATATAATATAGTTATATATGTAATACAATATAATAACATAAAATGTAATATAATGAAAGTTTGCTGTTAAATTTTATTACTGAAATACACAGGTTACATAGGTTTGACTCCCGGCTAGTACATCGCACATTTTTCATGTTTCATGCTTCAAAAACAACCTAATTACTTTACAAACTCTAACTGGAGTATTCGTATTATAATTCCTTTAACTTAAAAACTAGAGAAGAATAAAAATAATATTATGTGTACTCAACTCAATATTTCAAAACTGGATTGATATATTACTGTCTAAGATGAATTTTGTAGACCACAACTGATAGTTAACTCTAATTTGAATTGGGTAGTTTCAACTATACTCGCATCTTAATAAATAATTTTTACACACTTTGGACATTTCCAACAATTTTAAAAAGTGCAATGTGGCCAGTGCATCACCTCTCACCAATTCTATGTTAAAACATAAAAATGACGTAAAAACAACATCTTTTAAGTAAACTTTCATTTCCGGGCATTTAGTATTTAATAAATGGATATCGCGTAATTGTACTGTTCTGCTATCCAGAAAAATCGAGAAAATAGATTTTACAAGAAAATTCCCGTGATGATTAAGAAGCTTATAAAAGCCGAATTAAAACATCTCAGCTCAGCTGCTATTGTTTTAAGCGAACTTTTGTTTATTTAGTACTGTTATTGATTGTAGCGAATCCGCTGTGAGATCTAATTAGTTTCTCTGTATTTTAAATTAGAGTGCTGTTTATATTCTATTACTTTAAAAATATAACTGCTGTGAGATATTGTGATATTACATGAGTATCTCTTAGGAAATATTTGAGCATTTTGTTTTATTTCTTGTGAAAAAAATTAATTTTATTAACATTTTATCGACTTGTGCATTCATTCCATTACGAACCCGTACGCACACAGCAATGTTTGGTGTCAGGAGTGGGATTTGAATGCCGATTACAAGATTGATGGAACAATTAAGGCAATTTATGGCAGCCTTTGCTGCATTTAAAGAAGAAGTGAAAGCGGGCCAGGAAGAGATGAAAGTTAGCCAAGATTACGTTAAAAAGGGGATGAGGGCCTTTCAAGAAAAGATCGAAGAATCTGTCAAAGGAGAGATGAAAGCTGTACAAAAAAAGGTTGAAGCAGGTCAAGAGGAAATAAAAAGAGAAATTAACACCGCAATAGAAAACAAATTCGAGGTTATGGAAGGAAGAATAAACTTGGTCGAAAATAGGATTGGAGAAATTGAAGAAAGATTTTCTTCTCTTAGAGAACAAATAGAAGATAGAGCTTCTGCTGTCGAGCAACGAATCGAAGGAAGAGTTTCTAGCGTCCAACAACAAATTGATGACAGGGTTTCTGCAGTTGCCAAAGAATTTGATAATTTAAAGAAATTCGTAGTGACGACGGGGAGCAACCGTGATGGTTTTAAATTCTTACCCATGCCTTCTCGTCCCTCACTGAAGCTATCCACATCTGATGGGAAGACCTCTTGGCAACTATATAAGACACAATTCTCAATAGTGGCGGAAGTGAACGGATGGGATT
Source organism: Stegodyphus mimosarum (assembly GCA_000611955.2). Classification (NCBI taxonomy): domain Eukaryota; kingdom Metazoa; phylum Arthropoda; class Arachnida; order Araneae; family Eresidae; genus Stegodyphus; species Stegodyphus mimosarum. The sequence continues at coordinate 304,269 of KK122453.1, read as the reverse complement.
TTCAAGCTAACGTCTGTCATCTGGCCGTGTCATTGAGAGCAGACCCCACGCCTTCAAACTCTCCCAGAAAACCACGAAGCTCTATTCGGCGCATTGGAACTATGCTTTGGGGAGAAATGTTTGAAAGACTACAGTGGGCTTCAATTTAAATCCAGTCAACACAAGCCCACCGAAACAATCCAGGAGCTCGTCACGAATATTCAAAGATTATCCCACCTCGCCTTTACGGAATGCCCAAGAGAAACAAGGGAGATACTGTCCCTCCAATACTTTATCGACGGCATCCGAGATCCTGAAACACAGAAAACTCTACAAAATGGCGGATGTCAAAGATATAAAAAGTGCACTAGCGTATGCCATGAAATTCGAGGCAGCCCAGCAAGCTACTCGTAGAGATCGCCACCCAGTCACAGCTGGGTGAGCTCACGAGCCAGTGGATCAGTTGATGGCTGGTTTAGATGATTTATCCATACAGGTCAGTGCCTTGAGACGGTATATTAGTGATAAGAAACCCACCGTAAAGTGCTGGAACTGCGGTGCTTTAGGGCACACGCGAAGGAGCTGCTGAACTTCCCAAACCACGGAAAATACGACGGACGATATAAACAGACAATTAAATGCCATGTGATGGAAAAAGACTGACAAGAAACCAAAGTGCTGGAACTGCGGAGCTGACAGACACGTACAAAGTAACTGCAGAACACCTCGTGGTACGAAAAATAATACCATTTTCCCGCAACGACACAGGAAGCAATTTAATGATCATATCAAGGAGCAGAGTGTGAGCGATAGTGAAAAAATCCCGTTTTAAAGCGCTCAAGATTTCTGTAGTGAATGGAAACAGTAATGGACTATGTAATCCTCCAGACTCCGTCCGGTGAGAAAACTGACATAGATGAGAAGTTAAACTCGAACATCACGCTTGGAAGTGTCACCTACCATCACACGGCATGTGTCGCGGATATGACAGATCCTCGTATACTTGGATTGGACTTTTTAAGGCAATGCAATTTTTTCTTGGACTTCAAAGACAACAAATTGTTTCTAGCATCAGAGAACATAACTATCCATCACCTCGAAACGCCGAAGCGTTGTCTGAAAGACTGTGTTCAGAAAGCTGCCAAAATCATACTAGGGTCGAAGAGAAACCAGAGCCTACCGGCAGTTCTCCATCCCAGTTCCTCTTCGGTCATGACATTTGACCGTCTTGTAATCTATTGTTTGGTCGCCCTCCGGATGTGCCTTCATCTCTTGAGGAATACATTCAAGATTTCCAGGCCCGTTTGAAGTTATGCACAAGTTTGCATGAGAACAAGTCAACTTGGCGACGGAGAAGATGAAAACCCGATACGACACCAGAGCTACTGGACATTGTTTCAAGGATGAAGGCAAAATGTGGTTGTGGGATCCGACTCGACCTTAAAGGACTCTATTTGAAACTGCAGTCACCTTGGGAGGGTCCTTACGCAGTCTTAAACAGGCTGAACGACATCGTGCTTGGGATCCGTAAGTCATCGAATTCTAAGCCTAAAGTCGTTTATTATGACAGTTAGCTCTTTACTATGTCCCTAGTACGTAGTGTATATAATTGTAAATAGTATAAGGCCATGGTCTTTTTTCTATTCAGTGTTTGATAGTATTTGGTTTAGTATCTGATAGTATTAAATTTGTTTTAAGTTATTATTGCAATTATTGTGTATGTTGTTTGGTATGGTAATGTAATGTTTATTATTGCATTAATTCCTTAGTTGTAATTTGGCTTCCTGTGCAGGGATTGTACTGTCCAGGACTTGCTGTCCTTGGGAAGGGTGCAGTGTTACGGATTTTGTATTTATTTAGCAATTTATTTAGAATTGTAATTAATTTTTTTATTTTCCGGTGCAATGCAGCACAGAGTTATTTGAAAAGAAAGCTACGCCAGAAAAGTAAAAATACAAGAGCGCGTGCATTTCATATTTAATAAATAGATAACTCGTAATTGTACTGTTTTGCTATCCAGAAAAATCGAGAAAATAGATTTTACAAGAATATCCCCGTGATGATTAAAAAGCTTATAAAAGACGAATTAAAATATCTCAGCTCAGTTGCTGTTGTTTTAAACGAGCTGTTGTTTACTTAATGCTGTTACTGATCGTAGCAAATTCGCTGTGAGATCGAATTAGTTTCTCTGTATTTTGAATTTGAGTTCTGTTTATATTCTAGTAGTTTAAAAATATAACTGCTGTGAGATGTTGTGATATTATACAAATATCTCTGAGGAAATATTTCAGCATTTTGTTTTATTTCTCGTGCAAAGAATAAATTTTATTAACGTTTTATGGACTTGTGCATTCAGTCCATTATGAACCCGTACGTACACAGCAGTACATTGAAGACAAAATTTGATAGCAGAGAAGTAATTGCAAAACTATGTGGATATTATTGTTAATAAAATATAAATAATCGACGCTTGAAGTAGTATTTGTGAAACGCTTTTTCGGTGGTTACTGTGAATAAAAAAAGCTGCTATGAGAAAAGTCAGAGGAGAAGAGGAAATAAGGTTATTGTCCGAATTAAATTCTAAACTTTCTTAAAATGTGCAATGAAGAAAGCTTCTCATTTAATTGTAACTCATTTATTCAGTGATATAATAGCCTATAAAATTTTCTTAGGAGTAAAGTTTACATAAATTGTTTGTGAATCTATAAGAGTGTTTGATTCATTTCTTTAATTTCACCAATCTAACCACATACAAAACCTACTATAAGTGCTGAGCAGATTTGTGTTCTGACTTTGGGCTCGGTAAAAACAATCCTATAGACCAGAGACTGGCAAAATATTTTTAAAAGGGGCCAGATCGTGAAACTTTTATGCTCCGAGGACAAAACAAAATTTGAAAGCTTTCAGATTTTACATTACGCCCAAAGGAACGCTTTTTAGCGTTTTGTGTGTTACTTATTAAATATTATTTTCTTCCCACTTAAACCGTAAAATTCAATTCAACAGCAATATCGCAAAATAATTTTAAAATGAACATACCTTAGAATTTCAGGTACACAGTCCCTCGCGCTGGAGGTAAAATTTTTTTTCAAGTACAGTGTTGCCATTCCTCGCTTTGAAATCTTTGAGTTTGTTAATAAAAAATTCTTTAATGTCTGACAAAATATGAAATCGAAAATTCCAAATTAGGGCTTCCAGATACCCATATTCGGTGCGTGATTAAGGTTTTCAAAATTTGATGGCGCTAGATACTGCGGTTTTATCACAATGCTAGAAAAATACATACATTTATGCAGATTTTCATTATTTAATTTCTTTAAATATAGCACAAGCCGATAATATTTGGTGACAACAATTTGAAAAGTGATATGTTTATAGCGATTCAACGCAAAATGGCAAAACAAAACAATTCTGGGCTAACGCCCTTTGAGCTAAAAAGTTCAAGAAAATTTTAGGAAGTGATATTTTTGCGTATTATACATATTTTGCCGAAAACAAAGCAAGTAAAATATTTTCATTTATTAATTAATGTATTACAGAACAAGTTCAGTTTTGTACTAATGAGATAAATGTGTTTTTTCCCTGAGATAATATATCATGATGCTGGAGTTCGAAATGATAGTATTTCGTGCCATTAACATTGTTATCTGTTGTTAACAATGTCATCTGTTAATAATGACTTACATTGCGACTTAACTTAGTTTATTTTCGTAAATGTCCTTTCACATAGGCAAATACTCTCAAATACACATGCAAAGCCCCGTGCATATAATTTTAATTGACCGCATTTATATTCCGAAAGATATTTATAGATTTGTATTGGATGATTCTTTTAAACATCTTATTTAGCATATCATCATTTTGCGTTTATTCTATCCCAAAATACGTCAGTCTAATTTACAAAAGAAATTTCTAAAGACAAATGTAAATCTTCTCACTTAGACTATACAATTTCTAATCTATTTCTTGTGTACACTGTCATATGCATTAAATATAAAATCCTAATTGTATCAGTAAAATTCTGTAGTAATCTACAACTGCGTCCTGTCTACATATTTATTTTGACTTTATTTAAATGATAATGAGTTTTTAATATATTGATGCTTTTCCGTTCATAAGGCTTTTGCTTTAAAAAATAGGGAAACAAACTCTCAAGCTTTTAAAATTAAATTGCTTTTCGAACTGAATATTAATCTTTTTAGATGTAACGATTTATTTTCTGACTTATAACCGCACATTTATTCGAGTTTCTTTGACGTTCAGTACTTGCTAGATCCCCTCAGCCAAGAGAATTTTTTTTAAATCTTGCAAACAATTTTTTTCTATGATTTCCTCTGACGCAAGAAAAGATACAATTTATAAACAATACGATTGTTAATCTCTCTTTAATTAAAGAAATGTTTGTAATCTCAATTGATTGTAGAACTCTAGAGGCATCTGTTGTTTTTCACCCATTGATGAAGACTGCCTTCAAACTGAGCCTTTGCAAACAAGTTTTTAAAATCTTCCAACTATATTTTTTGGTTGATTTCTTATGCCTAACAAAAAATTCTTAATTAATAATGTCTAATTTAAATTTTTTTTTAATTATTATTCGTATTCTTTTGGGAAGCTTTATTTTGTTTGAGAAGATTTTGTTTTGGGAAGCTTGGATTTATCACACCAAGAGTATGACAATGTTTTTTTAATTTAAATGCTTAACCTAAAAAATGTTAAATAGAAAGATAGGAAAAAAAATCAGATCTTCAGCCTTTCCTGTTTTTTTAATCCCCTCTCCCCGTGAGAGCAAATAACTTTTCTGACGTTCATTTTCAAATGCAGAGGCTGTTCGCACATTTTTTAGACGATGTATATTGTATTCACAAAACTAAATTCCATAAAATTCTTGCATTTTAAATGTTCTATTTGACATCCCTTATTCTGAACTATCTTTCGACACCGCACTTTCCAGGATAATAATGCCTTTTGAAGTATCAGAAGAGGTATTTTGTCCCATTCCTCCCGAACAGCTTTCCTGAGTCCTGTTAGGGTTTGGAGACAACGTTTGGATAATGCAGTTTTTAAAAGTCCGAAAGCACAAAAATCCATAGGTGACACATCGGGAGATTTAGTTGGGATATCAGTATTAGTAGGGTATGGCCTTGATACCAGTTTTTTGTTCCATTTCTTTTAGGAAATTTACAGTGGATTTTGATGTGTGACTGCTAGCTTTGTCCCGATGGAGTCTCACAGATGGATGGCACTGTGAGTAAAGCGATGGTATTTCATTCAGAAAAATTGGCGATAAAATATGTTCCTGATAGTATTTGGAGTTAATCTTGACATTTTGTTTGCACTCTCTTTATTTTTAACTTGCCATTATAAGAAAAAGCAGCAACAATCATGAATCCCTTAGAAAAACTTTCTCTCGATTCTTTGAACCATGTACTTAATTTGTTTTCTCCCCTTTTATGATAATAAATGGCTCTTTTTTGTTACAATCATTCAAATACACCCATGCTTCATCTATTGTGACAATTGTTTTCCATTTTGCTTTGGATAAGTGTTTCTCATATAGAATTCTGCAGCGTGTCCGGCGTCGAGCGATATGCTTCGGAAGAAGACGATGCACATTGCGTTTTTTCGCTTTCTTAAGATTTAAATCAACGTTTATCATTTTGTTTACAGTGGGTACCGAACATTTTAATGATTTTGCAACTGTCCTTAGACTAGGGTGATTTTCTTTTAACATTAAACAGCATACCTTTGCAATAGTAGAAGATGTCCGTTTTTTACTTGGATACTTGTTTAGAATTTTTGTCCCACTGGAGGCTCCAATTTGACGTTTGTTTCCTTTCTTGTTGATGATATTACCTATCGACGCTTTATATATCACAAAACCATGACTCTCACATCGTTTTTGGATAACGGAGTATGCATATTTCTCTTCGGAAAGAGCGTAAATGTAGCCTTCGAACCACTGCTTCGTTAAATTCGCCATTTTGAATAAAAACAAAACTTTCAAGCCACAGACGATAATTTTGACTTTTAAAAACATAGTACAATTGCAATTACTTCTTTCGCAGCAAACGATGTTTTATTACTGCTTACCAAAATCATCTAAAAAATGTGCGAACAGCCTATGTATTTTCATTTATCATTTACATTCTTTTTAAGGAATATTATCTCACGTATCGTACAAAATGTGCCCCATATTTAAGGTGCAACGCATGCAATTCTAACATGTTTTCTTTTGGAGATTCTGCCTGCACGTTTTTTTTGTGTCGCAATTTTTACACAAACCGCATTTAGAGATTTCCCAAGCACTGCTGAGATGTCCAAAGGAAGGACTCAGAATGGAAAAAAATCTGAGCTTTATTTAGCAAATGTTAAGCTACGTGCATGGGAAAAGAATTAAAATTCCAGATCTAACATCCACTTGATCTGCTTCTGAATACGAATATGCATTTCATGCAATAAAGCAGTTTATTACAGCATAAATAACTACTTTGACTTTCACACGCGACTGCATGCCGGAGTAACCCACGCAAACATTTCCATGAATAACCTCGTAATCATAGTGTTGAACATTTATCAGGCACTTTTCTAACAAATAAACTGTTTATTTAAAGAGCAAGTGTATTTCTGATAGGATGAACGAAAGTGTACTAGAAAAGGGGTCAATATTAAGGCAGCAATTTTTAAATTAAAAAACATTGTAAACTTAGAACATCGTTTACAGAGTAAGTATTGAAAGTTCATGAAACTTTTGTGGCCTTGACTTCACACTAACAATTTTGCAAATGTTTTTGTAGTCAAGAATTATATTAAAATTCACAAAGGAGGTAAATGTCTACTGAAAACAAAGACATAACAGTAATTAGCATATAACTAAATGAAAATTATATTATACATTTGTCAACTTAAATTTCCATTTAAAAACCAATAAAATTCTTGAAACGTATTCAATATCATTATTTTAAACCAACATTACCATTTAAATTAGTTATGATTTCATACCTTATATTCTGTATATATGTAGACGTTCTTTATTAAGGTACGCGTTTTTAAAAATGTATCGGTCGACACAGAAACTGTTTGTTGACATTTATAGGCAACAGAGGGCAGGACGATTTTATGTAACTTCGAAAGCTACATTTTATAAATGAATGACTGCATATGGCACTAAACTCGGTCATGAAAGTAACTGTGCTGCTATTTTCAGCTCTCTTGACTTCCATTATTTACTTATTGATTTTCAAAGCAAAGCCTTTGTTGGTGTTACTCCGTCATCAAAGGGTATCACTTTTGTGTCTTAAACATAGACTTCTAGGTCGCTCAAATGCTGTCATGCTTGCAGATTCCTCTTCTGCCTCACGGAGCATAGCCAATCCAAGGAAAACCAGCTTCGTACTTAAAAATTGAAGAATGCCGGTTATTACTCAAATATTTATCTTATTCCTAACAGAGATTTATTTTACAATTTTATTATCTAACAGAGATTAACAGAGATTTATAGATCAAATATTTATCTTATTCCGGAGGAACTCAGGGTAATTCTACTCTGGATAACATCTCACTGTGGCATATCTGAAAATGAGGTAGCGAATGATTTTGCAAAAAAATGGTACCACAATAACACAAAGTACTTCCAGTTTGTCTTTGGAAGCATCTTGTGGCATCAAAGACAGCAAGGCTAAAAATTCCTTTATTTGCAGTCTTTACTCTTGTATAAAAAACCACCAGAAATTGTCCTCCAGGACAATGTATCAGCTACGTTCCAAATGGCAGTTGGACATGATTGCTTTTTGGTTACCCATTTGAATAGGACTCGAAATTTCGATAGTCCTGAGAATATTCTCAGTAATTCTAGCTTCAAGGATGATGATCCTCTTCTTCTTTGTCCTGCTGTAACAGAGAGTTCTCAATTTAAAAGCTGTTAGGAAACCCAATATCACACGAGATTTTCTTCATATTATTTCAAACTTTTGCTTTCTAAATTCTGGTTCTGTTGTTGATTTCTATTTGCATGTTTATGAGCTGTGTTTTATTTGTATCGTATCGCCTAGGGATAATTTTCCAAAACCTTTTGGTGTATTGGTAATAAAAAAATAACTTTTCTGCTATTCATAAATCCGGAGGAACTCAGGGTAATTTAATGTTCAGTATTTTGATACTGCGCTTATGCAAGATTACTTGGCACTGTAATCTTGAGGTAATTCTAACGAAACGTGGCATAAAACTTATTTAAATATAGATGAAATCTAAAAGTTATCGATAAAAAACATAACAGAACAATCTTAAATGTGTATTGGATATTTACGAAATCTTAGAAAATCTCTTAAAATTAGCGAAAATCTCAGAAATTCCCACCGAAATAAAGTCACAGCTCTAATTCATATGTATATCGGTAACCGAACAGAAAGAAAAGTGGAAACCCTTAATATGGAATGTTAGTAATCCTATTATTATTATTATTATTATTTATTGTCATTTATATTCATTATTTATCATTTATGCTAATTTTTTATGCAACAATGATTTATTATTAGTGTCATCTTGCTATAAATAAATTAATTATTAGCCCAGAAGGGCTATTAATTTCGTTTTAGCATGTTGCGTCGATTTACTTTTCAAACTGTTGCCACCAAATATTCAGCCCTGTATTATATTTAAAAAAATTAAATAGTGAAGAATTTGCATAAATGTATGTATGTTTCTTGCATTGTGATGGTATGGTACCTACAGCCATTAAATTTTGAATACCACCGAATATGGGCATCTGGAAGCCCTAATTGGGAATTTGTTTTTGTATTTATTTCATATTTTGTCAAACATTAAAGAATTTTTGATTAACAAACTCAGTTCAAAGCGACGAATTGCAACACTGTATGGAAAAAAACACATTTTTATCTCCAGCAAGCGAGACTGTTTATCGGAAATTCTAAACATATGTTTATTTTTAAATTAAGCTCTAGTGTACAATTGGGTGCCCTTTCGATTGGCGAAAAATTTTGTTCAGTTTTGGCGATGAAACCCCATTTCTGGTTACCATGAGAGTTTTAACATGGTTTTAGCTTCTTGATTTATTTAATTGAAAATAAATCAATGTGCACATGGACAAAGTCAAGGCAATGTGCAATGACTAGTTTATGCAATTCTCTGATGTTTTTTTAAGTGAAAATTGATCGATGTGTACATGGACACGGAGTTTCTGAAATTCTTTGCCTTTTCATTTTGGTTTTGTGTAGCCGCCGTCTTGAAATTGTATCTTATTGGAGCCGATATTGGCATCAAAACAGAATCGCCAAAAAACAAGGGGCACCCAATTGTAAACTTTTACCTTAAATTATTTTGCGATATTGCTGTTGAATTGAATTTTATGGTGTTTAAGTGTGAAGAACATGATGTTTAATAAATAAAGGCAACACAGGAAACGTTAAGAAAAAAACTCCCCTTCGAGGGTAATATAAAATCTGAAAGCTTTTCCGGTTAATTTTGTTATTATTATTTTGTTTATTTTTACTTGATTATCTATTATGTATTTATCTTTTTAAATTTTAATAATAATAGTATTTAAAAACTATTGATTATTGTTAGAGTTAGATTTTTATTTTTGTCAGTTGTTATGGGGATGTTATGAGTTGTTATGTACAGTGTCTCACAAAAGTGATCGGACACTTGTGCTTTACAAAAGGAAACCGTAATAAAATAAATTAAAAAAACATGCAAAAATTTTTTGTGGGTGTGTTTCATACTTAAATTTAGTAACAATTATTACATAACATACATTTTCTCAAAATATTAAAATATTAATTTAATAAAAATACAATTGTTTAGAACGGAGCAAAAAATGGCTCACATAAGTGATGGGACACCATTAGACTATGCAACAAAAATCGTCTAAAAATATTTTTTGGGGTTTTTATTTTTACTCAAAAGCAATTGGCAATAATTTATAAAATCGTCTGCATTATTTCTTTCCAGTTTGTTTTGGAATTTTTGTGTTTTTTAGCTCTGTGCAGCCATGAATGCTAAACGAAAAGAAACTTTGCCTGAAATTCGAAAATTAGTTATTAATTTGCATATTGAACGTGGAAAATCTATTAGAGAAACTGCTGAAACAGTTAACTTGAGTCATTCAAAAGTTTTCAATATCATTAAACGATATAAAAAGAATCATATGATTCAGGATAAAAGAAGACCTGGCCGACCATCAAAGCTATCCAATGGAATAAAGCGAATTATCGTTCGAAATATTAAAAAAAATCCAAGAATGAGTGCTCCTAAAGTTGCTGCTGATTTACAAGCATTATATGGAGTAATTGTTAATCCTGAGACTATTAGAAGAGTAATTCGATCTACTGGATATCACGGTAGAGCAGCCAGGAAAAAATTCTTCGTAAGTGAAAAGAATAGAAAACTCAAACTGGCTTTCGCAAAATCCAACATAAATAAGAATTTTGATTACTGGAATGAAGTTATATTTGCTGATGAGAGTAAATTTAATATATTTGGTTCTGACGGTAGAATCTTGGTGTGAAGAAAACCCAGGGAAAAATTTCGCAAACAGAACTTGGTGCCAACAGTAAAACATGGCGGAGGAGGAGTTATGGTATAGGAGTGTACGTCGTCCGCTGGAGTTGGTAATCTTGTTTTTATTGACAGTATAATGGATCAGTAAAAGTATATTGGCATATTAAATCAAAATTTGAAATCTTCAGCACGAAAATTGAACCTTCATAACGATTTTAAATTCTACCAGGACAATGACCCCCACCACTGCTATGAACGTTAGACTCTGGCTGATGTATAACTGTCCTGAAATAATAAAAACACAACCACGATCTACAAACTTAAATCCCATAGAGAATATTTGGCAAGAATTGGAATCAAGAATTCGCAAACATACCATTTCTTCAAAACAACAATTAAAATCGGTGCTTCAAGAAGAACAGGGTAAAATCACTCCAGAAATCACGAAAACATTATTCGAATCTATTCCAAGAAGATTAAATCATGTTTTAAAAGTAAAAGGAAATCCAATAAAATATTAAAACCTTTTAAAAAGTAAAATTTTTGGATAAATATCTGGTGGAAAAGTAAGTGTCCCATCACTTATGTGAGCCATTTTTTGCTCCGTTCTAAGCAATTATATTTTTATTATATTAATATTTTAATATTTTGAGAAAATGTATGTTATGTAATAATTGTTACTAAATTTAAGTATGAAACACACCCACAAAAAATTTTTACATGTTTTTTTAATTTATTTTACCACAGTTTCCTTTTGTAAAGCACAAGTGTCCCATCACTTTTGTGAGACACTGTAGTAGGATACATGGTATCCCACCAAAGAAATAATGCTTGATGAAAATGAAATAAAGAGTTTTTAATTGATGCTTTCCTTTAGTTAACAGAAAAGATGAACAGGATGTATATCAGCCTATGCTATATGAAAAAGCGTAATATGAATAAAAGAGAAAGCTTGACAATGATAACTTCTGCGTCATATCAATCCGATCTACATAGCGTTTCTTTAGCTTATCAGGCACATGATTACAAGCTGGTGTATTACTTCAGGGTAGATACTATTTGGGGCTCGAATCTCACACTTTGCTGGATTCCTACTCTTATTCTTGTCTTCAACAATTGCATTCCATATAAGGATTCCGTGCATCACATCGCCACACCACGCTGGCACGTATCACAGCTAGTGGCTTTGTTTATTATCTGGAAGGCACAGTTAGCTTAGCTTCTACTGCAAGATTATGTAGCGTTGCCCTTTTTCAGCCGCTTCAACACGGCGCAGAAGCAAGAGAGAATGGAAATTTCCCGAAAGTTTTATAATTTATTAATTATTAATTTTCTATTGTTACTAATAAATATTTCTTACTGTTATTAATTAATTATTATCATTAATATAATTATTATCATTAATAATAATTATTAATCCAAAGGGACATTATCCCAGATGAGCTATTAGTCTCGATTTCGAAGCGGCATTAATATAAATGTCCGTTTCACTTCTCAATGCTGAAATATTTCTCACAGATATTCGCACAATATCACAATATCTCAAACATTAAACAGAATTCAATTCAAAACAGATAAACTAATTCAATTCAAAACAGATAAACTAATTCAATCTCACAGCGAATTCGCTACAATCAATAACAGCATTAAGTAAACAAACCGTTCGCTTAGAACAGTTACAACTGAGCTGAGGTGTTTAAATTCGGCTTTCATAAGCTTTTTAATTATTCACTAGAATATTCTGGTAAGATCTATAAATATCTCGATTTTCCTCGATGGCAACAGCAGTTACGAGATATTTATTTATTAAATATTAAATGCATGCGCTCTTGTATTTTTACTTTTCCGAACGTAGCTAAATCGTCTGCATTCCACGGGAAAATAAAAGAATTTTAATTACAATTCTAAATAAATAGCTAAATAAATACGAAAGCCGTAACAGTATGTATGTTTACCACATTGTGATAAAATAACGGTACCTAGAGCCATCCACTTTTGAATAACATAATCCTCCACTCTAATACGAGCGCCTAGAAGCCCGAATTTGGAATTTCAACTTTGTTTTATACTCTATTTCATATTTTATAAAACTTTGATGAATTTTGGATTAACAAACTCAACGATTTTAAAGCGAGCAGTGTCAACACTGTACGGAAAAAAACATTTTTATTTCCAGCTCTCGAGACTGCCTATCGGAAATTCTAAAGATATGCTGTTTTTAAATATTTTTAGCCAAAACGAATATTAGCCCAAATGCTGCCGAAACGTGTATATGTGTGTAAATGAAAAATACTCCGCTTTGGGCGTAATATAAAATCTGAAATCTTTCAGAATTTTTATTATTATTATTATTATTATTATTATTGTTATCACAGTACCTATACAAAATAACATTAAACGATGCATGGAGATCATTTTGATAAGTTCAGTACCTAATTTAACAGTTTTTCTTGTGTTCAAATTCTTTAAATTTCTGAGTTTTTAAAATTAAAATATTTTATTTCATGGCAAAAGATTTGTTTCTTCATATGTCAACACTAAATGTTACTCAGATTTAATAATATTCACATGACTTCGTAATAGTTTGTATTTCAGCAAATTTCACTTCCGCAGGTTCCGAATGTTTAAAGACGCCCCGGTTTAATTTGAGTACGTCGGAGGAAATACGTATTATGAGTGAAACATTTCATAGGCCCTTTTCCCCTTGTGTGATCAAAAAAAATTTTTTAAATAGATTTCAGCTTTTTAAAAAGTGACTCGCACGTGTCACGATGCAAAGATTTGATTTACATCAGCTTTTAGATATTTCAGAATCTAATTGCAAATCGGTTTGCAGTTTCTTTTATTTTTTCAAAACTTTCTAAAACTTTTTTTAAATAATATGTAAAGACATTAGGTGTTTTTTGAAAGCAGGAGAGATGAAAAATGAGCAGTTCGGGACCCGGACCACAGACCTCTAGAATACGCGCCGAGCGTGCTGACCACTACACCAAGAAGGCATGCTAAAAAGGAGGAAGAAATACCTTATATACTCCCCCCTTTAAAGGGCGACTGGGGATTAGGGGACCCAATCACCAAATCCTGGTGGAGGAGAATCATTATCCATCTTTTTGTTCGGGCGCCACTGTAGAGACATTAAGGTATTTTTTGAAAACAGGAGACATGAAAAATGAGCAATGCCCTCGCCGAGATTCGAACCACGGACCTCTGGAATACGCGTCGAGCCGCGCTGACCCCTACACCACGAAGACATCCTAAGAAGGCGGGAGAAATGTCTCATAAATAAATATAAAATAAAGAAGCATGTTTGCTTATAAATTTATAAATTTATCTCTTATTTTTTGTTTTTATTGTTATTAATAAAAATTTTATATCTATAATAACATTATCAGAGCATTTCAACATAAAAATCAATAGACTGCAAAATAAATTTCACATTCTTATAAATCAATAAAGAATAATATAATTTTTTATTATCTGGAGGTCAAAATAAAACAACTTAAACTACAGGAACATTTTAAAGAGTTAGAAATTATTTTTTCCTTAAAAAATATCTTCCTATGTTTGGTGCTTTACATAAATTGTGATTATATTGAAATTTTGTTCCGTTTATGAAAGATATTCTTTATTATTATTAAGAATTTTTATGCTGAATTTCAGATTTTCATAAAAAAGTATAAATTGATAAAATAAGACTAAATAATAATAAAATCAAGTAGAAGCTGTAGTGATGTAGTCTGTTATAATACTGACTCAACCACTAGACTACCATAAATATTTTATATTTGTCACCGCGAGGTTTAAAAGATAACATAATCTTAGAACAGCAGGCCACCAAGATGACCTCCGTATCAAGTTGAGTATATGACACTCAAAGTACTCTAAGAACAAAAAATAGAAGGAAAAAATAGGAAAATTTCATTAAGTTTTTTAACCCTCTAACCGGCAAGGCCGTATATATACGGCGTAGAATATTTTTTGTGATATCTGTAAGAACGTATATATACGTGCATATTAAAATATGTCAAAGAAATTAAGGCAATATATTAAAAGAACATAAATCCAGATATAAAATGCCAGGAGAATTTCTACATTAAATCAAGAAAATAATGTTGCGAAAAATTCGGCGGTTGCGCCTGTATGTAAGCTTTCCGGCATAGCACTAGGGTTGCCATAAAATAGTGTATGGTAGGGTTGCCAGATTGGCGACTTTATCGCCCATTTGGCGACCAGATTGGCGATATCCCATGGTCCAATCGGGAAGCTTCTAGAATAACTTCCTGTCGAAATATTTCTCAAAACCTGTGGAACCTAAGGAAAAGCTATATAAACCCTTGCGTTTCTGAGAGCCGGCAGAGTGTGATTAGTTGTGAGAATTGTGAGAATAGCTGCTTACTGTGAGTGCTAAGCTACGCGAGAGTTTTGTGAACGGAAAGCGATCGAGATAGTGCTTTGCCGTGAAGCTACCTTTACAGTATAGCTTGACAGTGTACTGGTGATCGTTCCACGGTGTTTTATTATAAGTTTAGTGTTGCCGTGAAGCTACCTTTACAATTACAGGCTGAAGCTGTGTTGCTGATTGTTTCAGCGTATTTATTAAAGATTTTCGACGCTTTTAAAGATAATTTTGGAACTGTGCTGTAAATAGTGATTCCTGTAAATAAATTGTGCTTTTTATTGTTCTGCATCGTATTTTCATCGGATACTCTCAAATCCACGAACACGAATAACGTAACAATAAATTTTTCTGGTAGTAGTTTTGGGAAATTTGTGCTTTCTTAGCAAAAACCCTGGCCGGTCAAATGGTTTTAAAGGGAATGCGGTAAGGAGTTATTGCATTTTCCTGTTTATGCTGTTCGGGTTCAGTACAGCAACTTAATTACGCTACGAAAATTAGCAGTTCGAATCCCCAAGAAGTCATAGTTCCGTATTTACGTTTCCCGCACCCAAATCCTAAAACTGGCTCCTGAATTAATATGCAGTTCATAATAACTCATTATTACCTGAATTTGTATACGAGGTGTTATACTTATCTTCAACACTTTTTTAATTGAGGAAGAAGGTAATGAATTATCCCCCCCCGTGTTACGATGATGAAGGGGGTTAACACGTTCAATTAGCAATTGGTAAAATCATGGTTTGAATCTCAAAGAGAACACAGTTGGTTTTCCTCGTTCCGTAACTTTAAAAGCTTGACAATATTTAAAATTAATACATTTTGCTATTTTAATCCTTTTTAGTCTTGATTTGTTATTTCAAAGCTGTTTGACAGATATTACTATTTTATTTATAAATAAAGTAACTTCTTAGATTTCTTTAAAGAAAAACTTACATCTCCTGATAATTCCAAAAACCCCAAGGATTCCAAATTTTTTTTCCCTCTTCGGGAGCAAAACCATATTTGAGCTTGAGTTCTTTCGAATTCCGGTACCGCGTAGATCTCCCTCAACTGAGACTTTTTTTAAGTCTTTCAAACAGTTTTTTTTTTCAAAGTTTTTTATTTAATACTTCTATTGCAAGGAAAGCTAACGTTTATAAATAATATGATTGTTAATCTCTTTTTAATTAATGGAAAGCCTATAGCTTGTAGTTGCAATGCTTGAAGAACTCTAGGGGCATCCTTTTTTTTTTAAATCATTTAACTTTTCTTTTTTCTGATAAATACTGACGTCTAATAAAAAAACTTTTACCAGTAGAAACAACTTAAACGGGTTTTTTTTCATTATCCCTTTTCTTTTGTTTTGCAAAAATAATTGCAGTTTTTTTTTAAGAATGTGCAATTAAAAATTGTTTAGAAAAATTGTAAAAAATGTAGCTTTTCATTCCCTCACCCTTGAGAATGAATATAATAGCTTATCTGATCTTCATTTTCAAATATATCCGTTGTATCTTTTGCATCTTTTCTAAGAGAGGCAGGCTTTTATACTATACAAATATGGGAATTCGCTAAGGTATAATTACATACAATTCCATTATCTTTTCACTGAAGAAAAATTAATAAACTAGCATATTTTAATTCCCATTTTTTCTTCAACGTCGCACTTTTTGCACGAACTGCATCTAGGGTTTTTCATCTTCAACTTGAGAAGTCCATAGAGGTATCTAAGCTCAGATGAAAAAAAAAATTAAATTTTAGCTACCCAAACATTAAGGTGTGAGGACGAGAAACTAATCTGAATCCCGAAGGCCTACACATCCGCTTGACACACCTCTAATTACGACCATATATCCTACTAACAGCTATATTCAGTCACACACGTATATCAGAATAATCCGCACGAACTCTTATAATAATAACCTCTTAGGGATAATGTTATAAATATGTAGCATACGCGAGCCTTTAATAAATTATATTTTTCAAATGCAACTGCATACTTGAGTCTTTATATCTTTAAAACGCCGCTTTCGATCTAAAAAACAGTTTTATATTCTTTATGTAATACTAAAGCTGTTTTAGAACTGATTAGGCTTTTCGGTATATGAAAAATTACTTGCCCCCTCGCTGGGTTTTGAATCATGGAACTTCTGATTGCTAGCCGGATGGGCCACGAATTATATTACAAAAGAATGCGATGGAAAAGCCGAAATTTCTTTATACAGTGCCTTTTAGGCAAAACTTTATTTTTATCTTTTTTTGAAACTAAGTTGCAATTGTTTTGACAATCTACTTCTATTATTCTTTCAATTCTTCTAATCTATCTCCTTGTCAGTTGTAATTAGGGTTCAACATGCTGGAAGTTCAATGAAATATTATGATTACTGAGGCTGTTCACACATTTTTTATACGATGTATATTGTATTCACAAAACTAAATTACTTAAAATTCTTGTGTCTTAAATGTTCTATTTGACATCCTTTATTCTGAACTAGCTTTCGACACCGCAATTTCCAGGATAATAATGCCTTTGAAGTGTCAGAAGAGGTATTCTATCCCATTCCTCCCGAACAGCTTTCCAGAGTCCTGTTAAGGTTTTGGGACAACGTTTGGATAATGCAGTTTTTAAAAGTCCGAAAGCACAAAAATGATTTAGTAGGGATATCAGTGAAGGGTATGGCCTTGATACCAGTTTTTTGTTCCATTTCTTTTAGGAAATTTACAGTGGATTTTGATGTGTGACTGCTAGCTTTGTCCTGATGGAGTCTCACAGATGGATGGCACTGTGGGTAAAGCGATGGTATTTCATTCAGAAAAATGGGCGATAAAATATGTTCCTGATAGTATTTGGAGTTCATCTTGACATTTTTTGCACTCTCTTTATTTTTAACTTGCCATTATAAGAACAACCAGCAACAATCATGAATCCCCTAGAAAAACTTTCTTTCCATTCTTTGAACCATGTACTTGAATTTTTTTCTCCCCTTTTATGATAATAAATGGCTCTTTTTTTGTTACAGTCATTTAAACACACCCATGCTTCATCTATTGTGACAATTGTTCTTTGGATAAGTGTTTCTCATATAGAATTCTGCAGAGTGTCCTGCGTTGAGCGATATGCTTTGGAAGAAGACGATGTACACTGCGTTTTTTCACATTCTTAAGATTTAAATCAACGTTTATCATTTTGTTTACAGTGGACACCGAGCATTTTAATGATTTTGCAACTGTCCTTTGTTTAGAGGGATTTTCTTTTAACATTAAACAACGTACCTTTGCAATAGTCGAAAATGTCCGTTTTTTCCTTGGATACTGGTTTTAAATTTTTGTCCCACTGGAGGCTCCAATTTGACGTTTTTTTCTCTTTCTTGTTGATGATATTACCTATGGACGCTTTAGATATCACAAAACCATGACTCTCATATCGTTTTTGGATAACGGAGTAAGCATATTTCTCTTCGGAAAGAGCGTCAATGTAGCCTTCGAACCACTGCTTTGTTAAATTCGCCATTTTGAATAAAAACAAAACTTTCAAGCCACAGACGATAATTTTGACTTTTAAAAACATAGTACAATTGCAATTACTTCTTTTTCAGCAAACGAGTTTTTATTACCGCTTACCAAAATCGTCTAAAAAATGGGCGAACAGCCTCTGTATTTCTTTAAATTTAGCTCTGTTTTTGCGTTCTGTAAATAAAGTAATAGATATAAATAAGAATCTTAATTTTGAGAATGTTAAAAATAAGTATTGCAACTTCAACTTTCTTATTAATATGGTTAAAAGTTAGGCAGTAATATATGAGTCCTATGTCTGCATCCTGCTTATGTGTTACTACACCTTATAGTAGTATTTTCAAGAATAAAATTTTAAAAATTAAAACAGAAAGCGTTGGTTTATTGAAATCGTTTTACTTAAAGTTTTGTACATAGGGATTTGATATCACATACCTCCTATTCTTCAGAATTCTTAGTTCTTCGTATATACTAAATGAGTAGTAACTAATTTTTTTACTTGAAAATTTTTAACAGTTATTCTTACTGTATTTGTTACTCAGTTTCCTACGGCAGTGAATTATATAGGATGTCTTAAGAAGTCGTTGTCAAACTTATTATTCTGGTCTGTCATACCATGATAAAACAGATTTATATAGGAACTTCTGTTCGAAAATTGCGAAAGGCGACCGCTAGAGGGCAATGTTCGCAAGCGCAGAGGGAAAAAAAGAAATGTCAAAAGAGTGTTATATGACTTTTACTAAAGAACATAATTAAATTATAGAAGGTATTCAAAATTCCTCTCCACCACCAGGATTTGGCGAATGGGTCTCCTAATACCCAGTCGCCCTTTAAAAGGAGGAGTATATAAGGTATTTCTCCAGCCTTCTTGTCATGCCTACGTGGTGTAGCGGTCAGGACGCTCGACGCATATTCGAGAGGCCCGTGGTTCGAATCCCGGCGAGGACATTGCTCATTTTCATCGCTCCTGCTTTCAAAAAAATACCTAATGTGTTTACAGTATGAATCCCTATAACTAAAAACTGAAATAAAATTGCAGTGGAACTGATTGTTTGAATTGAAATTTTTCAGCTAATTATTTGTCATTTAAATCATTTATCATTTGCTTTGCACCAGCATTTTATTGATATAAATGATAAAATAGAAATTTGGATTTTTCTACTTTTTTCTGCAGTTTGGGATCAAACTGTTTTATACCGTAAATTAGTGAAAATTTCCGATTACAGTTCATGGAGTCAATAAATACACATATTAGCTTTTGCTTGATGCATACCTCATTTATTAACTAATTTATAGTTTTAAAAAGGTGCTGGAATATTTTTTACGTTTTACAGTTATTTGAACCTTTAAAATCTATTTTTGGTTAATTTGAACAATCATCTAAAAGGATCAAAACTCTAAGCTCTCTGTACCATAGTTATTGATTCAGTGAAATTGATTTTAATATATCAATTAGTTTCTGTCATTCTCCAAGTATTAATTCTGTAGCCGAAATGATGCTGAGAAAGACTACTGAGAAAAACTGTTCCAAACTATAAATTATTTAAAATAGCATACTTGTGGATAGTTAACAAATGTTGCAGTTATAGTTTCGGTAACTTTCTTTTAAAATTAGGCTTGGGTCCAAACCAGGGTACATTTTTTAAATTACTTAAATGTCTTAACCATTCAATGAAATATTAAGCTTTATTTATTTAGTTGTATTTTTTACTAGATAAACTTTTTCGCGCTCGCGCGCGCGTGTGTGTGTGCGTGCGTGTGCACGTGTGCGTGCGTGTGCACGTGTCCGTGCGTGCGTGCGTGTGCGTGCGTGACTTAAAATATTGCAGTATGAAAAATCACTTTTAAAATACCTGGAAAACTTCTTTCCTCTTCTCTTCAATAGTACCTGATATTTTTTCAGAACCTGAACAACCTACCCTTTGGTTTTGAAGTACCTGTTTCAAACATGTACTTTCATCAAATAAGTCATCAATATTTATGGCAGCTTTCATAATTTCATTAAAAACTTGTGCCCTCTCTTTAAATTAGACCAGGCAATTTCAGTTCATAAGTTTATGCACTGAAACTTACTAACGTTATCAAAACTGGCTCTTCACAACTCTTAAGTATTGGATACTAGAATTATAAAAATTTCCTACTCTTGAGAAGAATTTTTATTTCTGAACATCATTATTTTCTTTCAGAGTGCGTAGCTATTCTTTGGCAGAAGATGATACATATTTGCAAGGTTTTCTTTCAGATCGTATATTTATCCTCTGAAACTTACTAACTTTATCAAAACTGGTTCTTCCCAACTCTTTGAGTATTGGATACTGGCAGAAGATGGTACATATTTGTGGGGTTTTCTTTCAAATCGTATATTTATCCACTGAAACTTACTAACTTTATCAAAGCCGGTTCTTCACAGCTCTTAAGTATTGGACACTGGCAAACGATGGTACATATTTGTGGGGTTTTCTTTCATATCGCATATGTATCCACTGAAACTTACTAACTGGCAAAAGATAGTACATATTTGTGGGGTTTTCTTTCAGATCGTGCATTTATCCACTGAAACTTACTAACTTTATCAAAACTGGTTCTTCCCAACTCTTTAAGTATTGGATATTAGCAGAAGATGGTACATATTTGTGGGGTTTTCTTTCAAATCGTATATTTATCCACTGAAACTTACTAACGTTATCAAAGCCGGTTCTTCACAGCTCTTAAGTATTGGATACTGGCAAAAGATGGTACATATTTGTGAGGGATTCTTTTAGATCGTACATTTATCCACTGAATCTTACTAACTTTATCAAAACTGGTTCTTCCCAACTCTGAAGTCTTGGATACTAGAATTATAAAAATCGTTTACGCTTGAGAAGAATTTTTATTCCTGAACATTATGCTATTCTTTGGCAGCAGATGGTATATATTTGTGGGGTTTTCTTTCCTGAAGTTGGCAAATTAATTCAAAATATGTCTGAAATGCTTCTACTGCTGTGATAGAATTAGCTTCCAGTTTGAGAACTACATTATTGAAGAAATATAGATTCAATAGAATAAAAATAGAATAAAAAAAATTCACTTTCTAGGTTTTCAAAAAAATCAAATAATAATTTTGGGCATTTGCCACAATATAACAAGTATGATTTTAGACCATTAAAAACGAAAAGAATGCTTTCTATTGCAGATAACAAACTAAGGAATCTTGGGCAACTATAAGACAACACTTTTTTATAATCTGTTTCCACAAATACGCAGAACTCTTTAAGTTCCATTACTCTTACTGTATATATGTGAAAATATTTATAAATTTTTGTAACAATAAGTGCTATGCCCAGGGTTAGAGAAGCATATGCTGTTTTTGTTGAGTGCAATGTGGGCTGAATAACTAATTCCTAAAATAAGTCTATCTAAATAACTTCGATCTTTTCTGAACGCATTTGAATTCCCCTTTCCTTTCACACCATCAAACTTACTGTTAGTTTTATAAGAAAAATCACCTTTTCTTCAAGTTTGTATTTTTCCACACATTGCAAAAGATACTGAGTCAAAATTTGTGCAGTTTCACATGACACGTCCCCGAAATTTAAAATTAACTTGAATTCCCTCCTCCAGACCAAAATATCTTACAAAAAGCGGAACAAATTTTACTTCAGTTCTGTTTGAGATATCGATCGTTACTCTTGCATAATTAATGTTTTTCAAAGAACGCAATTCATTATCAAATATAAATGGCAAAATAACATTAACAATAACTTAGCCCTGGTTCTACCAGATGAAAATTTTGGGTCTTAACCAATTTAGATCTACAGTTTGGTATTTTAAAACTGAGTTCATGCATATCAGTTGTAGTATGAAAATGTAGCTCCTTTAGCAGCACACTTTAGATCGCTGTTATCGTTATTCCCATCTTTGACCTTAAAACATTTTCTTATGCTTGCTGAAGCAGTAGCATTAATAGCACTCCTATGTTCAGCCATTTTCTCGTGGTCTTCAGTATCATCTTTTCCTTTACATGTAACAGAAAATTCTCCACTACGTAGTGTGGCATTAAACACGTTCATTGTTTACCCAATTTCAAATATTTGTATTCCTGTTGCAGGTAATCATTCAACACATGTTTTCTTTTGCTCATTCGTAAACGATGAGACCAAAAAAAAAGAAAAAATATAAGGTATTTTTATCGCTTTTTTAGCATGCCTTCATGGTGTAAAGGTCAGCAAACTTAGCGCGTATTCGAGAGCTCCGAGGTTCGAGACGTTTGTAACATCGTGTATGTTTAGCAATCATAAAATGTTCGCGATCTTGAAGACTGTTGTTGAACTGTCACTAAGTCTTTTAAATAATTCGGAACAAAGATGTAAGGAACCGTTTATTAACTCAAATAAGGTTAACAGTCGGAACCAACTAGTGCTTTACAAAAGCTAACACTTTTGGCTTAAATCTAAAGGTAATACATAACTTAAAACTGATGAAATAAAGTATTCCATGCATATAGCTTGCACCATGCACATCAATTGTTATATACAGTAGAAGTCCAGAAATCCACAATGCTTGGGACCAGAGGTTGTGTTGATTTTAGGATTTTGCGAATTTCAGGACAGAAAAGTCAAATCGTAACATTCACACTAAATGTGCAAAATAAATAAGGCATATTACACACATTTTCTTAAATTATTATGTACAATAATATACATTATTGCATTATTTTATTATATGCATTAAATTATATATACATATATTATTTTTTTTTATAGAGACGTGTAAAAATAAGGGATACTAGTAAAGCATAAAATATTTCATTTTTTTTACTTGTTTCAAATATTTTTCTGACGGAGGCTTTAAAACTTACGGTACTCTAGAGTAAGTTTTGTTTTTGTAAATTCTACAGGGTCATAATCTCTTGCTCTGTGACACAGCTTTGTTGTTCTAAATATTTTAGGTATTTTTCACCATGTTCCAAACCCTCATTAAAAGATATTTTCTCACTCCTATCAAATTCATTATCTGTGTCGGTGTCGGAATCGTTTTCTTGCTGTGGCAAGTTCAAAACAGAGCCAATGATTTCACCATCGGTTATCTGATTAGCCAGTGTTGGCTCACCTGAAGACATCGTCCATACTGAAAACCTCTTCTGGGCTAAGATCTTTTTCTGCCACTAACACAGAATCATTATTATTCGGTAATTATGACGTCATTACTGGATAAATATTTTTTCTTCGGTATTTCATTCTCCATTCTGCGGTTTCTGAAACCTATAAATTCAATGTTTATATTTTAAGAGGCAGTGTGGAATTCAGGAGTTGGCGGATTTCAGGTCGGCGGATTTTTGGTATTTGACTGTATAATTGTTTATCAGTTACAAAAATTATTAATTAATGAGTATAACACAATTATTGATCTCGCCTCTGTGCGTGGTGTTAAACACCTTTAATTTAAACTTATATTGTTAATGGCCATTGGCATAATATTTATGTACTGGTTATAACTCTTTAGTAGTTGACTGCCAGCAGCAAAATCAAAATCCAAGATCCAAAGTGAAGTACAGACGACTGGCTTCACAGTTTAACTATCGAGCAAGCTGGCAAGACAATTGGAAGTCGGCGTAAACAAGAATAATGGAAAGAACAACTCAACGCCGCAGAATTCTAGTCAACAGAGAATCAAAGTCAACAACGTGGCCCCTAAAAGCAGGTAGAACATGCTCCAATTTCACCTTCCAAACCTTCCCTTAAATACTTCCTTTCTTTTATCTAATTTGAAAATCGCGCGTGCTGGAAATTTGCATTCTGGCAGTGAAATGAAATGAGAACTGAAAGAAAGGGTACTTTAAAATAACCGGTTAGAAAATTAACGTTTAAGGAATGAAAAGCTCGCAGCCGCGTGCCAAAATCTTATTCTCTGGAAGTGCAATTAGTTTATGACACATTTTGTGTGTGTGGATGTAAGAACGAAAGTTTACTGTTGATTTATTTCTTAAATCAAACACCAAACGACAATTAAATTTCCTTATTTTCGGAGAATGTTCATTGCATGTTTATATATATATATACATAATTTCTTTCGATTTTTTCAGGTTAAATTTCTGATTATAAATTTAGAGTGGAACTACTTTCACTTAAATTAATCTTTTCCTCCAAACTTAAATGCTAACACTCCCTCCCCGTCTGCAAAAATCTTCCAAAATGCTTCTAAATACTCGTATATTATTTATTTTTTGATTCATTGTAATAACAATTTAAAAGAATTTGGCATTTTTTCAGAAAATATGTTTGCCCCTCAGTTTCTGTCTAAAAGAAAGTGCTATCAATCAGCAGGTGGTAGATATTATTTTTCGAAATTTGTATTTATGCCCATTTTAATCGTATGTGTATACACATAGATGCTCATGATTAGCACTATTTCGGCTATATATTATGTTAATTGCAGAGAAAACGTAACGTTAATCCAAAATACTATTACTGTGTATTAGTGATAATGAGAGTATTATACTTGTGCTTGAAATTCAAACATATATTTTAGATTTTATCCTAGATAAATACTTTTATGCTCGTCAAATTCCAATATCGTTTTTACAGGACTTACTGATGTTATTAAGCAATTTTTCTTTTAGTCCCCGAGTCATTCGAATATATCTCTTAGTCAAATTGAAGCTTTTATATAAAAACTCGTACGTGGAATTATCTTCAGTATAACTGAAATTTTCAAGTCAAAACTCATAATGGAACTTAAAAATAATAAATAGACTTATTAACTAATCAGATCCGTACTGAAAATAAGAGCATTATTACCTAATAATGAATAGCTTTCTGAACTTATTACTTTTTAAACTCAACTTCTAGAAGACATTTTATCCCCTTGAAACCGCTAGATGGCAGCACATTATTAATTAGGAACTTTCAGCAGTACTTATTTTGTAATAAATAATAATGTTTTAAAAAATATTTTTATAGCAATAGGTAATAAAAATAGCAGCAAATGATTTAAATATAAAAAGAGCTTCAGTTCTCTTTTCCTTGTGATAAAATCGCTGCTCTGTTTTATGCAGGGCTTAATTTCTAAAATTAAAATTTCTGGAACCCTATGGAAAGCCATCAAAAATTTCAAACAAGAATAAATTAATTAATAAAATAATAAATAATACTAGTTAAATAATAAATAAAAAATAAATATAAAATTGAGAAAAACTAAACAATAAATAAAAAACCTGATCCCATCTTACTTGAAGCTGTGGCTGGAACTCCGAAGCCGGTACTTTTTGTTACCTCCCTTGGGCTTCTGTTACCTCCCTTGGACATGCCCAGTCTGGTGCTATTTAAGTAATTCATATATGAATAAACTTGTTCAGACAGAAAATGTGATTCTCAAACAAGCTTACGTCTGTAAATTAAGCTTTGCTCGAGTTATCTGAAGTTTTGATCTCTTATTAAGTTATGATAAACCAATCCAGACTGTTTGTCTAGAAATCTATGCCTTCTGCGAGGACTTTCTAAGAGAAACTGATTCTATTTGCCTTCGATATATAAAACTGCGAAAATATCCTTATAGCCAGCCAGTTTTACTACCATATATAGAGAACATGATGCGACTGCAGTATTCAATTACTATATTATTTAGAATTTAAGCCACATTTTTTATTTAAATTCTTAAGACGTAAAATTAAGGTTCAGCTTAAATTCAAATCAAATGCTGTAACGCTGTGTATCTGAAGAAGATTCTCAGTAAATTAAACTGCTTGTTCTATTCATATCAGAACCTGTTTAAGTAAATAAAAAATCTGATGTGTACACCACATTACTTCTTTGTATGGCATATTAAATTATACGCATTTTTAATTGTACGGAATATCAAATTATACGCATATGGAATTGAATTAAATCTACATCGTCGATAGCGCATAAACCACAATAAAATAAATGTACTCTTTAAAATTCATTATATTTATTTACCATAGCGACAGTCAGGCGCTAGGATCACTTACAGCATTACATCTCATTCATTTTATAACTGAGAATGAACAAAAATTATAGCATCTGAAGAATTATCTAATCGTTGCCACGTGTTCTATTCAAATACTATAATAAATCTAAAATGATATATAAAAGAAATTAAACAAATAAAAAAAGAAACAGTTTTTCACAGACAATTCAGCGCCGCTTACCTAATCTGCATGTACTACTCCTAAACATTCTTCCCCGCTCGAGACAGACTGGCGACAATATTTGCTGCAAATACGAAACACTTCTTCGAATTTCGTTAGAGATATATTTCTCATTCAATTAATTCAGTTCTCACTTCATGGCAAGGAAAAATACGTAAAAATTCAAAATATCTTTATTAAAATTGAAAGATATAGAAAAACATAAAACATCAAATACAGTTAAAACAATTAAAAAACACAGTTTTTTCAATTAAAATTAGAGTTTCTGCGCAAAAACAAGCAATTCGGTCAGCAAGCAAGAAGGCAGATTTTTCGGTGCACAAAACTAAAAGTTTCACTTTTGATCCCACTCGGTAAAAAGACACTGAAGGTGCAGAAAGACTTTTTGTATTATGTTGTTTCAAATGTAAACAAATGTGGCTGCTGTAGTAAGACGAATTAAGCTTAGCCGCACTTAAAGTTGCACTTTAAAGCAAAAAATGAGCAATTGCCAATATATAAGAATAAAAAAAAAAACCTGAGGTCACGGAGCCGAGTAACAGAGTGGGTATATATATACTTTTGGTGCGGCTGATTGCAACCAAAAAAAGGAGGTGCACTACTACATGTTATAGCAGTCCTATGTACAAAATTTCAACGTTCTGAGGCTACTCGTTTTTGAGTTATGCGGGGTACATACATACGTACATACGTACGTACAGACGCCACGAAAAAAAACTCTTCTAAATCCATTTTAAATCACTTTTATAATTCGTTTAGGGAAAACGAATCCTTTATTCTGTCCTTACGTACAGATGTTAAGAAAAAACATCGATAAGTTAGATTCGATAGCAGTCAAAATGGATACTTTCGTTGAAATATGATACCCGGAATTTTTCGTGATTACAATAATTACTTTATTTGTAAGTAAAAATCTCTTATTTTTTAATATTTTTTTAATTTTTCAGGTTTTTCAATTTAAAAGTACTGTTGCGCTTAAATTTGAAAACGGCTTTAATGCGGAAACTAGGAAGGACGTTTAAGTTGCCGTTTAATCGATAAAAAGATATGTGTCGTTGTCATTTCGTTCCCTTCAAACAGACGATATCGTTTCAACTACTGACTTCATGATAAAATCGAAAGTCATGTGCGAAAACCGTATCGAGATTATTGACATTAAGATTGTAAATTATTCTATAACATGTCGTATCCTACAGTTCCTGTACAAAAGAAACAATCTTTTATTGCAGTATGTGAAAAGTTATAACACTGTTTTATGAAAAAGTAGGCGAGTGTTTTTTAATTTAATGAACTCTGAAGAAATGTTGTTCTGACAACCATTTATTTATCAGCCACTTTATTATTTACAGGATGATAATTATTTTGATAACACCTTCTTGCATCATGAAAGTATAGATATATACTCTTATCTTGGTAAAAAAGAAGGGTAAAATTATCGTCTAATTCAGTGAAGTGTCAATACGTTAATATTTTTTTAAAAGGGAGGAAGAATAATCTGTTGATAATAAAAATTCTCGAACTAGCCCATGGAGATCTGAATTCGAATAATATATGAACTTCTCAATCTATTATTATTCTCAATGTCTATGTGACATTTTTCTGCGTTTCAACTTAATATTGGTAATGTTAATGTATCTGTATCCTAACTAATATAACTAATTGGTATATAGATGAGCTAAATTTACTTCATTATTATATAGTATTTATTATTTACAGGATTACAGGACAAAATCAGTTTAACTTTTATTTAATATTATAGTTAATTATTACTTAATACCCTTAATGATTATTGTTTCGAATACCAGAGGACTAGCATAAAAGCATAAAGAAGATATAAACAAAATGTAAAGGAGATATAAACACAAAAAACCGTAAAGGAGATAATGCCTCAGAACAAATCTCAGTCAAAAGTTTTGTAAAAGCGGACAGCCATTTTGAAAAATCAATTCTAAAAATTTCGATGTTGCAGTTGTGAAATTATTTTGCGATACTGCTATTGAATTTTGTGGTTTAAGTACAAAGAACATAATGTTTAATAAATAAAGGTAACACACAAAATGTTAAAAAAACGTTTCTTTGGGCGTAACGTAAAATCTGAAAGGGTTATTTTTTTCTTCTTCTAACCAAAATCTAGTTTTGGTTAATTTGAACAATTATCTAAAGGGATCAAGACTCTAAGCTCTCTGTACCATAGTTATCGACTCAGCGAAATTGATTTTAATATATATATTACTTTCTGTCATTCTCTAAGTATTAATCCTGTAGCCGAAATGATTCTGCGAAAGAAAACTGAGAAAAACTGTTCTAAATTAGAACTTATTTAAAATAGCATACTTGTGGATACTTAACAAATGTCCTAGTTATAGTTTCGGTAGCTTTCTTTTAAAACTAGGCTTACTTTTTTTGGGGGGGTCGGCAATGAAATTTATTTCATTATCTACTGAGACATTAAATCTAAAATCTTTAATACACGATTGCTGTTTCCTAGTGTTTAACCTCATTAACAGCTTATCTCTAAATTATACAGAGAGGGAGAATCGATCTTTTTTTTTTGTTTGTTTGTTTATATATTATGCTACACATCTTACATAAAATTATTAAAACAAACAATAGATTTCCTTAACCCTGACTTAACTGTATTTTATCATTAGTTATTCTATCTGTGAAGGCGAGAGGAAAGGAAATCTTATACCAAGGAAATTCCTTCTGAGAGAAAATTTGACTGCAAAATTAGATTTCGCCGCAATGAAAACCTGGTTTTACTTCTTCAATAACACATTTTTGGTCTTGGGCACTATTTCTGTTTGTAAGTATTTTGATGGGATACAGATCCAGTTCTCATTGAATTTAATATTACAGTCAGCATTCGGTCAAAGATTTTCCGATAATGGGACCATGACTTTAGCAAAAATTAAGTTTGCTTTTTTTCTTCCAGGTTACTGGAAAAATTATTATCACAGATCACACAAGCCTGCGATGTGTACGTTTTTCAACTTCTAATAATGGATTCTTATGTACTTTTTCGCTCTGAATTCGAAAATGGCCTTCACTCTTTACCATCACATCAAGTTATTTCGCAAACCTCAAATTTCAGAATTGTTAAAAGTCGAAAAATTGCGAAAATGTGAGATTTTTTAAATAACTGAACGTATTGACGACTTTCTGTTTAATATTGTTTGCACGCGTACGCTTTCGTAATGGAGTGAAGGCACAAGTCGATAAAAAGTTAATAAAATTTATTCTTTTTACGAGAAATAAAACAAAATACTGAACTACTTCCTCAGAGATATTCGTACAATATCACAAACGTTAAACAGAACTCAATTCAAAAGAGAGAAAATTAATCCAATCTCACAGCGAATTCGCTACAATCAATAACAGCATTAAGCAAACAATACCACTTCGCTTAAAACAACTGCAACTGAGCTGAGATGTTTTAATTCGGCTTTTATAAGCTTTTTAACCTGCACGAGGTCATTCTCTTATTTCTTCGATTTTTCTGGATAGCAAAAGAAATTGCGAGATATTTATTTATTAAATATTAAATGCACGCGCTCTTGTATTTTTACTTTTCGGGTAGCTCTCTCTTACAATTCGTCACGCGCTGCGTTGCACGGGAAAATAAAACAATTTTAATTACTATTCCAAATAAATAGCTAAATAAATATACAAAATCAGTGACACTGCCCCCTTCCCAAGGACTGACGTCCCGGGCAATACAATCCCTGGACAGGAAGTCAAACTTACAACTAAAGCATCAATGCAATAATAAACATTACATAATAATAACAACATAAACGATAATTGCAATAAGTGACTTTCAGTAAATCAAGTATTATCAAATAATAAATACAAATCAAATACTAAATACAAATCAAATACTATCAAATGCTAAATACAAATCAAATATTATCAAATACTAAATAGAAATCAAATACTATCAAATACTAAATGCAAAAAGGACCAAGGTCTTATATTATTTACATTACTATTTACAATTATGTACCCTACGTACTATGGCCATAGTAAGGAACTGCTAACCTGTCCTAATAAACGATTTTAGGCTTAGAGTTCGATGACTTACGGATCCGAACCATGACGTCGTTCAGCCTGTTTAGGACTGTGTACCGACCATCCCAGTGTTACTGTAGTTTCGGACACTGTCCTCTTCGTCGAGTCAGATTCCATAACCACACCTTGTCTCCTTCGTTGAAACGATGTCCAATAGCTCTGGTGTCGTATCGGGTCTTCATCTTCTCCGTCGTCGTGATCTTCAACACCGCAGTTCCAACACCTTGGAATTATTTTTCTTTCGCTGACATTCTCTCTCAAGGCATAGAGTTCTCTGGTTAAATCGTCTATCTTAATCTTCGTGCCCAGGTGCATTCTGCAGTTCTTTTGTATGTGCCATTCAGTACCGCATTTCCAACACTTCAGAGGCAGTTTTTTCTCACTCCTACTGCGTATCAAAGCATTGACTTGTCTGGATAAATCACCTAAACGAGACATCAACTGATCCACTGGCTCGTGGACTCGCACAGCTCTGACTGGGTAGCGATCTCTACGAGTTGCTTGCTAGGCTGCCTCGAATTTCATCGCGTACACTAGAGCGCTTTTTATGTCCTTGACATCCGCCATTCGCAGAGCTTCATGTATTTCAAGATCCCGCATGCCGTCGATAAAGTATTGCGGGGACAGGATTTCCCTTGTTTCTGTCAGGCACTCCGAAAAGGGGAGGTGAGACAGCCTTTCAACATCCGTAGTGAGGTCCTGAAGTGCTTCGGCGGGCTTTTGCTGACGGGATTTTAACTGAAGCCTACTCTAGTCTTTCAAACACTTCTCTCCAAAGCGCAGCTCCAGTGCGCCAGACAGAGCTTCGAAATCTAGCCTTTGGTTTTCAGGAAGAGTCTGAAGGATATCCACTGCGTCTGCTCTCAAAGAAGCAGCAAGATGACAGGCCTTAGCTTGGGAATCCCATCCATTCGCTCCCGCCACTATTGAAAAGCCTTATTTACTTGCCAACAGGTCTTCCCATCATAAGTGGATAACTTCAGGAAAGAACGAGAAGGTACGGATAAAAATTTAAATCCATCAGAATTGCTTTCTGCTGTCACTATGCATTTCTTTAAGGCGTCAATTTCTTTGGGGACGGCAGCAGAAACCCTGTCTTCAATTTGTTCCTCGATTTGACGTTGGACGACAAAAACTCTTCCTTCGATTCGTTGTTCCACAACTAAAACTCTATCTTCTATTTGTTCTTTGACAGAAGAAACTCTGTAATCGATTTGTTGTTCCACAGCCGAAACTCTCTCTTCTATTTGTTCTCTGACAGAAGAAACTTTTCTTCAGTTTTTCCAACTTTATTTTCAAACGCGTCTATTTTGCATTCCATAGCCTCAAACTTATTTTCGGTTATGCAAGTAATTTCTCTCTTCATCACTTCTTGCCCTGCTTCAATCTTTTCTTGCCCACCTTTCATCTCCTCTTTAACGGATTCTTCAGCAGCTCTCATCTCTTTTACGGAATCTTTCATTTCGTCTTGAAATCATGCTTGGCCAGCTTCCATCTTTTCTTAGAACGCAACAAAAGCAGTAATGAGCTGTCTCAATTGTTCTTCTATCGCTCTAGTGATTGGCATTTAAACTCTAGTCTTCTGTCACCAAAAAGGTGTTGCGTATTTACGGGTTCGTAATGGACTGAATGCGCAAGTTAAAAAGTTAATAAAATGTATCCTTTTTACAAGAAATAAAACAAATACTAAAATATTTCCTCAGAGATATTTGTACAATATCACAATATCTCAAACGTTAAACAGAACTCAATTCAAAACAGAGAAAGTTAATCCAATCTCTCAGCGAATTCGCTTCAATCATTTAACAGCATTAAGTAAACAATACTAGCTCTCTTAAAACAACTGCAACTGATCAGAGATGTTTTAATTCGGCTTTTATAAGCTTTTCAATTAGCACGAGATCATTCTCTTATTTCCTTTATTTTTCTGGATAGCAAAAGAAATTATAAGTTATTTATTTATTAAATATTAAATGTACGCGCTTTTGTATTTTTACTTTTCCGGCTCAGCTTTCTCTTATAATTTGTCACGCGCTGTGTTGCACGGGAAAATAAAACAATTTTAATTGCAATTCTAAACAAATAGCTAAATAAATACAAAATCCGTAACAATATTAAAACAACGTCTGCTTCCTTGTCAGTTGCAGAAGAGAAATTTTGAATTCTTCTTCATTAATTTCACCTCGGCCAACTAAGGTGCAATGAAATTTTTTTTCTGCATTGTCATGAATTTCTTGCAATTCTTTTAAAATATCGTCACTTAATTGAATTGCTTCAGTGAGATTTGTCGCTTTCGATTGTAAAATCGTACTTAATGGCAACACATATAAAAATATTTTTCATTTGAACATAATGCAGCCACAAAATTGGAACATTTCAATAAATTCAAGAATATATAAATCTCAGAAGGTTTTAGTATTTTCATTTTTAGTATAAAAGATTCGTGTCACCCCGCCCAACAAGAAAGGCAAAGTTCAGAAATTCTTTTCTTGAAGATGAGATAGTTTCTGGTAAAATAGCATTCCTCATAAAAGAAGAACATTTTTCTATCACTTCCATATAATTATGGTTATCTTTAATATGACCTGCATCAGAAATTGCCAAATTAAGGGAATGAGAAGAGCAATGTTTATAAAGGGCTGAAGGAAATTTTTCACTCACTTTAGATTGTACGCCTCTGAATATCTCGGATACAGCTGGTGTTGCGATTGCCGATTTGGCCGTTAGGCAGCGCTGAAGTAAATGTTTCAATTTGCATATTTCGTGGCAACCCTGTTGCACTCTGTAGAACTGTTACAAGAACCGACTGAATCGGTAATAATGATTCTGAACTCTCGTTCTGAGAGTAATTCTAAAATAGTTGATCTTGTGTGCTGATTTATTCACGTACTGAAGTGCTTTTATTGAACCGTGTTTTGAATCCGGAAAGAATTTTGACTAACCTGCTTGGAAGTGCAAATGGTGCTTCAGCTGGTGCATCATCATAGCTTGATCTTTCATGTATTTCAGATCTAAGTATTCTGATGTCAAATTATTTATAATGACATTACCGTGAAGACCAAACAGGTTACGAATTTTTGAAAAATTTCGATTAAAATAGTTTTCCTTTCAAATTCTTCTTACGTATCTCACATAAACAAATGCTTACTCTTGTGAAGAAATGTCTGCAGTTTCATCAGCTATGACTGAAAATCATTTGCTTGTATTCGCTTTTTTAAAGACATTTTCCAAAAATAATTTTATTGTCAGTATTCCATTTTGTATTTTTTGGAGAAATATACGTGGCATTATTGCTGCAGAATTCTAAATGATTTTGTAGTAAGTCATCTTCTGTATCTCTTTGAAGTATGAGGAGTTGGTGAAAGTATCTTTCATTCTCATTAGATTTCTGTATTTTCATTTTTATAATAAGAATAAGTTTTTTTCGATTTTCTTTAGCTTCATGAATCATCATGATCTCTCAATGAAAATGCAATTTTTCTCACAGAAGGTCGCTGCTTTTCATAATAAGAATAAGTTTCTTTCGAGTTTCTTTAGCTTAATGAGCTTTTAGTTTTAGCTTTCCGATTTTCTTTAGCTTAATGGTGATGTCAATTATATCAACTATGCAGTTTGAGACCAAGAACGGCATTTCACAGTATCAGCAGATAATAAGTAATGCTTACGATATTTTCTATCATGGTGGTAAAGGAATTTTTTGTTAAATTTTCTCCTACTGGTAAAAGGCTTGTTCACTAGCTATCTTAAGTTTGATTGTTTGGCTGGCCTGCGTATCCCTCAGTGAATATTATGCAATACGTACAATGCACTCAATCTTTAATTTCAGAATAAGACAAGTAGAATTAGCCAAAATTTGATTTTAGGATAAGCCATCATTCAAATTACGTATAATGCATAGTTAAATTTATTTACACTTTCATTGACAAATAAAGAACTTGGAAACACGTACTTCACTGTTGAAGCCCAAGTGGTTTCAAGGTTTTAGCTGAAGAGTTCATAGAAATACCTGAATTAGAACCAAAAGTACTTGTAGAAAAAGAACTTCACGGACGAGTCTCACTTTCAGCTTGCTGCTTAGCATTCTCGAGTTGTCGTTCATCATCGCTTAGTACGTGATATCCCTTTCCTTGCATTTGATTTTTGAATTCAGCTTCATGACATTTTCTAAAATAATTTAACAAGAAATGATATTTCTTCTGATTGATTTTGAAAGTGACCGATCAAGCCAGATTTCTTCACCATATCACTCTGCTTGGATTTCTCGATCATAAAATTAATAATGAATAATACTACTGAATTGTTTTATTCTTCATTAATGCTACAAGTTAAGAACTGCTCGAGTATACCGTGTAAGTCCAAAGTAAAGGTGAAATGAATACTCCCGTTTCAGTAGACTTAGAAATGTTGTAAAATACGAGTAAATGGCACAAAACAAGGTAAATACCCTTTAATTAAGGATATTATAGCGATATTTTCTCATTAATATCACGTAAGTACGGAAAATGACAGTTCTGACTCGGGAGCTTTGGGAGGATAACTAAGAGGGAATTTCCAAGAAGGAATGGTTCACAGTGTTGGACAGAGGCTTATCTGACAGCGGAGATAAGAAGCCTTATCTACTAACGGATATGGGAACAAGTGTCGATACATCAGAAAGGAGAGAACTTGTTTTGTTGGAATATCCTTGGTACTTGGTACTTCTGCTGTCTTTATGAGATAAACAGGAATTCATAAAATTATGTTCTTACAGCAAAGATTTTAACTCTGCTTTAAAGATGCATCTGAAATAACGATTTCTTTCGTATAGATTCCGAAATTAAAACTTTGCTTAAAATGTTAATATTTAAGATAACAGCTCTTTCTGGGTATAATAATTTTTAAGGATCCAAAATATTTTTTATTTGGGGGGGAGGGGTATGTGTAATGAATGAATTAAAGTTGTAATTTTATTCTTGTCATTGATTTCTACTTCCAACTTTAAAAATCTAGTTTTTTTCTTTAAAATCTTTGTCTTTTGCTTTGAATGGTTTATTTGGGGAACATATATTTTTTCTCATCTATCATTATTCAAAATCCGAATGTTTGTCCTTATTTTTCCTCATCCCCTTCTAAATTTTCTAATCTTTTTTTTTAATATACTTACACTACTCCAGATTATTAATGTTATTCTTTTGTCTTCTAATTTATGTTTTGGGGGATTTATGTTCCATAATATTTGTATTAATTCCTTCCCCTTAAAATCTAATTTTATTTCTGTCCGTATTTCGCATCAAAATTAATATTACTGTTCTTGAATAAAAGACCAATAGCTAATTATTTTCCCGAGAGGTTATTTTTGAGTTATGGATTTCAATTTGTCTAACTTCATCTTGCTCTAAACATAAATACAGATAGAAAGCGGTATATATACTCAACAACTGAATGGGTCATTTCAGAAATGACTTGTTACTTTCTAAAAGGATGCTTGCCTATTTATATTTGCACTATAACATCCTGATTTCTCATACAGGTTTTCTGTTTAGCAACTTTAAAAAATGCTGTGTTAAGGAACTAGGGGAATATAAAAGAAGAAAGAATTCTTGATCGCCCATACCTGTAATGCATTTACTAAATCATGCATTGCAACTGATTTAGCAAATTATTTTCACATTTACGTGAAGGTTACACAGTCAGCAGTAATCAAAAAAAAAAATCTGAAAATTCCTACGGATGATATTCCTGCACATCTGAAAGCAACTACAAATGGTGAATATCTAAAAACTTTTGTGAAATACTGTGAAATGACCATTACTTGTAAATTAGTAGATTTTTATGAAACCCAAATCTTTCGAAATGTATTTTTCGAGATTTTGTTTTTATGCAGGAAAATAAACATTAAAGAATTTAATATGCATACTATGCACATTTACAAAGTTATTTTTCGAAGTTTTCCTAAGATATGTAGAATACATAGCACAGCTTTCCAAAATTCAAAGATACTGAAATTCAAAAGATTTAAACTTCGTAGTAAATCTAAAACTTTGCTGCAAAATATTTCTAACTTAGGTTAAAGCTAAGAAAATACTCAGTTATTACAGTTTTATTATATCCATGATTTTTATTTTAATACATCTAGGCTTTAGGTCAATTTCATTCCTTTGTGCCTTGCTCCTCACGTACTCGCTCAGATTAGTTGTTTATGGAAATTGTTGGACAAGCGAGGTGAATTAAAATAAGGATGTAATCTCTACCGGCATTTTGAAGAGAACTCTAGCCGATGTACTGCGACTAAATTTCGGATAAATCTATACATATGTAGGTTTTAGGAAATAATCATATATTCTCAAAATTGGTAGAAAAATCTTGTCGTATATAAAATATACTGCTTAAAAAATGTGACACAAAGAAGCACATTCATAAACAAAAATCGGTAAATATTTCAGTGTTTGGCAAGAAAGAAAGTTTCATTGATAACAAATGTTTTGAAAGGTGACATAGAAATATGGGAAACTCGCACAGTTAGACCAAGCCTAAAACTTTCAAATGATTACCTTTGAATAAAATGCACAGCGGTTCGGAAAATTTGATAAAAACTTCAGACGATTTGCTAAGATTTCACTGAAAAAAAAAGATAAAATTCGGTTTTCTGTCCAGTAGCTTAAAATTATATAGGTAGAAGGGGGAAAATTAAAAGTTGAAACTTTTTCCTAATATTCACTTGATATGCAGTTATATTTTGCCTCTTTCCCAAAGCAGGTCTCTCATATATCAATGCAAAGGGAATGTTCCAATATTGCAGTAGGTTGCTTCAAATCCCTAGAGAAATAAATTCCATCGTTTTTTAAATAAATGGCTGTAATTCCTCTAAGCAGTTTAAATTAATATATGCATGAATAATCCAAGATCTTGTTTCTTATAAAATATGGTAAATTCAAACGGAATATGTCAAAATGTCTGTGATACTGCAAAACGGTAAATAAGTGGGTATAGTGAATTAAAAAAATAAATAAAGTATCAGTATTCATTAGTAAACATGCAAAGTCAGGTGGGCAGCTCATTAAATTTTTCATACAATTTTAAGAAGATGCATTCCCTATTGTTTAGAAATTCCCTTTTTTCAGGCGATATCTTTCTTAAAACTGAATCTAGAGCTTCAAATAATCACACATTTTCTGATTTTTCACTTAAATACAGATGCTGTTCGCACATTTTTTAGACGATGTATATTGTATTCACAAAACTAAATTAATAAAATTCTTGTGTTTTAAATGTTCTATTTGACATCCCTTATTCTGAACTATCTTTCGACACCGCAATTTCCAGGATAATAATGCCTTTTGAAATGTCAGAAGAGGTATTCTATCCCATTCCTTCCGAACAGCTTTCCAGAGTCCTGTTAGGGTTTGGGGACAACGTTTGGATAATGCAGTTTGTAAAACTCCGAAAGCACAAAAATCCATTGGTGACACATCGGGAGATTTAGTAGGGATATCAGTGAAGGGTATGGCTTTGATACCAGTTTTTTGTTCCATTTCTTTTAGGAAATTTACAGTGGATTTGGATGTGTAACTGCTAGCTTTGTCCTGATGGAGTCTCACAGATGGATGGCATTGTGGGTAATGCGATGGTATTTCATTCAGAAAAATTGGCGATAAAATATGTTCCTGATAATATTTGGAGTTAATCTTGACATTTTTTTGCACTCTCTTTATTTTTAACTTGCCATTATAAGGAAAACCAGCAACAATCATGAATCCCTTACAAAACCTTTCTTTCGATTCTTTGAACCATGTACTTAAATTTTTTCTTCCCTTTTATGATAATAAATGACTCTTTTTTTGTTGCAATCATTTAAATACACCCATGCTTCATCTATTGTGACAATTGTTTTCTATTTTTCTTTGAATAAGTGTTTCTCATGTAGAATTCTGCAGCGTGTCCTGCGTCGAGCGATATGCTTTGGAAGAAGACGATGCACATTGCGTTTTCTCGCTTTCTTAAGATTTAAATCAACGTTTATCAATTTTGTTTACAGAGGACGCCGAGCATTTAAATGATTTTGCAACTGTCCTTTGACTAGGGGGATTTTCTTTTAACATTAAACAACGTACCTTTGCAATAGTCGAAGATGTCCGTTTTTTCCTTGGATACTTGTTTGGAATTTTTGTCTCACTCGAGGTTCCAATTTGACGTGTTTTTCCTTTCTTGTTGATGATATTACCTATCGACGCTTCAGATATCACAAAACCGTGACTCTCACATCGTTTTTGGATAACGGAGTATGCATATTTCTCTTCGGAAAGAGCGTCAATGTAGCCTTCGAACCACTGCTTTGTTAAATTCGCCATTTTGAATAAAAACAAAACTTTCAAGCCACAGACGATAATTTTGACTTTTAAAAACATAGTACAATTTCAATTACTTCTTTTGCAGCAAACGATTTTTTATTACCGCTTAGCAAAATCGTCTAAAAAATGTGCGAACAGTCTCTGTAGAAATGACAAAGAGTCATAACAAGTACTAGAAAAATAAAATTTTAAAAGTCAATTCCTACTTAGGTCAACAAAGAAAATTTTTTAAAATACAAAAAAAAAATTTTAAAATACAAAAACAATTTTTGTTAATTAAAAATTTTAAACATTTTTAATATGTGAAAAAAATGTACTAACATCAAGTGTCATCCACTACAAGTTTAAAAAAATGTATTTGAATTTGAGGATGAGCAAAAAGTATTTTATTAACGACTAAAAATTAATTAATTAATAAGTAATTAAATAAAAAATCCTTAAGTCAAATCCTACTTAGGTCAACAAAGAAAATTTTTAAAAATACAAACCAGAATTTTTAAATAAACATTAATTAAAAACAATTGTATTAACATCAAGCGTCGTCCACTACAAGTTTAAAAAAATGTTTTTGAACTTGAGTGGATAAATAAAAAGTATTTTATTAATGATTGAAAATTTGTACAAGATATAGGGAGAGTGTGAGCCAATAGTAGAAATTTAAAAAGTGTCTACTTGAGTGGTAGAATATCAAAATGTGTTTCGCTATACTAAAATGAGATATTTTAAAGAATAAATTCTTAATTCGCTTCGCCATTTTCGTATTGGGATGAAATGTTGCAATATTAATTTACTGTACTTAGAACATGTCGGAAAAGAAATTTATTTCCTGCCCCCTGCGCATTTTGATCTTTGCAAAATTTGTATTTTATTCGAAACAAACAATTTTTCATTCCATCGGTATTTCACAAAAGTGTGTTTTAATCTTTTTTTATTTTTTCCTAAAACATTCTTTTTTTTTTCGGGGGGGGGACTTTATATTAGAAGCTAATTTTTTTTTTCCAAATAGTAATTTATGTTTCCAACTTTTAAGGTGTAAATTTATTTTCGTATTTTATTTTTTCTCACAATATTTTATTTAATGTCTTCAAATTTCGCTTTCTGCACACGTAATTTCTCTTTTCACATTATGCTTAAATTTTTCCATATTTTTGTCGAACAGTTTCAACTCTTTTCCCTCATGTAAATTTATTTTCATATCTCCTTCACATTTTTAATTTATAATTTTTAACTGGCGTTTCTAGTTTTCCTTAATATAAGTTAATTTTTAATATTTTATTTCTAATTTCATGTCCCGTTTCATTATTTGTTTTCGTCGAATAACATTTTACTGAGATTAGGTCTAAAATTACTTTTTATTATTCGCAAGATATTTAATTCAAACTTAATTCTCTTTGTAATGATTTCTTCCAACATGTGTTCATTTTTACACCTCAAAAAACGTCCAGAAGAAAACTAGCTTTCACATCAATTTTTCTATGTCTTGGAAAACTGTTTTACAGATAGATTCATTCTTTGAATTTAATCATAGTCACTCGTGGTAATTTCTATCATTTCATATACTTTTTATCTACATTAGTTTAACAATTTAACTACAGGTGCAAATTTTGTGCGTATAATGTACACTAGAATGTAAGTTCTGGGACATAGAAAGTTTTATGGTTTATATTTTCAGAATATGCAGAATAGACATTTTTATTTCATTTATCTGAGACTGACGCAGAAAGAATAGAAATGCACATATCTCGGGTTCCTGTATTTTAGGAGGACACTTTCTTTAAGGTCTCATGATTTTTAAACGCCTTACAAGTATTCTTATTTGATATCTGAAACTAAATTTCTGTTTTTGTGCACATTCTCGGAAATCTGTGCTTATTGTACAAGCGAACTATTAAGCATATTTTGTGATAAAATTATTTTGATTTTCGCTTTCATTTTGCAATTAATATTTTTTCTTACTTTGTATTTCCTCGGAATATTTTCGTTTATCCTTTGTTTCCATTATAGCTCATGACTAATTTCTGAAACCCAAAAGAACTTCTCCCTGACATAATTTCTTGTTTACCTATCTCTCACGAATAAGGGAACTATCCAAATAGAACTTATTTGAAATTAACCTTACAGGCCCCTGTTTCCGATCTTAGATTAAATTTGAAATGTGTATCTTTATACATCTATTTTTTATTGTTGTACATTTTAATGTAAATTTTGTATCTGCCAGATATCAATCTGAGATAAATTCTGTAATGTTGCTAGGCTATAAATCATAAGATCAAATGTTTTACTTTTGATGGACAATCAAATTAATCATTTATGATCACGTAGAGGTAATCATTAAATGTAATTTAAATGTTTTCCTTTACCGTATTCTTAATAGTACCATAGTCCAGTGGGAAATATAAGGGAAAAGAGAGGAAAAAATACTCTCATATTCAATTATAGTACAGCAGAGATTAACACAACATACGGTGCAAGTTCAAAATAGTTTCCTGAATTATAAACTTATTTTGTCGTTCAGTGCAGCTTACAGTAACTTTTTAACAGGAAATATAGTTAAAAATACGCCTAATTTCTCTTTAAAGTAAAACTTCATTGCTAACCTTTCTAAGTAAGAGTAAGTTTAGGCAATATTTAGCTGTATTATTTCGAATTTAAAGAGGGAATATTCAAACGTTAGGT
Organism: Stegodyphus mimosarum; assembly: GCA_000611955.2. Classification (NCBI taxonomy): domain Eukaryota; kingdom Metazoa; phylum Arthropoda; class Arachnida; order Araneae; family Eresidae; genus Stegodyphus; species Stegodyphus mimosarum. The sequence continues at coordinate 262,664 of KK122453.1, read as the reverse complement.
TTATTTTGTATGCAGCAGTGAAGAATGGTTAACGCTTGTTTCTCTTTAAATTAATATATTGATTCAAACACTGTATAGTTTAGTGGAAATATATAATTAGGATTGTTTCTGAAAAGCTTTATGTGGTATGTTTTATTCCAACCGTTAGGTGCAAAAAAGCAACTATCAGATGCGTAACTTGTGAACGGGGAATAATTCTGCAGAAACTGTTTCAGAGAAAGGGTCACAGAAAGTAGTATCCAAAAGAAAACATAAACATCTGATACATGGGAAACGATATCTTAAAGAATTATATTCAAATACGAAATATGAATGCACATTCTGGAATATTTTTCATTTGTAATAGCATAAAGTAAGAAGTGTCGATCTTATTTGTATGAATTTTAACCTAAAAGCGAAGTTATGTATATTTTTGTGATTGTATATCTTAAAATTGGGCACATTCGGCATTTTAGAAAACTTAAAATTGTCAACATCGTAGAGAAAAAAAAAGCTTTAGAATAATAGCATAGTGATAATAAAATTTGTTATTTAATGCAGTTTTATGATTTAATTTTCCAACTACTTAGATGTGTATCACAACGAAAATTCCCCATAATAAATTCCTGCCTTAAGGGAAATGCATTAGTTTATGTACCTTGAATTAGAAGTAAGAGAAGATCGAAGATCTTAAAGAATTTTAGAAAAATCAACGTTCTACCTTCAAATGAGTTCGGAAAAATAATTAAATATTATTATTTTATCCAAGAACAATAATATATGTTTTGATGCGAAATACGTACAGAAATAAGATTAAATTCCAAGAGAAAGTAATTAATTCAAATATTATAGAATTTAAACCTAAAACATAATATAAATTAGAAGCCAAAGGAGTAACATTAGTCGTATGGAATAGTATAAGTATTAAAAAAAAAGGATTATCGAATTTAGAAAGGGATGGAAAAAAAAAGGAAAAATATACGGTTTCTGAATTATGATAGATGAGAAAATTCATGTTCCCCAAATAAATCATTCAATGTAAAAGACAAAGATTTTAAAGCAAAAAAAAAATATGTTGTTAAAATTCGGAAGTAAGAAATCAATTATAAGAATAAAATTACTACTTTCATTCGTTAATCACACATAATACCCAAAATGGTTGTTTTAGATCCTTAAAAATTATTATACTCAGAAAGAGTTTGTAAGGTTTTAGTTAAACTAACCAAGTTTTATTCTAATTTAAATCTTTCTATCTCTTCTCTGTTTCAACTTCCCGTCAAAAGAAGCACGCGTTTTCAGCTTATGCTAATTTGAAATACAGCCAAGTACTATTTAAACCAGAGGTAGAAACCTCTGAGTGTGAGAGAGCTTTAGTCTCAGATCACGGTCAGTCTGCTCGACGTTCGCCTGACCAGCTAGCAGCTGAAATTATAAGCCATAGTGCTTACTACGTGATTGCATATTGAAATATATTGAAGTGCGCTAGTATTAGTATTTCTTGCTACGCACCAGTTAGTTAGAGGCCAAACTCCGCGATTTGCTCTGCGAGCAAAGTTTAATTAGAATTCTATTTTAGCTTTAGTATTAAATTTATTTGATTGTTAAGTTAGGCCCAAGTGTGGCCTTTTACTTTCTGTGCCTCTCCCGAGTTGGGAAGTGTGTAAATAATAGTGATTTAATAAAAGAGGATTTTAAATCCCTTTCAAGTGCAGTTATTCTCCAGCACAGTATCTACATCAGAACAAAGCCAACATTTTTTCAGCTCCCTGTTCCAGTTCAGGACTTGAGACTAAGGACCCTAGTAAAGACTTCACCATGTTCCCTAAAGTTATGCACAGAACACTCAGTCCTGACAAGTTGTTGTAAATATTATTATTTTTTAAACGAAGTTTTAATTTCTGAATCTATCTATACGAAAGAAATTATTGTTTCAGACGCATCTTTAATAGAGAGTTAAAATGTTTTGCTGGAAGAAAATAGTTTTATAAATTCTTGTTTACCTCATAAAGACTGCAGAAGTACCAAAAGGAGCTCCCTCTTAGCCCTCCCTGAGCTTCCGAGCCAAAACTGTCATTTCCTCTACTCACGTAAGGAGAGAGACGTGGAGGTTCTTCTAAAGCAACGGGGGCTGGTGTCCAAAGGAACTCAAGTGTTGGTTTCCTAACTTTTTAGGGGATATTTTTGCAAATGAGATATCATGTGGGTCTTGGGCCTTAACTCGGTGATAAACAGCTCTCCATTTTCCTCCAAGATACTTTAAATTTGCATCATTTGATTGATACACCCCACCACTTCCTGGAATGCGACTTTAACAAATATGACTACTAATTTCTTTACTTAATCCTTTCCTCATACCACATTCACTAACTTGACAGCTACAATACGTGTTTATCAGCTGTTTCATAAATAATAGGAATGAGCTTTAACAAAATAGGCATATGTGATCTCTCTCAATAAGAGAAAAACTAGAGGAAGGCTATAAAAACTAACTACTAAGGCTATCCAACAGACCTACTTCAATAAGAAAACTAGCAAAATAAGTTTTTATAAATTTTCGAGAGAAGAAAACGATTTAAGGGATGCGTATGGCATCTTGCATTCCCCCCCCCCCCCCCACTGAGTACACCCATTAACTTGAGTAGCAAAGGTAATGGCATAGATGACAATGCTACAAAATCTCTTCTAGCAGAATATAGTAAACAAAATGAGGCATCTAAAATGAGAAAAAGAAAATATGATGAAACAATTCTTCAATTTGGCTGGACTTTCAACAAATCTGAAGGTAAGGTACAACCTCTTTATTTAATTTGCAATCACATTTTGGCTATGAAGATCATAAACTTACCAAAATTAAAACGGCATTGGGAAACCAACAATCTTTTGTTCCGTCAATAAATCAAACGTGAGTATTTCAAACGACTGTGAAAATCTTCAGTTAAAGAAAAACAATATTTTAAGAAACTTTTGACTGTTAATGAAAAATATTTATTCTGATCAAGATCATGTTATGAAGTTTCATGTCTGAC